>JAFIDM010010028.1:18989418-19010596 GCA_023159025.1 Thereuonema tuberculata | reverse complement strand
GAAAAAAACAATTAAGGACTTTTTTAAGTAAAAGAACTCTTTCAATATGAATTGTATGTAGTGTATCTATATAACTTTTGTATTTGTTAAAATATACATTTAAACCTAGACGATTTATTTTATTTACAATTTTCGCTTTAACCGAGTTTTTCGGTTATCGGAGTTAGGCTTGGTCCACATTAACTCGATTAATCGGGGTTCTACTGTTTTTTGAAAATGTCTTTTAATGAAGTGATTTGAAAAACATCAATACACACTCTTTGACAACAACAAAAATGAAGCATCCGGAAGGAATCATCCAATCAAGATGTCAATTGTTATGTACAATGTACATGCATAGAAAAGAAATTCATTAGAATTCCAGAGCAATTGGGCCATTTATTCAGATAAAATACCAACACGAATGGAATAAGGCAGTAAATTGTAGCTCCACCTCTAGCTCATATACAAGAGCAGTAGCACATCCACAGGGAGGGGGGGGGACAAAGGGGGCTTATCCAAAAATAAATAAAGAAAAAGATAAGAAATAAAGGAGAAAACCTTTATTAAAGCACCAACATATCTATCTTATTATTTTGGGAATGGATCTTTGAAACAATTTATTTTTAAATAAGCCTACATCTGAATGGACTTTGCACAATATCTTTAGCACTCACCCAAACCTTAATCCTGGGTGCACTACTGTACAAGCAATTACCTGGCATGGCATAGAAACATACAGTTCACAGATAGTGTCCTGAGGTATAGCATGCCAGATAGTGTCTAATTGGCAGGCCAGTTCAGCGAAATTACAGGATAGAAGTAGGTGGCATCCCATCCTGTAATTTTATAAGCAATGCAATATAGCCAAGGAAGAAAAAGGAACACAGGAATTCTCAATGTTACTTACACTTTGCTAATAGTCCCTCAAAATAATCTCCAAGATTGTCCACTGTATGTTGCCAGTGTCTGGGAAGGCGGAGAATACCATTGGCTGCTTTTGAGTCATTAAGTGTTAGACCTCTCGCTGATACGCCATCAAAATTTCATCTTTGTTTGCAAGCGTTTTTTGCATAACTGCAGCTTGAGTTTTTGAATCAAATCAAAGTCGCATGGACTCAGATCTGGCAAATACGGAGGATGTTCCAAGACATCCCATCCCTATCGATGTAACAAAGCCTGCTATGTAACATGTGGCATTATCGTGAAGAATGATGGCATTGGACAGTTCCCAAACGCTGGCAACATTCAGTACACAATCTTAGAGATTACTTTGAGGGGTATTAGCAATGTGTATTGAGAATTCCTGTGTTCCTTTTTCTTCCTTGGCTACACTGCATTGCCTTATGAAACGATGATTTCTAAATATGTGTTGTATACTTGACCATGACGTACTACACTGACATAGACCAGGTTAGTGGTGCCAATCAGAAGCACATCAACAAGATTTCAAATGTGTATTCTGGAATTGCAGTGGTGCCGCATGTTTGGCAGATAAAAAATAGTTGCCACGACTTAAGTCCCAACCCTCATAATAGCTAATGTATACCAGCAAAACTAAAAAAAAAAAAAAATATTGCCATGAAATTTATCATTTTATAACATCTGAAAAGTTATCTTTTGGAAAAGATTTGGATCAGATAATCAGAAATATAATCAGAAAGCTTCTGATTAAAAATTAAAACCAGGATTTTGTAGATTTTCAAAGATGATAGAATTTAAAAGATTAGATAAAAATATTGATATCAAATAAAATGATAAAGAAATTCTAAACAACGAATTAAAAATATCAGAATTTCATAATGATTAAAAAGAATAGCTTCAAAATACAGAAAAATAAATGAAAAGAAATCATTTACGATCGCAAACGTAGCTCAAGAAGAATGATACATGTAATGCTTGGAAAATATGAGGAAATTTGATAAAAAAAAGCAATACAAGTAGCATCTGAAAATGACGAAAAAACAATTTTATTAGAAAATTATTGAGAATCAATTTATTAAATTAATTTTGAAGAAATGAAATTTATGGGATCCAATTTTGGGATCTAAAAATAATTTTTATTATTAAGCCATCTGATGAAATTATTACAATTTCATAATAATAAGGTGAACTAAGGTACGATAATTAGGCTACTAGTTCTTTAGTTGCATTTAAAATTGTACGATGAAGCAAAACAGCTTAATGACCCCCCCCCCCCTCAATTTTTGTCTTAAAAACTGCCAATTCGTTAAAGTCAATATACAACCCATAAGAAGCAAGTAATAGTTCTGATACTAAATAATTTTCAAATTCCTTTTTTTTTAACATTTTGGGCTCGATTGAATATATTTATTATTATCTACGTATTTCATTATGAATATAGATCCATTAGTCAAATTTTATTTATCTCAAACGGCATTCAGATTAGGAATTGGGGATAGTTACTTGAATTCTATATTATTACCATTTATTTCTGCGATGTAGGGGTTTATGTGTAATGCTAAAAATGACTACGAACATCACATTGTAAAGGGTTGAGTATTAAAGAGTTTTGTGGATACTGAACTGAGATGGAAAACATGAGGTCCTTAGCCCGTTTACATCGTTCTTATCGCCTTCATTGATTTGCTTGATTACTTGAAAAGGAGGGCGGAGGATCTTTAGAATAATTGCCAAAGATTCGTTATGTCGTTTGGCCCTGAAGGCCTGAAGAAGGCCCGAGGCACCGGGCCGAAATATCGAAAAAAATATCTCACCCCGGAGTGGGGAAATTCCTTAAAAAAAGGACCTATATAGTATTCGTTATGTCTCTAAAAACAAAATTCTATTTTCATGGAAAATCACAAATATTCATTTTAAGCACAACATTTCCTTTTAATGAGAGACGAGAGCATTTGATGAACAGTGACCTTTAGAATTCATCCACCATTGCACACAAATCAGGGATCTCGTCCAAAGCACACACAAAATAAATAATAATAAAACCCTCGTTGTTTTACCAGCGATTATTTTAACAATATTTTTTCACATGGCTAATCCTTGAATTTAAAACGAGAACGCTGTGAATACTAACTTTTTTGAGTACATGCATAAACTTTGTTTTCACATTTGATTTTTTCCAAATTTTCTCTGCCTTCTCCTTTGAAGATCATGCTACTCCAAGAAGGGGTGTATTTATTTCCCCTCCTTTCAGGATATAGATCATAACCCCATTTTTCCTTCTTGTTGACTGTAGATTCACCGCTCGAAGAAACCTCTTCTTTAGCGCTTAGATTTGTATCTTGCGTTTCCATTTCGGCTTTTATTTAGTAATATTCACATGAACAACCTCCTCGTGTTGCATCCATTTAAAGCGCCATACGACGAGTTTGTTAAAGCGCTCAATCGTGTTGGCGCTCGTGAATTCCAAAACAAACTGAAATTTATGCATTTAAATCTTTTAATTTGAACAACAAACAGCAAATTTCAGAAATGGAATCATGGTTTTTAGTCCCATCAAATTTCCGGATAAAATGTTAATTTAATACTGTAAGAGTATATCTTTCCTTGCATAATGGGAGTAGGATAGTTTTTAATCCCTTTTTTTGGTGATGTATTAATTATGGGAGATTCTTATTTCCTTTACCGTAAATACAAGTTATATATAGCAAAATATTACATTTAAATATTATGAACAATCTCTTCTAGAAACAAATCGTGTTCTTTCAGCCGTTTCTAAATCTCAAGTCGTTCTAAAATGGTTTCTGAACGGTTTTTCCGAAGTTAAAAAAATTAACGCTCTTTAGCATCATGTTTATGGGATACATATTTAAAGCTGTGAGTGACTAAAGCTTCATTAAGGGAAAAAAAAAATCAAAATTAAAAAAAAAAAATGGATAACGTCCGAAATTCGAGTTTTCACCAATACGAAGCAATGTCTAAGTCGCTCTCTAGATTGTTGGTGTGTTTTTGAACACGCCCTCACCAACTGGTTTGTTGTCAACATGGAGCCGTCAGCAGCAGAAGCTTTTACAATCAACTATGAAAACTGGATGTCAAACCTTCCCCTGCCGCTAACTAAAACTCCGATTCACTTTCTCGCTATTCCAGGTAACATCCATTTATTTAATCATCGCTTAAACACATTTTACGTTGTCAATATGGGTTGACCAGATTTTTATTTTTATTCAGGTGAAGGAATGACATACACACACACACAGGTCTCGAAATGTTACGCTCGGGTTGAATTTTATATTTTATAAAATTCCTAAAAATCGCCTGAATTTATATTTTTCAAATCGACAGCTTTTTTTACAATAGTTGCTCTCACATATAGAAAACGCGATAAGTCACTTAAAATCGCTTGTTTTTATCTTAAAATCAAAATAACTGAATGACATTTTCATTTTTTTCATGTTTATTCTATTTCTTTTTACTTGCAGTATTCGTTAAAACCTGTTTTCTTGACAGAATAAACGTATTTGTTATAACGTATTACGAAATTCTGTTTAAAAAAAAATGTTAATTGATTCCTGGAAGTATGAGTGCCCTCCTAATCAATAATTTGTATCAATAAACGACCTCCATCTGTTTTTATTCTTTTCGTTTCAATTCAGACCACATTACCTTGACTTTTTGACAGGGTAACACCATCACTGTGAATGGCTTATTGTTCTCAGCTTTAGTTCTGGTTTTGTTTATGTCTTTTTGTCTGGGAGATAAAAAAAAAGTCGTCCACCGTTTTCATGGAATAATTTTCTAACTTTGTTACAGATTTCAAGCATTGATTCATGAATGTTATGAAATTTTATTGATGGCATCAAGTTACAAGCAGGATTTGAATAAACTAAGATTTTTAAGTTTTGCTATGCTGAATTAAAATAAAAAAAAAGCAGTAAATTATTTTTTTGTTTTGGTCGCGTTTTAAAAAAATGCAAGTCGATTCTTGCTAATAAATATTTTTTTAATCGATTAAAAATAGGTGAGATGGAAGGACATAGTCTATATAGAGCGCAAGATTAATAAAGTTAAAGCAAACGATAATTACTATGCAATTCAAAATCTTATGCATAAATTGCTGAAATGTAAGGATAAACGTAATCCTTCCGAATTTTGTTTAACACTCAAATATTACTGAAACTTCCCTCTCTATCATTTTATATTGAATTGATGTCTGTTGAATTCGATTTTATTCATTTCAAGTCCTATTTTTTAAAATACTTGGCATTAAACTCAACTAAAAAAGAACAACGAGCAAAAAAAATGCTAAAAAAAAAAATATGTTTTGTTTTTTTATTTCAGTGTTGTGTAATTGGTGGTTGATTTTATTCTTTCATTTAGAATGTATTTTCTTGAACATGCTTCAACTATTGTAAATAAATTACTATTGTCCCTCAAGATTATGGCATTTGCTGTTGCTGCAGATATAGAAGAATTGCCATAAAATAAAATTGAGCTGCGGGAAGGGGAAATCATTGAACTGTATATTTTGAAAGCATAGGTCCAACCTTTAACAGTTCTGGGTATTTTTGAAATAGGAGTTTCAAATACAATCTGAATCTGGCTTATTGGTGAGTTTCTGGCAGGTCCTCTTAATGTTGGAAATTTTTCTTGAGTTTTAATGAATTAGGACATTCTCAAGGAATCTAAACTATTAATTTATTTATTTCAGATTCTTATGATGAAAATATGATGATAAAAGAATGGAGTAAAAGGGGCAAGAAGTACAAAATGGTTTCGTATCACTAAAAATTTTTAGAAATTAGGACAATTACTAGTTGTTTTTTTTCTGGGTTTTGTTGCAAGGTCAGAGGGAAGCTCCTATACACGAAAGGCAGAAATAATCACTTGTCCTATATAATTAAACCCTTAAAATTATCAAAATTAAAGTTAATGTTTGTATGTAATGTTGCTTTTAAACAAAATCGTATTTTTAACTGCCTCTGGATTTGATAATTGAGGAGACTAAACCATTAATTTGTTTATTTCAGGTTCTCACGACTCATTTAGTTATACAATTTCACCCAAAAGTGATATCTCTCCAGACGACAGCCAGATTTTATTTTTCAACAAGATTCCCGTCGTAAGAATCATTGCCAAAACTATTGTATATCGGTGGTCATTGACACAAGAGATTACCTGTACCACTCAGTTAGAAGCAGGTGTTCGCTACTTTGATCTTCGTGTTGCTGTCGAAGTAAACACCCAATGCCAACGCCTGATTCATGGCTTGTATGGTATTGACGTAGCTGGAGCATTGGAAGAGATTCGTCAGTTCTTAAAAAGCCACCCAAAAGAAATTGTCTTTTTAGATTTTCAGCATCTGTATAATTTTACAGACGAAGACCATAGAACTTTGATGGATTTAATTGTTGATAAATTTGGCCAGTCTTTGTGTCCTGTAATTCCTGATCTCTCCACTGTGAGCTTATCGTGGCTGTGGAAGCATCGCTACCAGGTATTTGTCTTCTATCGAAGTTCAAGCTTAAAGATGCATCATTGTATTTGGCCCGGCAGTTTCATTCCAAATCCATGGCCCAACACCACCGATCCCCGACAGATGGTTGAATTTTTACAAGCTAACTATGAGCATGGTCGTCCTCGCCATAAGTTTTATGTTACTCAAGGTGTGTTGACACCTAACACGAAATATGTCTGTTGCCACATGTTTACGACACTCATGAATAAATTGGTAAGTTTGGCCAACAATGCATTGTACGAATGGCTTGCTGATAAGAAGATGGGTCCCAACGGCATCAACATTGTAATTTCAGATTTTGTAGGCAAAGGTAGTCCCGATATTGTTAAGTGTGTTATTGAGCTGAATTACAAAAATGATGTCCTCATGGATAAAATTGATCTTATAAAAGAAATCGGAGAAGAACTACTTACACAAGAAATAGAAAATTAGTTTCATAATGAAACCTTCAGCAGAGGTTTCTGATATCATTCCCATTTCTTTCTCTTTTTTCTCATAGCAGATTTTGCAAATGATTTTAATTACGCAAAAAATTCTTAATACAAATTGAGGTTTTTTTTGTAGTTACATACATTTGTGTTGACAGTATTTAAATTTTCCATTACACTGTTGTTAGATAATTGTTACAAATATATTTTTATTCAAATATTTGCATTGTGGAATCTGTTTAATGATTACTGTTTTTTAAACTATGCACAAAATTATTTTTATAACAAAGGAAATGTTAACCTATTCCCTCCATATTCTTTACATTTCAGTGGAAGTTTTTATTTGCAAAGACATATATGTTAAACTCATTGTGTTTATAATGTTACAATAGCATAAAATTAGTCTTGCCATAGTGTTTGCTACAAAATGTTATACATTATTTGTAACATACAATATTTATTTCCTTTTAAAAAGAGGAAATTTAATGAAAAAAAAATGCTTAGGGTTTTACTCCATCTATTTTAACATTACCTCATTGATTTTTTTTAAAAATTTATTTTTATATTGGTACATTTATACTATGTAAGTTAATGTACTTTTTAGTATTTTTTTTTTTTTTTTCATTTTCAAGAAAAATATTTATTACATAATTTATTCCATTTCGTTGACTGATAAATCGAAGCAATTTCAATAGTAATGAAACTCATCAAAGGCACATTGTACTTTTAAATGTACCTTTGTTTGTAATACGATTGATACAGTGCTCATAGTCCATTATATTTGTTTTGTAATAACATTGCTCATAGTCCATAATGTTGTAACAGTTCATAACTTTTATTTTCTACTTTGATTTCTTCGTAACCTTGCCATAGAGGGTTTAAAAATCATTACTCAACTTTGATTTCTTCGTAACCTTGCCATAGTGGATTTAAAAATCATTACTGAACTCTATGTCTGTTTTTCTGTTTCTGTCAATATTCTCTCAGTGATCTCTTCAGTATCTCAGTAATTACTGCGTAGCCGATTGCTCAAAAAAAAAAAAAAAAAACCCTGAAAGTGCTTTTTTTTTTTTTTTTAATTATACATTTTTTGACGATTTCATATTTTGCACAATTTTCTCATTGAAAAAGTGACTTTACAAAATTATTTTGTTTAATTACAGTGAAAACTCATTAGATCCATTTTTTTTAATTCATTTTAAATATAAATTATTTAGAAGGTAATTTATTGAGAGCAATAAATAATGATATAATCGTAAAAAAAAAAAAAAAAAAAAAACTTTTTTTAATTTAAAAAAAAAAAAAATTTATGGTATTTTTATTTCTTTACTTTCACACAAAGGTTAAAAGGGCACAATATCTGTAGATCAAACTATTTATATCCATATCGATTCAAACATGTGATTTCAAATCTGAAATATTGTCTTGTAAATTTAAATACTGTATAAATAATAATATGTAGGCCTATACAGCATTTATAATAAATAGCAATTAATGTATTTTTTTATTCAGAAATATTTATTTTATTAGATTTTTTTACATTAAATGTTTCATAATTTTTAGTTTTGTTGATTTACATTTTTTATATGTATTATATATATAGTTTGATTTATTGTTTATGTATAAAAAAATTTCCCTTTTTTTTATTTTTGTTTAAATTGTAATGATTTTGTTACAAACAACTTTTATTTTAGAAACCCAGATGATTTCCTTTAATATACTTCAAAATCAAGTTAATTGAGTTGTTTCAAAATGGTATATCTTGGCTAAGTTATGTTTTCATTTTGATTTTAGTTCTCTTGAGATGTCCAAGTAAAATGTGTGGGATTGACTTAGTTCCGAAAATTTCAGTTCCTGTGTAGTTCTAAATTTGATAAGGTCTCTTTGTCAGTTAAAAGCCATAATAAATATTGTTATTCTTGAATTGACTGAATTTTATTTATTCTCCTCACACCAAAGAAGAGCATAATCAGTTGCTCATCCAACCTTCCGACTGCCATTTACAGCTGAATGATGCAAATGTTTTATTTAAATTATTTCTATAATTATTGCACTTATTTTAACATCATGCTTTTCCATTATTTATTGTTTTTGTTTTGTTTTTTTTTTCCTTTCCCTAAATTGCAAATGAAAACATTGCTGTTGATGAAACTGAAGTCTTTATTCAGTAAAGCTAATATTGTAGCCTAGGCCTAACTGAGCTTCAGGACATACTCATATATGACAGCACATTCATTATTATTTTTCTACCAGAATATTATTATTATTGCTATATTCACGGCCTTCTCTGATTTCTTCATGGTTTATCTATTTTGAGGTATTATTTATCTTTACTTCTGGTTTATCGAATCTAAGAATTTCTTAATCAAGAATGATTAATAGTCTCATGAACTGTGATTATCAACTTGATTTTTTTTCACTGTTCCTGCATTAATGTTTAGTATTGAGCATAAGTTTTTTAGTGATTTTGCTGTGAACGTTTCTTTGACCTAAAGATTTCTGGGAGTGACGTGATCAGTTCCTTGACTATTCCATCTGGTTGCAGATGTTGATGTGATGACATGGAAGTACATCTTCACCATTAACTGATTGTTGCCTGATTTTGAAGTACCCTTCACTTGCTTTGTCCTCAGTATGAGTCTCACCTATTTCTAGGGTCCTGTGACTTCATGTGCAATTGAAATAGTGTTTTTGTTATTCATTCCTCTTTATACAATTCCTGCTTTTGTACACTTTTTGTTGATCATCATCAGTTGCTGTGGTCTGAGTTGTCAGTTTGTGGACTTGCATTTCTGATAAAATTGTTAGAACATCTGCCATTTAACCATTGTGATTCATTGAGATCATTATGATTTAGCCAAAGAGATGTGTTTCTGATATGATGATTAAATTTTCCTTCAGTGATTTTTTTTCCCCTTCTCACTTTGAAAGAGAATTGTTTATGCTTGTATTTCTGATAGTTTTATCCTTTCTTCTTACTCAATTGGTGCAATGTACAGAAGTTCAAGCACATTATTCAACTGCTACTCAGAAGTTTTCTACTTTTTCCCTGCCGTCTTTTTTATCAACTATTAGAACACTAAATCATCTCTCAATGAAGTACCTTGTGAAAGGCGCAATGTGAATGCCATGTTTTTCTCTTTTCATCTCAGTAATTGTTATTCCTATTTGTATCCAATCATTTGCTTATCATGAAAAATTAATCTTACAGCTGATAAATTCACATACAGCCTTTCTGCTTCTCAGAATTTCATCCTCTATTTACCGCTTCCTTACGATAGGATCCAATCCTTTTATGGAGTCTTTCAATGTGTCCATTGTTGCCACTTTCATTCACTTAGGTTGAGGGTCACTTGCTGCATGTGACCATAACTAACATAAAAGATTACAGCATTTTTTGTGTGTGTTTTATGTCAGCTATTTGATGGTCTCTTCAAATTTTGTTCATCAGCTATTTAGTACTGCTAATAAAAAAACTTTGATGGCTGAATGAATTATACACTGATCTAGGATCTAGATTAGAACGTTTCAGAATCTCCTATTCTAGATCTTTCTTTAGTTTATATATTTTCTTTGAACTTTACATTAGCATAATAAATCAGAAGTGGATGATTACACAGAAGAACATCTCATGAGATATGTGTTAATTTTAATCAGTACTTCAGTCTACAATTAGTAACAATTTTGTCAGCCCTAAATTCTCAACTGAAATTCAAGAATGGCAAGACCTCAAACGATTTTGCATTGTTAAGCACAAAAAAGACAATGGATAATAAATTTGGGGTCTAGCGTTTAAATGGAACTGAGATTTTTCAGGAACAGTAAAAAATTTTGAAACTCAACAAAATTTATTTGGTTATCTTATACACATGGAATATTAGAAAAATACTAAATATACTAGTAAAGAATAAAAATTTTAATTACAAATTAAACTTTAACTTTGAAGTCTTGAAATTTTATAAACTCTTGATTTTATATCACCAGGTTAAAATAAGATAATTTAATAAAACAGTATAATTATATCCACATTTCTTATTTATCAGCAGGCCAACGTCCAAGAGAAGCGTATTTAACATTTATGTTTCTCACATGAAGAAATAGTAATGTATGGACCAATATACTGGGTCTTATTGTTTTCCCCACAGTAAGACTTGGGTATTTCTTTCTCTCCCATTCTCCATTTAAGCCTAAGACTTTTGACTACTATCTAGTTTATCCTAAATTTCTGACCTTCAGACGAGAACCTGTGGACGGCAGACAAGAACCAATTTAGTATTTATTCAAGAGAGATAAGTACAACAGTTGCAATTCATTCAATTGTTTACTGTTAAACCTATTGTGGTTACTATTTATTAGATCTTGATCTGGATGTCATTCAGTATCTTCTTTTGAGCTTATATGAACATGGTTTCCATTGCAACAGGATAACCTTCAGTTCCTGTAAAAATGTCCACTCTTTATTTGTATTGCTTATACAGATGCACAATAATTTTCTGTTATTCTATTTGAAAACTTTGGATTTAGGATTGAAAGCAGCAAGAGCAGCTAATCATATCAGACACTAAAAAAGGAGAAAATCGTGGGTTATGAATTACTAAGTCCATGTATGCTGAACGACCTCTATTGCAAAGCATCATAACTATTTTCTACATTTCTGCAAAGCAAAGTAGAAGAGAACAAATTTTCGATTTATTTATTATTATTTTTTTTTTTTGCATCTTTAATGCACCTATTTACTGTTATTATTATTTTTATATTTTTTTTGTTTTATAAATGTAATCCATAACCAAAAGTGGCTTCGGACAAAGATAAGAAAATGCTCTGGTGAGAAAAACGAACTGCAGTCACATCGTTTTTCGCTCGTCGACAATTCTCTTCATTTTCAAATAGGACAAATTTGTAACCACAGCCGATCTTCCTAGTAATTTGGCGTTACATATTCCATCATCTTGATCTTAAAATAGTGGAAAAACGTTCCAAATTAGACCTCTAGCTTGGCTGTGCAGGCCTTACGATAACCTGTTCTTACGATGCCCCCATTTTGATTTCAGCAGCAGTGAGTTCCAGGATCTACTAAGTGATCCATTTTTCGCCATATTTGGTGGTTCTTCTTTCTCTGTGCATACTTTAGTAATCAGTTGCAGGCTTGCAGTTATAATCAGAGGACAAAAAGAGTAGATGAAAATGTAAGTCAAAAATTGACAGTGCCAGTCCAGCATAATTTGTATTTAATAGAACTCATCAGTCGCAGAGACGATATGTTAAATGTAATAGGACAGTGGCTACTCTTTAGATGTATAAAAGTGAATTTTTTTTGTTCTAAAATATCAGCCTTTTTTTGCCTTTCCCAGCAACTGTCTCTAGCATTGCTTCAGTGATTTTTTTTTTTATATATGTAACAGCTGTTTTGTCTGCTAATGTTTATTTATTTATATGAACATCTCTTTTCTTTTCTATCTGAAGTGCCGCAGGTTTCCATTCAATAGAAGTTAATGAGCAACAATCCTTTTCCCCTCTCTGTTCTTATCTTTAGAATGGGTGGCCTTTTCTGTATGAAAATCTTGCCTCAAATTTCTTTAGTTAATTCAATAACACATGAACATTCCTAAATTTTAGGAGAAGCCTTGGGTTGTAATCTTCTTTATTCATTTGAGTCAACAGTGTTAACATTGCTATGTAACTGTATTTCATAAGTACATAATTTGCTGCACAAACCCAAGTTTCTTTAATGAAATTGTTTGCTAAAGCAACAATCCTTGATATTAGTATCTGAAGACTGTAATGTTTCTTTGTTATCAGTATTGGATTGTTAGTAATGGCTACCTGCAGCTTTCAGCAACTATATAAAGTTTCTTCAATAAACAGAAATGCTTATTCCAATTAATAACTTTTCTTTTCTTTTCATTGAAATCCCATACTTTTACATATCTGCTTTACACGTAACAGAAGTAGTGTTTTTATTAAACATACTTTAAAAGATGTAGACGATAGGTTCTCTTGACTATCTGACATCCTTACATTAGGATGGTGCATGATTCCATTGTTATTTTTGAGGACGAGTAAAGTGATTGAAAGATTAAAAACGTTGCAGCTGTAATTTTATACGTAATTTTAAATGTAATAATTTTATATTGTAAAAGAAATTAGTTACTCAAAATGATATCTTTTTTTTCCTGGCATATTAAAGTTCTCAGCTGCCCCACCCTCTTATCTGCTGAAGACCTCGTTATAATTATATACAAGTTTCTAAAAAAAATTTCACAGACAAAAGAAAAAATGGTTCCCACACTCTTGCTGAAATTCCTTAGTGCCTGGCAGTTGCTAGGACAAGGAATTTGAGGCTGTGTGTGTTTTTGTTTAGGATGCCACTCCCAAGATGCAAGAGTGGTGTCCTTAACTTTACCATGCTCTCTTTGAGCCTATCGTCAAGGGTCAATCTGGCTGATAAAATCTAATAAGGCTGAATCAGCTGTCCGAGATGGTGACTCGGGGTGCAGGTACCATTTTTTTCTTTTGTTTGTGCATTTTTTAAATTTTTTTTTCAGTTTTTTGTTCTTACATTTATTTGCACACATTGAATGTTATTATTTCTAAAAAATGAATTAAATTTCTTAAAGACAAATTATTCAGATCTCACTATGCATAAACTGCTGATAATTGATTTTGCAGTTTGTAGATTTATCATGTTTATTTTATAGTAATTTTCCTAAAAAAAAAATCTTATTTTGATGGTATTGAGAAATATTATAAAGTTTATTATTTTTTCATAATCACTAATGAATTTTTCTCCTCTCTATTTTAAGATACAAAGGTTAAAGCTTCTAATAAAAAGAGAAAGGTTAACAGGGGTTTCAAATAAACTGTAATAGAAATAATAAAAACATCAGCATAGAAAAATGATAGATAAATTACTTTCTGTATTTTAGAATTAAATATTAAACTTTATTTCCTTTTTATTATTATTATTATTATTATTTAGTAGCTGTGCCTCTAATATTCATTTAAAATACATTAGAATTGAAGATAGATATTGAAAATTGATATTGATTCTAGCGTATTCAGTGTTCATAAACAGAGCATTATCTTTAAATTATGGTAACAACTGTCCCTTTCAGCTAAATTTTACTTCCTTTAGCTTTGTATATTTTAAATACAGATTTACTATAATGTAAAACCGGTAACTTTTTTCTGAAAATTAAATATTCAGTAAAAACCTTGTCTCCCACCATAAATTTATGCTAAACAATGTCAGTAATGTCTGTAAATCTATGCTTGCTAAATCAATATCAATAATTATGAGTCAGAACGTTCACTATATAATTAGAAAGTGCCGCATTCAAAATCTTAGAAAATTCTTCTTATAAAGTTTCCCATAATTATTCAATAGAAATAAAAAGCTAATTTTCTTATAGTGATATAATTTCTGCTGTAGGCTTATGTTCTGAATTCCTGTGATTCAACATCCATTTAAACTCATACGCAAAATGAATTCGAACTCAATTCCAGCATTTCTCATAGTTAAAATAAGATTTGAACTACAATATATTTTCAACAGATTGTTTTTCAGGAATTCTGGAATTTGTTTATTTGTTATTAGTTGATTAGACCATCGACAAGAGTTGAAAGTATTATTATTATTATTTATTAAGTTTTTAGAATTAATGAATAAAAGGCAGAGTTCAAGCTTTTAATTTAAAAAGCTTTATATTTCATTATTTTTTTTTACTTGCCATATTCTATTTTTCAGATATAAAAAGTATTCATTCCAGTTTTTTTGACTGTTAAATAGAAAGTTTTTGATATCTAAGAGCTACCATTAAGCAATTTTCTTTTTTTTCAATATTCATCACAATTATTTTTCATTTATTAATTTAACACAGCCTAATCTTTAATAAATTTTAAATTATTGTCGAAGTCATTTTGATATCAATTTTTGTTAATTTTAAAATGACAAGAAATATGTTGCAATAGTTTGTGGGAACAGTCAGAGCATAATTGCATAACAAAAGACCGAAGTTGTTTCACAACAATTCATTTCACTAGCATTTTATTTATTTGAACATAATAACGATGTTAAGATGCCCATAAATGTTATCACACTTCCAACTATGCATCATTCAATTGTGAGATTATTGTGTAATTTACTGCAAATGTAAATGTTGTATTTCCCTTTACAATACTCTTCCTCTACTAATATGTAAATAATATATATTCCTGTAGTGTAAAAGTTTTCATTTAATACCTGTTACACTTTCTCTGTACATAATTTATAATTAATAAAAATAAACATATGTTCAAGCATATGTCTGGTGTCTAGCCTTGGATAAAAGAACAGATGATGAACAGCTGTGTCAGAATAAATGAAGTTGTTCAAATTCCATCGTTCTATTAAAAACAACAGAAATAAAATAGTTGAAAATATTTTCTATGAACCTGTCTGAATGATTCTTTAACAATTTATATGTATACGGTTTAAATGCATTTTGAACAAATTAAAATCAAATATAACTTTCACTTGTAAGGAAGTTTGTTAATAAAATATTTTTCACAATGAAATAAGTTTTCCATTTGTCTATATAGATTTTTGTATCTTTGTTAACTTTTGTTTTGATTACAAGGCCCGTGGGTACACACCACTAATACTGCAGTCACTCTTGTAGAGACCTGGAAAAAAAAAAAACAGTCACAATGACCATAGACATAATGATAAGGCGACATACATCCATCCCAGCCAGAATTTGAACCCTGATTTAGGCACATCAGCCAAGTTCGTAAGGTACCATCCAAAATTACCGTTGATTATGATTGATAAAGTCATAACTTACAAGGAGACAACAAACCCTATACATTATATAGTTTTGTGAGATAAAATTATACATGAAGTTCTTCAAAAATATATATGGGTTTGTGTCCAACACTCCGTGGGTTTTGAGATATTTGACATTGTTTTCGTTGGGTTTCTAATAGATTACATATTAGAAATGCAACTGAGGCTGTACAGTTGTCGCCAGATAAAATTACGGGTTTGTATATTGAGCACAAGCTGCTGTGATTGAAACTGATACTTCGCCTTTTTATTTTTATTCCCATTTCTTTTTCACCTTTTTCTAATTTTCTTTGTTTTCCTTACTTTTATGCACTTTCTTTTATTATTTTTATGTTCTTTTCTGGCTTATTTATTAGTATTACTATTAGAAATTGTAAATAACATCTCTTTAATTAGAAAATAAAAGTCAAATGTTACTTTATTTTTATGACTTTATTATTTATATAACTGATCGGATCTCATTATTTTCTTCATCATAGTTTTCCTTCATTCTTTGTTTTTCATTAAGATAATGTTTTTTTTTTATTACATTATTAATATAAGCTAGAAAAAAATAAGATTAGAAATCTGTAAATGATAATCCCTTTAATATTTTTACTTAAAAATAATTTGTAATTGTTAATAGATATAAAAACACACTAAAACTTAAATTTAAAAAAAAAGTGGCATCATGTGAGTACTTTATATTTATCTTACTGACTTCTATATGTTATTATTTTATTAATATTTTACTTTATATTATAATTAAAGGGAGATTTTATTTATAATTTATAATCGCTTCTAATGTAAGCCAGAAAAGAAAAATAACAAATGAAATTTGCATTAAAATAAGGAAAAACAAAAAGTTAGAAAAAGGAGACAAAAAAAAAAAGACATGCGTCAGATTCGATTACAGCACCTTAAGCATATGAACCAGTAACATTACCAAACCAGCTATTGCCAACAACCGTAATGCCTCGGTCGCATTTCTAATATTTAAGCTATTAGCGGAAATCCAATGAAAACAATGCCAAATATCTCAAAAACGATGGAGTGTTGGCCCCAAACCAATACATATTTTTAAAGTAATTCTCGTGTACTTTCATCTCACAAAAGGGCATTAAATCTGTAATATACAGTGTATCGTATCTTTGCTTGTAATTATTGAAATTAAACAAAAGTTGAAAAACTACATATAAACTTCTATCATTAAATGCAGTGAAAGTTTTAAAACAGAAAATGAGCAGATTTGCAGAAGTATTGAATATTTATTTATTCTTCTAGTAACGGATTTCTGAATTTAATTTTCTTAATAATTGAAAATTTTTAAAAAGCTATTTTTTTTTCATGGAAAATTCATTAGTTTCATGTGGATGCAATACAGTTAATATATAAGGAATAGAAATTGTTTCTCTGAAAAATTCAATAGACTTCTATGTGGTTAATGCGGGTGGCAGGGAAGCCAAGCACTCGGACTGGAGGTCTATTGTACTAACCTACAGAAGTAACGAAAGACTGAGAAAGTAAGGTGGGAGAAGTGCAGGGGGAAACAGGAGAACCCCAAGAAAACCTGCACAGCACAGATTGTCCACCATCATGAAACCCTCATGAGAATTGAACCCCAGTACTCAGAGGTGAGAGGCCAATGTCATAGCGACAACGCCAACCGCGCGACCTCCATGGGCTTACAAGAGCTTCTTTGAAGCTGCTTATAACATAGTACAAAGCCATGTCTTAATAAAGAAGATGGATAAAATATATCTAATATGCAAAAACTATTTAATCTGGCTTTCAAATATATATAAGAGGAAATAAAAATATTACAACTTATTCCAGATGCATTAATCGTGATAAATATTATTGTACTTCAAATGTTTACATAAAAATATATAAAGAAATGATACTCATGTGATCAAGGCCTAACTTGGAACTGAAATTGCTTCTCTCTCTTTTATTGAAATCTTAAGAATAGCTAAAAGGAATTCTAATATAAACTGCAACTAAGTCTCTTTTTCTTGTAGAAATAGAAAGTATTGTTCCTCAGTGTTGGTTGTCAATAAAGACACATTAAAAAAAAAACTTTTTTTGATTTACGAAGGTTTCTGAAAAAAGCTTATATTGTAAAATCAGTGCATTAACTTCAAAAACTTGCTGGAAACAGCTTACAAAATTATTCTAAGTGTACTATTTTCTCCACTTTGAACTGATTGTATCATAGAATTGCTATATGAGATAAAAGGCAGTTTTAAGAATTTTAAAAATTGAAAGCATTTGTTTGTATTTGTAAAGGGTACTAATTATTTCATCAGTAATAGCCATGTACATATCTTCATATAAGAATGGGAAGCACTTAGAAAAAAGAATGCAATTGCAAGTAATTATGTTCTTCTTGCACAAAGGATATATAAAGAAAAAGTGAAAATAAATAAAATGCACTTACTTACAAAATTGTTGAGGAGAGAATCATTACCATGATTATAATTCTCTCCTCAACAATTTTATAAGTAAGTGCGTTTTATTTATTTTCACTTTATTTCAATACATGCACGTTAAGCCTCCTTGTTACAAAGAATATATTCATGTCCTTGCACTAAGTCACTTTATCATCCATACATAAAATGTAGATTTATGAATAATTAAATTACGAAATGGATTAAAAAAAAAGTAAAGCACTGATAAAACAGTAATTTAATTTTGTATTTTTGGTGGAAATGAAATTGCAAATTAATATTTTAAAATGCATGGAATGACAATAACAATAAAAAAACAAAAACAATCTTCACAAAATTAATCTTCACAAATTTATTTTGATCTTGCAAGAAAACAACCATTGGGAAATCCAACATTTATTAAACAAAACAATACATGAAGTAAGTTTGTTTTGTATAATCAGAATAATGTACTCAAAAAATCTGATAGATTTTCACGAAGAAACTGTATTAACCCAAGACCTTTTTTAAAATTAAAAGAAAAAAATTACTGAAGTACATTTTTCAAAATTTGGTATCTACGAAGTTAGGAAAAGTAGGTGTATGTTTGTTTGATTATTTAGATTGCACAACTCTTTCTTTCTTATAGTTGTGTTAATTTTTTTTACAGCTTAATATTCGAGAACATAAATATTTGAAATCCTGCCTGATGTTCTTGCAAAATGTTCGGCACTCCAGAGATAAAATGTTGAATACTGCAAATCTAGTCCCAGGTAATTACTTGGTTTTTTGAAAGAAAAAAACAAACAAAAAAACACACACACCTCAGTTGATCTTAGAGTTTTATTTCACTTTTCTTTTAAACTAATAATGATGTAACACTTAAAACAAATAAATTACTATTAGACACCTCTTAGCTGCTCACATCAATATGGAAAGCCCTTCATTTAGAAGGAATGCAAACTTATAAGATAAAGACAGATTATATAAATTATTTCAAATGGTAATATAAACAAGAAACAAATATAATTGTAATTACTTAACATTACAATTAATAGATAACTGAATTGGGAAAATTTGATAATACTACAATTTTAATTAATTCAAAAACAAAGCACTTTAATACATTAATAAATGATTTTGAAATATTATAAAGATAAATTTAATTTTTATGTGCATCTAATTTGATTATCCAACAAAAAATGTTTCAGTGTCACTTATATGAACACAGCTGGGTGAATTGGTTAATGTTTTATGTAAGTTTCAAGTAGATAACTTTGTTTGTTTTTATGGGGCAGCTTTCTTTAAACCCATGGAATGACAATGTTGCCTTTTATATGCTGCAGTTTAAAAATAAGAAATTAATTCAAGAGTCGATGTGTAAATTATATGGATGATAATGAAATTGCTTCATTGTTATTATCCATTAAGAGTAAATTACTTGAGCATTGTAATTAAAATACAAAGTTTCTATTAAATGTATTAAAATTTACAATGAATTAAGAGAACAAGGCAGTCTAGTTTCTCACTGACCATACCTCGTAATCTGCAGTCTGAAGGAAAAAAAAGTATATTGTATTTTGAACCAGTACACAGGAATTCAACATTTTTTTTTTAATAAATTTAATTTAACATATTTCTTAATGTAATAGAATCAACTAAATGCTGCAAATTACCCAAAAATAATTCTTATTTTTTTTAACAGAACTTAGTATTTCAATCTATTAATTTATTTCTTTATTTTACTTTGTACATGAAATTGTACATTTTTATCACAGAATGATGACTGTGTGGACAATATTTTCTAATATTTTTAAGGAAGAAAAATGTATTATATATAAAAAAAAACATCATGCAAAGCAAGCGTTAATGATACATTTATCTGTTAGAAATACTTAAGTGAACTTGCTATAAGATCACCGAGTGATGAAGTTGGTCCGAGGGTGTTACGAATGTAATCTCTGATACGAGATGATGAGGCCTGTTGTCTCATAACACAGTGAAATAAAAATTTCCTGTCCACTTCTAGCACCGAGTACCTATTTTCATAGGAGAATTCCATTTCCTTAATGATTTATTTAATTGGCAATGAACATTTATATGTTTAATCTTACACATGGTAATAATATTACTTTTCATTACAAAATATGGTACATTGTTGCTTTTTACATAGTTGATTCTGAAGCTGTTTCATTCATAGACAATTTTCTCCTTTTAACAAGAAGCAGAGAAAAAAAAGAGAGATAACAGCATTAAGATTTGTTTGAGACCTTTCAGTTTTCAAAATATAAACTAAATATATTAGGATTTGTATTATTAAAAAAAATAGTAGTCAAAATGTGATCTTTTACATGTGATAAATAATATTTTTATATTTCACTCTAAAATAGTATTATCATTGTATATAATTGTATTTCTTTCAAAAAATATATTTCATACTATACAAAATAATGTACAAAAAGATTAACAGGTTATATAAAAGTAATCACTGTATTTAAGGAATCCCTAACATATCTAACAAAGAATTGATTTTTGTGTTGAGCCAATGAATTCTCTTTGGACTTAAGTCTTGAACCCATTCGCTCGGTAAAGATGAGTACCCAATATAACATCCAAGGAATGCACCTGCTAAACAGCAATTAGCACTGGAATGACCTCCTTTCATGAGAAGTTCAGTTAAAGATGATCTAAAGAAAAAAAGAAAAAAAATGGCATGAGTGATGTCTAACGGAACAGGAAGTAAGAAGTTCATATTTTTAATTTTTGAATGACAGAAGTCCCTAAGATAGCTGTCACAATTTTCTTTTAATCCTTTTCTTGAACAGGTACTTTCGAGCAAGTCTTTCCATATGAGAGACAAAAGAAACAGGAATAATAAACAATTTTTCAAATTAGATAGAAACACACTCTTCCATACATTGCATTAGTATTAAAATATTTATTAAAATACTAATAAGGGAGACAAATTTTCAGGAACTGTACATATTCCTTTTTTCAAGTCAATAATATAGGTATAACAGAATTAAGAATAAGCTTGGCAGCATTGGTTTAAAAACATGAACTATTAATAAAATTAATTGTTGATACAATATGCTTA
>JAFIDM010010028.1:18975153-18989408 GCA_023159025.1 Thereuonema tuberculata | reverse complement strand
TTTGAAAAATTATAGATTACAATTTATAAGTCAGATTATAAACAACAATTAAATTTGTTGTATCACCATGCTTTTATTTATTTATTTTTTGTAACAATAAAATTAGTTAATAGTCACTTTGAGATGTTTAAGCATATTGTATCAACAATTAATTTTATTAATAGTTCATGTTTTTAAACCAATGCTGCCAAGCTTATTCTTAATTCTGTTATACCTATATTATTGACTTGAAAAAAGGAATATGTACAGTTCCTGAAAATTTGTCTCCCTTATTAGTATTTTAATAAATATTTTAATACTAATGCAATGTATGGAAGAGTGTGTTTCTATCTAATATTTTTGATATGGAAAGAAAGAAGATTGTGGAAGAATTTAATTTTTCAAATTTTTGAATGTATTTTATATATGATGGGGGGCCGTTCAAATATCATGTAAGCATATTTTTTAGTCACGACATCTCCCCTCCCTTGTAAGCGAAAATAAGCATATGCCCAACAGCCTCTCCCCCCCCCCTTGTGCTTACATAAGATTTGCAAATCCTTAACAGTAAATACCACTGAACAATGAATTAAGACAGTCAAAATTATATCAAAGTTTTATCATATGCCTGTTTGTCAGTCTTACGTAGACATTGCTCTGATTTTCCCCTCCCTTTTCGGCAAAAATAAGCAAAGTTTGAACACTCTCACCCCTCTTGAATGCATACATAATACTTGAACGACCCCACACCAACCCTCTCCTGCCTGTTTGTTGTGTCGATAAGCCATACCCAGCCTCTGCAGCACAGTATATACTATATCGCCAAAAGTATCTGGACATCAACTGTTGTACAATCAGAAAGTCATGTGGCACATATTAATAGGATGTCGGGCCACCTTTATCATCAATCACAGACTGCACTTGTCTGGGAAAACTTTCCACCAGATTTTGAAATGTGAGCAGGCTTTTTTCTTCCATGAGAGCTGCAGTGAGTCCTGCCACTGAAGTAGGGCCTGGACTGCATTTCAATTCTTCCTGATGGTGTTCTATGAGATTCAGATGGGGCTCTGTGAAGGCCAGTCCAGTAGTTCAACACTCATCTATTCAACCATGGCAGCACAGCACCTTTGCTCTGTGAACAGAACAGTGAACCTGTTGCTACAGAAACAGTCCTTCCCTGAACTGCAGGCAGAGGGTGGAAAGAATGTCAACATACATCTCAGCATTTGTGTTTCTAGAACTAAAGAGACCCAGGCTGAACTGCAAGAAACAGCCCCAAACCATGATGCCGCTACCACCAAACTTGACAGATGGCACAACACAATCGGATAGGAAACATTCTCCTAGCATCTGCCAAACTCAGATGCATCCTTCAGACTGCCAGATTGTATAGAGAGATTTATCATTCCAAAGTATTTGTTTCCACTACTCCTCAGTCCAATGGCACTTTGCACCACTGCAATTGCCGTTTAGCATTTACCTTGCTTATGTTGGGCCACACGGCCATAGAAACCTATGTGTTTCAGCTCCCGACAAGCAGTTCTGGTGCTAGCAATGACGCCTGAAGCTGGTTGGAACTCACTAGTGATCGTTGCCAACAGGAACTTTGATTCTTCTATGCTACGCACTTCAAGGTTCAACAGGTGCAATGTGTGAGTTTCTTTGACCTGCCTTTGTCATTCTCAGACGTTTTCATTTTATTATGACATCACTTACAGTTGATCGTGGCACCTGTAGCAAGGTCGATTTTGCATGAACCAATCTGTTGCACAAATGGCATCCAGTGATCAGGCCACATTCGAAATCACTCAGCTGAGTTACTGAATGTCTGTCTAACGCCCGTCTATGACTGCCCGATGCTGTGGTGACCACTTTTATCTTGTTCTATGATGTCGTAGCCCGCAATAATAGCCATATCCACTTCTCCAAAGGAGTGTCCAGATACTTTTGGCCATCTAGTGTATACTAGATGTGTATGGATTTTTCCACGCTCCATTCTCCTCCAAATGGGTCCTAGAGTCTACCCAGCCCTCTTTAGAATGGGTACCGGGTTTCTTTCCCGGGAGTTAAAGGCGGGCGGACGTCGGGCTGACCCCCCCGGCCCCAACTTCGTCCCATTGGTCGAGCTGTGGGAGCCTGACCTCCCGCGATCCCACAGGCCAGCCATGGCCTATCGAAGGGAGCAACTTTAACTTTAAACTAATGTATTAATGATTTTTAAGAATCTGATTTATAATAAATCAAAATAAGCTTACTTAAAATCTCTCTGCTTCTGAAGAGCAACCACTGCTGCTTCAAGGGCCGTGAATGGATGACTAATATAATCTGGATCAGCAAAATGACTAGTGGAAGAAAACAGAAACAAAGAAAGACATTAAGCAATTCCTCACACTGAATAGAAAAATATCTCTAGTGCATCCTTGAACAAAGATGGCCGATACAAATAATGGATCACTGATCATCAGGACTAACAAAGTCAAATTAATCTGCGGCTTGCCTATCTAAACTCAAGAGCTGGAAGCCCTAGTTTAAAGGAGGATTAATGAATCTTTAATCTGGATTAAAGATTCAATCTGGAGGTTATTCAAGTCAAAAAAGAAAATGCTGACCCCACCCCCTTTTCAAGATTCAATCTGAGTTCTCTAGCCCAGAAGGAAATGTCTCTAAAAATTGAGCATGAAAATTACCTTCAAATATATAGTTCTTAAAAGATATAGTTCTTAATTTTTTAAATGAGCATTCATTTTTTTTTAGGAGAATTTATCAATTTTATCACCCAACGATCTAATTTCATTGGAATTACGGTATGTATTATTATCATTTTAACTGCAATTTTTATTGAAAAAGATTAGAAGATCCTTTTAATGTGTGTAGGTTGAAAATCTTTATAGACGTAACTAATTGTTTAAAAATAATGAGCACACGTTTAAAAAATGAATGGTATGTACAAGTTAAAAACAATGAATGGTAAAATTACTTAACAGGCAGGACAGTTTCAACCCCCTAAATGGTGGGTTATCTTTATCTTCCTGTCAAGTATTTTTACCATTCATTGTTTTTAACTTGTACATACCATTTGTTTTTTAAACATGTGTGCTCACTATTTTTAAACAATTAGTTATGTCTACATTGAAAAAGATAATATAAACTTTTAAAATATTAAATTTTGTTTTTGGAATTTTATTGTTTCTAAGTTGCTTAACTATTAAAACATGGAAATTGTAAAATACGTATAATAATTTATTTGTAAGAAAGCATAACAATTCATTTAAATTAACTACAGAAAATAATATAAAAAACATTTATAGGCCAAAAAAGTTATCTATTTCTTTTTTGCGATTCAGAATATTCTGAGAAAAAACTTAATAGAGAAATTCAAGATGGAAAATGTAGTTACAAAGTTACTTTATATTTTTAACAACAATACTTGTAGATGTTTGCTCTATTGTCATATACATATTATTTAAGTTTTTGATTTATTATTTACTAAATGAAAGCTTAAATGATGCCGATGATTTTTTTTTCTTTTGATAAAAAATTAAAATGAATAAGATTATAATGAAAAGATACCAGGAAGATACCGTATTTACTCGCATAATTTCCCCTTTTTTTCATCAATATTTTGACAAAAAAAAGGGGGTTGGGGAAATTAAGCGATGTTTTAAATTTGAGGAAAAAAAATATGGTGAAAGTGTAAGTTAAACCATGTTAAATATTGATTTTTAAAGCAAGAAATGTAATTAACAACAATTTTATTAACACGCAACATTTAAAATATAATAAATCACATCTCAACATTTGTTTTTTCTTCAAAGTACAGTTAAGCAATAGGCATGCACGAAAGTGTGTGTGCGACTGTGACGTAATTTCATAACTCACGCAGCGCAGCCTGCCATCTTTATAGCTGCTCACCGCATGACGTCATGTTGGAAACGCGTTGAAGTAGAGGTGGGGAAATTATGTGATAAAAATAAAAATTGAATTTTATAATCCACAAAAACTGGGGTGGGGAAATTATGCGAGTAAATACGGTATGTCTAGAAAAGAACACACTTGTAGTTACAAATCGTGTTCAGCAACTTCCAAAATATTAAGAAAAGCATTGTTAAAGATGAAAGTAATCAAAACTTATTGCAATACATTTAGTTGATGAAAGTACGTATTATTCATATTTTCATGTATTTAGGGCCACTGTAATATTGCTGTACAAATTTTCTTCGTTTACGAACAGGCGAGTTCAAGGAAAAATTTCCCCAGCTGTCGCGGTTAACATCACACTCAAAATCAGGAGCTCAACAGCTTGGAATTCATTCCTACACTCACTTATTTGATAACCTAAGAAATTTCCTGCAATATCTGCTGCCAAGAAAGCTCCAGGCCTTGTTTCAATTAATTCTTCTGTTCTGTGCCATCTGTAGTTTTAACATCCACATCCATTTTACCAGGAGTGCTGGGTAATTTTACTATTTTTAGAAACCAAGATTAACTTTTTTTCATGTGTCACTTTGTATCTGTAATAATTACCTATCAAATGAAGAAGAGTTAAAACAATTGTGAAAATCTTCCATGCTTTTGCTGTCCTCTAATTGTTCCAATGCCAGTAACTTTGCTGAATTCAGTAATTCCTCAACTTGGATAGGTGATGAAAGATTATAATGTCCCTAGAAAAGTAAAACGATGTAAAGTCATAATAAAAAAATAGTATATAATTCAAATCTGTAATGATTGGAAGTGACAATTAAAAAACTCAATCTTAAAAAAAACAAAGAAAGAAAGAAAGAAACATAAATGTATATGTGTTATAAATATCAATAAGCTTGATTTGCATTTTGTTCCCATCTCTCCAAAATGGTTAAATTCATCAGTCATCAGTTGTAACCTTAGCTGGAAGCATTCAGTGGAAGAGCAAAACAGGGTCCTGCGATATGATTATTTCTCTCTCTTTGTTTTAAACGTACGATCTGCTATTTTGTTTTGTTTGGAAGGGAGACCTCGTCATTTTATTTTATGTTTTTAGATCACGTCTTGAACAACATTTGTGATCATTTGTCCTGGGTGCCAAAAAAAAAGAAAACTATCAACACCACTGTTCAACAGGTAATTTCCCAGTTTTCATCATTAAACAACTTAAAGAAAAGAAACAATGATAAAATGCATTTCCTCGGTTTCCCTCCCCCTTTCATCTTTCGATTAATTTTGAATTGTACTCAAAGAGATCACTCGAATTAATACATATTAAATGCAGTCTCCTACCTTCCAGAACGATATGAGTATTGTGTAGGTTGGAGACTCCTTTTATTTTCACAGTTTTTATTAGAAGGTTTGACGGACAATGAGTGGACAGGCTCATTTTTTCCGTACTTTCATCGTCACGTGAATGTGTTCCGTGTTTGTGCTTCAAGAGATCATCTAATCTGGCCGGATGAGCAAAACTACGTTTCAAACTGCAGGTACCCAGTGACATAAAGACAGTACTGTAAGTAAGTTCATTTTCCTGCTGATCAGATCAGCGAGACTGCAACTAGTGGATAACAGCTTTGATAGACTCTCGATCACATTCCATCAACTGCATTTCTACAGGACTGTGATTTTTGCATTTTATCGTATTTTAATTCTTATTTAGGACTATGGCGATCATCCTAACGTACATTTCTTTTGAGCTAGTTATATTTTTTATTTATTGTATTGTGTGTAATTTCACATTATTTCTATTTTCATTCTTTGTTTAACTTACCGGTACTCTTTATTATCCTTGTAAGTAAGTGAATCCTTTTCATTAAACTTGTTTATTGTATATCGAATCAAGGTTTTGCAAGTTTTCTCTTTTATTCATTTATTTGATTATGTTTTATCTTGTCTTATTATCTTCTTAGCAATATTCTTCTGAATTTTTTGAGCCCAGCAGGATCAGAGTAAACATTTATAACTTCCACGTGACACTAACAAGGAAAGGACATGACTTGTATAACACTGATTTTAATGCTCTTTTGTGAGATGAAAGTACTTCTAAAATATACTGAAGTTTGGGGTCTAACAACCTACCATTTTCAAGATATTTGATGTTTTTTTTTTCGAGTGTTTTTCCCATGTTAGCTTAATATCTTCCCGTCTCATGTGAATGAAGCAGTGCAGTGTTGGCACAGTCGATAGAGTACTGAACTTCTGAGCAGAAGGTTCAAGTCTGAAGCCTGATGACTTTTTTTTTTTGCTGTTTCTTTTCTTTTAAAAAACTACCTTTTATTTATGTTAATGCAGTTTCTATTATTTATTTTTTTTTACCTTTTTCATTTTTTTTTTTGCCCTCCTTTATGCTTCTGCTTCTTTCTTTTTATTCCATTTTTTTTTTTTCAGCAAAGTCGGATCGGCAAACGGACTTTACCATCATGTTCAGAGGCCCAAATACTGTAGGAATGGGGTATTTTCTGAGACCAATGCCCCCCCCCCCCCCAAATTCGAGATATTTGATATTGTTTTCATTCAATTTTTGCTATTAGCTTAATGTTAGAAATGTAACCAACTGATTTCAGTTGTCAGCTATAGCTTGATGGTAAGGTCACAAACTCGTGCTGAGGGTTGTTGGTTCAAATCCATATATCTAATGGTTTTTTTGGTTTTTTTTTTTTTTTTTCAATCTTTTTTCCTCAATGCTTGCACGTTTGTTTTCCTGTTTTCTTAACTTTTTTTCTTTATTTTTCCTTACGTTAATGTACTTCCTTTTTTTTATTACTACGAGTTGTCCTTAGATTTATGCTTTAGCACAAAATTATATTCACTTGATGTACTGTGGGTGACATTCCCGATGTCATATTAGCTGCCCGCCTGCTTCAAGCTGTCCGCTCTCAGACTGGTTTAAGGAAAGCAATGCAGGGTAGCACTACTTCGGAATGTGACATTGGGAATGCCACCCACAGTACTTCACGTGTATTTCGTGTTATGCAAGCCATGTCCTCTCCTTGAAAGTTATTAAAACAATGAATGCTATAAAAGAAAAAGAAATAAAAAAATACCTGTAAAAGTTGGGACACTATAAGTGAAGCAGCAACGTTGGCAGCTACACACTGAGGACTTGAATGACTTGCTTTACAAATCCTTACTGAATTTGAAATAACTTCTTTAAAATTATAAAAGTGAGGGACTCCTAGACAGATAAACAAATTTCTAATTTTAGTATATTATAGGGAGAAAGTTACAAAGTAAAATTAAATGATATAATAAGTTGGATGTTTCATTTTAAAAATTCTCTTTTGAAATTTTTGTCAGGAATATCTCACGAATCTCGTAGTAATGTAATTTCAAGCGTTCATTATATGTAAGTTATATTATATAACTCCTTTTGTTTATGTCAGAAAAAAATGCTAATGTGAAATACTTCTTTGAAAAGCTGTAACATATATGGCCAAATAAGTTAATAGAATACGCTAGAAAATGAAAAATAATGTTATTCCATTTTTGGTTATTGTTAAACTTCTATTTATTTATTTATTTAAAACAGTCAGACTATTTTTTAAAGGTGTTTTAATATAAAGAAGCATCTCCACATAAAGACTTTTATTTTCATAAAGTTAGAATGCATATTAAATATTCATCTTGAAATTATTGGTTCTTCTTCATAAGCTAACTCTGAAAGAAACTATACATTTGGGTTTCAAGAACTATCAACTTCTCTTTTCATCTGTATCGACAGTTTCTTTGAGGCTTGAAAATGAATAATTTCAAGATTATCCTTTACTGTTTTAAATGAAGAATAAAAAATAAAAATAAAAGAAACTTGCCCTTGGTAGATCGCCATTTGTGGCACCTACCAAATATGGAATCAAATTTTTAACCTCTGTCCCACTAATCGTGAAATAAAATGAAATAGACATACAGTTGTACAATTTATTCAAACATATTTGGTATATAACAGGTCTGTGATAACTAAAGTACGTTATATAGGCTTTCATGAGTAGATCTACATTTCTAACAAAAGTTAAATCTCTCGCTGTATTTCCCAAAGTAGTGGGACAAATAGATCTTAGCTCTAACTTGTACTCAGCTTGAATTTTCACAAATAATTGTTTATTTTCATTAATGTCCTTATTGAAATCACCTCATAACACAATAGGAATGAACAAATCAGGCTCCATCACTGCAATAACTTTCTGAATCAATTGTCTGTAGCATCCAAGTCCTCTGTGAATGAGATATTCAAACTCATAACCCGGAGAGTTAGGGTGTATGTAAACACGGGCTAGAATGAATCATTCCCTCTTACTTCGATGACTGTTTTGTCTCCAGCTATGTCTCTAGTGTGATCGGGCGGCATAACTTTCACTGGCTGATAAGTACTCGTGCTCTCCGAGGTACGCGTTTTCACAGAACACGTTTTGGTAACGCTCAACTTTCATTGCATACCTCGCCACTATTTTCCATTCGTGTAAAACATGTTTGATTCCATGTCAAAAAAATGATTTGTCTAGGTGCCTGTAGTGGAATGTTCTGCAGAAAACTTATAATGACACTTGAATCGTGAGAATATGGTCTTTATGTTACTAAAATGCTTCTCAAATCTTTTTTTAAATGAAGTGTCTCAACATTTGATGATATTTTACAGTGAGGGTCTACTGATTTTTAAATGTGTAGGTGACCCACATGACCATTTGCTGCAGGTGGAAAATAGAATCTGAGTTCCTTATGGAGATTGTGCTAAGTTTTATGATTTAATCAATTTCAGGCATTTTCATTGCTAGGAAACAGACGTGAAGTTGAGTCGATGCAACAGAGAACCAACAAAAGTGAGATTTTTATGAGCTGGTTCAAATTAAAGTGTAAAGCAAAAATAATAAATTAAAAATTCCAGACATGCCTACAACATTTTTAATCCATACATTAATATGCCTTAGATGCAGTGGCACACCAGGATTATGGTTTGGGGGAGGCTATTTGAAATTGTAATTGAAGGAAAAGTTACCTATTAAAAGTGTCATAGGGCTTTTAAAGCTGTATCCTCTGTTTCACAGATCACTTTCCAAAATAATAAGATATAGACATGTCATTACTTTAATAAAGGTTTTCTTCTCGTTCTTTCTTTCTTTACTTCACTCCCTTTAGTCCCCTCCGTGGATGCACCACTGCTTAGGTACATTAATTAATCATGCTAAAACACAATGAGGTTCAATAAATATACAGTAAACTACCAATTATCCGCGGGCGGCTTATCCGTGGACCTCCTGTTTCCACTTTTTTTACTGTCCAATAAATTACGGAATTAAAAAAAAAAAAAAAAAAAATAATCTAGAATAAGGTAAACAATAAAAGAGGCTACAAAGTATGTGAAGACAATTATAGACAAACAATTTAAAGAACGACCTTGTGGGCAAAGCTTAGGCCACTAAATACGGGAGAGCTGACTTGACAAATGAAACACGAACTTGAATTTTTTTATTATTATTTTGTAAATTTGTTTTAGATTCTTCCGTTCACGTACACTAATTCATAAGTTGAGTGTTATTTGAAACATTTTTTGTGTTGATTTTCGTCCTATTTTGGATTATCCGCGGAATTCTCTTATCCGCAGTTGCTGCGCCACCCAATTCCGCAGATAATTGGGAGTTTACTGTACTTTGTTTCCAAAAGTCAATGGATTTTTGATAATATTCTATGAAAATAAATTTCTCTGAATCTAATCCTGATGCTGTTTGACAAACGACTAGTGTTAGTGGATGATTTCAAGTGATTATGATGCAGAATATTGAGATGATGTATTGAACACACCATCTCACTTCATTGATATTAATTGGGTTTGTTTAAAATAACTTTTCAGTTACATATATCTTTATCAACTCAATAAGAAATGGGAAAAAAATATCAATTGTGAATAAATCGGAATAAAATAAATGAAAAATAAAATCTGAATAAAATGAATGAAAAATACCTAAAATGATGGCCCTCGGCAAAGCTGCATTATCTACCCCTATGGAGGACAGATGAATTTTTTTAACTTTTTCACCTTCAAACAGGGTTCCATTTTGAACTGGACACTGTAAACTGCTAGCTGCCAGATGAGGTGAAGTTTTAAAATTTTCCAATTCAAGTATCTACAAAAAACAGTTTTCAAAAATTTTTAAGTTATGATAATAAGACAACTTCAAATGTGAAGAAGATTTGTTTCCTAAAGCGGCTTTTATTTGCTGCCTTTTGTAGTATTCCAACATTATTCAAACACTAGTTGGCCTAGAATGAGATCAGATCTCTGTACGATATTTATTGAAACTATATCTATCTTAACTGTTTTTTTATTCTTTATGTTATCCTGAAATTAAACACAAATCAAACGGAAAGGACTGAATGAAAACCAATCGAATCTGTTAAGAAATAGAAATATATTTGAACACTACAGCTTACATTTCTTATTACTTATTAATATTTTTCAATTTTTTTAAAAAATTCTAAAGTTAAGGCAGTTTACTTACTTTATTAATTGTTTCGGAAACAGTATATCCAGGGTAGTCATCATCATCGCATAGTCCTTTGGTTTTCCATTGCAGTAATCTTTCTGCAAAATCTAACTCGTCGACAACTCCTGCCCAGTGGACGATTGAATCTAGCACCAATAGCTGCAAAAGTAAATGAGTTATAAACTTAGAACCAGTTTAACTCTACAGCATTTGTTGGTTTGCGATGAATTGTTCTATTTAATGAGCTATGAGACAAAACTACAAGTATTTCAGGACTTGGCCTGTTACAAAAAAGGGTAAGGCAAACAAGAAATTCAGACAACTGATAAATTGAGAAACCCGTTTCCCAGATGATCCACAAACAACAGGAAAATGAGTAAGGAAAATGAATTCAGGCTTTTATGCACTCCAGTTAAGGCTTAAAATTAGTGTTCCAGTTGTGTGATATGTATAATGGTGTTTGGCTAAACAGTGTACAAAACTAATAATGGAAATAAGGCAAAAGTGACAACCCCTCCCTTCCTGCCCACTAATCAATGTAAGCAATGTTATCCTTTCTTTTCTCTTATTACGTTCATGAAGTTTTTAATTAAATATCCGAGTGCTGTGCTGACAGAGAGAGACCCAGAATATCTTAAAACTATGAGGAGTGTCATCTTGAAAATTAATCTTTTTATTTTCGCAAATGTAATAAATCTAAATTACATAAAATATTTAGATGTTGTTACAGTAGAACCCTGCCAATCTGAACTAATTCGAACTAAGGCCTGTTCGGATTGGACAAAAGTTTGGATTATCCTAAATCATTGTCAAAACTAAGCATACAGCAGTGATACTGTCGTTTGACAGTCACCCATTATTGAAAAGTGCATCAGTGAGCTTATGTGTGCAAGCAATACCAGCAGCACACTGCTCCCCCCACAACCTGAGTGAGTGGACCAAGGTCAGTCAACCCATCTGGTTGTCACCAAATGTCCGTTCCCATATGTGGAGTGGAAGGGGAACCCACTATTTTATTTTTGACTCATAATTTTTTAATTTTAAATCAGCTACAGCATTCTGTTTTTTTACTGAATTTTTTGATTATTGTTACATGTTGTTCCTGTAAGTCTTTTTAGTAATACAGTACATTACTGTACAATACACTTTGTATTTAATTTGTATATTTTTAAAACTTAATAAAACCCCTTTTTGTATGTTTTGGTTGTTTTATTTTCACAAAAATTTTAAGTCCCTTTTTTTGTGTGTTCGGATTATCCGAAATTTCAGACTAACGGGGTTCGGATTGGTGGGGTTTTACTGTAATCATTTCTCTTTTTTAATAGAAATGATTAGCATAGTTAATTTTTATTATAATATTTTTTGAAACACTGAAACAAAAAAGTACATTTTGTTGGAACGAGCCCCTAGGACCTTTGCGCCATAGGTGACCACTTAGGTTCACCTAATGCACTAAAATGAGAAGTTAATGTTATGAGCTTAGTTGCCTTAGAAAAACTCATAACAATAAACATATATACTCCAAACATAAAGTTAAAAACTATTTTCTCTATCTAATATATTGTTAAGAACTGTAGACAAGTCAAAGCTTTAAAACTGTTTTAAGTGCTAACATATGTAGTATGTATTAGTACAAGGGTATGTAAGTTGTTTTTCTACATTGTATTATTTTTGGATATGATCAAATAATACTGAAGGCATATGAAGAAATGATAACTGAAATAAAGTGCATATTATTCCTTCTCATCCACACTCATTCAAGTGTAATTTATTCATCTATTCACTTATTTAATCCTGCATTGGTAATAACAAATGCAATTTATAAGATGTTTTTGCATGTTTTTGTACATCTTATACAAAAATATCCCTAAATTTATAAACGGGCGATTAGAATAGCTTTCACACTTACCATGTGATCACCATGTGAGGTCCATTCTTGTTTAGACCAATGAACTCTGTAATCATCTATAATAATATCACTATAAGAAAGATCACTAGCATTGTAATGAAACAAGCATTCATCTGGGGTCATAAAATCGCCAGCTACACCCAGAGCATCACCAATTAGAGCACCATAAATGAGACCTTAACAGAACAAAATAAAAAAGACATATGAAACAACTATACATTCGAATATATATATTCCAGTAAACCTTTTAATTATTTGTAATAAATATAAAGATAGATATTAAAAATAAAACAATCATTATATAAGAAAGTAAAACACCAATAAACAAATATACAAACAAAAAAACAAAACCATAAATCTTTCAATGAAATCTATTTCTTAGAAATTGTTAGGTGTACGTTTAGAAGTCAAGAAATCGATTTAACCAACAGTACTTTTGTTTAATTAAAAAAACAAAAACCAAACTGAAATAGGACCCTCATTCATGCATTTCAATATGAAGCAATATGAAGATATAATAAAAAAAATAGACAAAAATATTCAATAGAAAATAGTAGTTGTATAAATTCAGGCAAAAAGAGCCTAGGAATTCAAATCCAAGTGTTTAATTCCACAATTTTTAGTGGCCTTAACAACTCTGATATGGAAAAATTTATGAACACTATCACTTTATACTTGTTTGCAATCAAATTGCAGCACATAAGATAATAGTCATACTTTTGCAGCAAAACAATTATCCAATAATCTACAAAAAAAGTAAGTATTAATAACTTGTAAATTTGATATTGAAATTAGTGGACACAAATGAAATTGCACTGATTATACATAACTGGATTATTTTGCTACAATATTAAAAAATACTAAATGTAATATATATGAAATGATCAAAAATATCCGGACACCCCTCTGCAATAGTGAACTTATGCCTACATGGCAACACAACGCCACATTAAAAGGAGGCAGGGAGTCGTGTGTTGTTAATTGATACAAAGTAACTGGAGAATGGGTCGATCAGCTGAGCTCAGTGACTCTGAACGTGGACTGATCATTGACTGCGACTTGAGTAATAAATCTGTCAGGGACATTTCAACCCTTCTAAAGTTGCCGAAATTGGCTGTTGGTGATGTGACTGTGAATGGAAATGAATGATGCAACCACATCAAAATCTCGACCATTGGCCGTGTATATGACAGATCGAGACCATCAAGTGTTGAGGAAGGTGGTTCGGGCAATAGCCAGACATCGATTGAAACAATCACCCGGGAGTTTCACAGTAATACTGACGCTAGCTAGCACTATGACTGTTCTTCAAGAGGTCAGAGAATGGGGTTTCATAATCGGGCACCCAATCACGCCTAAGTGGTGTAAGAGCGATATCACTGGCCAGTGGAAGTGGAAACATATCATATGGAATGATGAATCGCATTATACCATGTGATGATTAGATGTGGTGAATTCCCGGGGAACAATATCTGCCATCATATGTAGTACCAATAGTGAAGTTTGGAGGAAGCTGGCATTACGGTGTGGGAGTGTTTTTCCTGGAATGAACTTGGCTGTCTTGTACCACGGCAAGGCAAGGTAAATGCAGAAGGGTACAAGGACATTTTGAACAGTTACATACAGTGTAAGGTAGAGGACCACTTCGATAATGACCACTGCCTCTACCATCATGACAACGCTCTGTGTCATAAAGCAAGGTCTGTGAGAGAATGGTTTGTGGACAATAAGGTTTCGGAAATGAACTGACCTGAACATCATCCAGGATATATGGGAGGATTTAGAACCTTGACTTTGCTCCAGACCCCAACATCCCACATCATGACATACTATCTATAGCTCTCAGAAAAAATAGAACCTTTCATCCAAAGACATTCAGACACCTGGTGCAAAGTCTCCCGGCAGAGTCAAGGCTGTGATAAAGGCAAAAG
>JAFIDM010010028.1:18928559-18975143 GCA_023159025.1 Thereuonema tuberculata | reverse complement strand
ATATTAATGTCCACTACTGAGAAGTATGTCATGGGGAAAATCTGACTATCTGACAATATGGTTTCTGGTCACAGATATTTTTGATCCCATAGTGTACATTGAATACGAGAATACTGTCATTTTTTTCTTTCATAAATTTTATGGTTTAAGAAATCAATAATGATAAAAAGATTGCAAAAGTTATTGTTATATTTTAATTTTATATTAGTTTCGCTCTACAGTATCCTTATTATTGGATGTGTGCAGTAAAAATGAAATATATGTTCAGTATAAATAAACTGAAAAATATATCGTAAAGTAACCTTTTGCTACCCTTTTACAATATATTATATCTAAAACTTTTCATTTACAAAACAACTCTTTATAAATAATTTCAATATTTTGTAAAAAAATTTTGCATTTTTTATAATAAACATGTTTTACAGGTAATAAATAACATCACAAAGCTAACAAAGCATAAAGACCCAATGTGTTTTTTGAAATTAAATAAAAAATTTAGAGTGTGATGATGCCATAAAAATATATGAAAAAAAAAACTTCTGTGCAGAAATTAATAACGAAACTCAATTTTTAGCGTTAATATGATATCATTTTAAGTATCATAATACTGTATACATTATAATGTGTGAAATTGTTTTTGTGTACAAAATAGATCTACTTAGTAAACATTTAAGCATGTTAAATATATACTTACATCAAACTTTGTTAAATAATTAAGATAGATAACAACACAAAATAATATATTTAAAAAATGTTTAACCTAGCAATTGTACTGGTTTATTATACACTGTGATACTTTCAGATTGTAATTTTTTCATGTTTCTTAAAGATATTTTAGGAGAAAGAACATATTGGTTCTTCTCCATTTTCCATGTAAACCTGATGAAGAAAACAGGAAATGTTTTCGAAATATCGTAAAGATTAAGAAGATTTTATTTTGTGTTATCTAATTATTTAAGCATGTTTGTTCTTTTTGTTAGTAAGATATTGTAAATAAAAATTAACTAGTACAACTTTTAAAAGCACATAGGTTTATATATAAAGTTAAAAGATTACAAAAATACATATATACATGAATTTACGGTACTCAGGAAGCTTTTCGGGCATTTTTGCAATGCCCTTCGTCAACTGTCATCCTCCTTCTCTCTCTTCAAAAACGTCGAAAGAGAAAGAGGAGGAGGTTGACAGTTGATGAAGGGCATTGCAAAAATGCCTGAAAAGCTTCCTGAGCACGGTAAATTCATATAAATAGATATTTTTGTAATCTTTTAACTTTATATATAAACCTATGTGCTTTTAAAAGTTGTACTAGTTAATTTTTATTATAAATAATTAAGCATGTTCAAGTTCTTACTTATCTTAATAAAGATATTGTAAAGATTGGAAGAAATAAGATTATCTGTGGATACAAAAATGAATTAATAATAAATGTGGAAAACCTATTTTTTTTTAAAATTATTATTGATAAGAAAAATCTATAATATCAAATCAAAATGAGTAATATATTGCCCTTAGCCTAATTGAACAAACTGGCCATCTCCTCTCCACACGTCAATGAACACAGAAATGCTTTCACTGCTAAAAACCCCACACTTTAAGGAAACAGGACACCCCCCCCCCAAATTTCACTGATGCCAAATAGAATAACCCATCACCTCCTTTCTGAATCACATCACACAATCCAGCTAAAACCCTATGAGCAAAATGTTCCCTACTACTCTTAGTCCTTCCTTGCTGTATTGTCTTGAGTCGTCTACATGTCTGTGCTGCTTAGTATTCCGAAACTGTTGGAGGATATCAACCTCTTTCTTTTTTATCAACTAGTAAGTGTATTTTTAGACACTTTCCTTCCCTTTATATTATTAGGAATGTAACATTAAACTTGTTTGCAACAGGGATTAAAGTCAAAAGAACCAATATAAGTACTGTGGCTGCGTAGTTATGCCATTAAATTATAATTCAGTTTCAGGTTATCAGTCTATTTTTTTATAGCTATCCTAATATCAATCTTGTAATAATATATCTTTATTTTTTTCAACATTTCACATATTATTTGTCAAGTCAATATTACTAAATCAAGTAATTCTGTTAAGTAACAAAAAATATTTATCCAGATAGATTCCAAATTAATGTGTTGTAGCCGGCCTTTATCTAAGAAATATTAAATGTTTGTACTTAAGACCAATGTACAAAGCGTCTAAAGAAATGTATGTATATACTTTGATGGCATCAAGGTTGACAGTTGCATTCATTTGTGATAATGTGAAGTCTTACTTTACATCCCCAAGGCCTGACCTAGTTTATCATCAAGGACATGTGGTAATTTCTATTTTAATGGTGTGTTTTGTTTTTTTTTCCCTTTTTTTAGCCTCGATAATAGGAAATAAATTGAAGCAATTTAGCCAAAGAATCGGTGTCCAGGGTACATCGTAGGAGGCACCTCACATGCACCAGCAGAAACAGACAAAAACATACAAGAAGACAGTAACATCCAAGCCGGGGTTCAAACCCAGGTTCTGACATATCTGCCTCGTGAAAGGCTGCCACCTTGGCCACAAGGTTATGCTGGAATGGCTGATTTTAATCACTGTTCCTCTCGATATCAGTTGTTCACTATATACAGGGCTGACTTAAACATCAATGAGTGTAACCCTTGTCCCAGGTCATATGTTTGTGGTAGACCGCGTGTAATACAGTCATACATTTAAATAATTACTAAAACAGAAAATTTGGGAGAGAAGTGTCTGAGTATGCTAGCATTGTAGTCAAAGTAAAAACAAAAAACAAAAAAGTAACATTGAGAATTCCAATGCATTCTAAATACAGTTTTACAATTAAGTTAAGCCTAAATAAGGGCTGTACCTTATTTAAGTGCTGGCATGGCTGAGCGGTCTTGGTGGCGGTCTGCCATGCGGGCATTGTGTCGTCACCCAGGTTCGATTCCCAGCCGTGGCTTGGCTGTTTCAATTTCCTTTCCTGTGTTTGTCAGCCTCTTCTTCACTTTCTCTTCGGTCTGACGTCATTCCATGGCATCCTGAGGAAGGCAATGGGAAACCACCTCAGTATCTTTCCCTTGAAATTCTAGGGAGTCTCCTAGGAGTTTGCCATCTTGGGAACACTAGAGCTCCCTGGAACACGGATGCTTCGATTACGAAGCTCGCACTTCGGTGCGTTCCGTACCCACCCCAAATAAGGGCTCCCATAAACTACATTTGAAGGTGTCTCATAAATGCCAGGGACGTGTCTTTTTAGTGTTACAAGAATAACTGTGGCTCTGCTGTAACTGAACGAGCATCAGGAAGAAGCTGTTTAATGGAGTAGAAGGAGAGTTCATTTTGGAAAAACCCCCCAAAAACCTTCTGGGCATTCGGATGATAAAGGAGGAGAGGAAGGAAAGAACTATCTGTGGCTTTCTGAGGATTCAAATCCAAGTCCAATGCAATGTCAGACCACATGCTGATGACTACACTATTCAACTACCAATGGGTAATAACTTTAAAAAAAAAGCAATTGTGTCATAGTTGGTCAATTGTATAAACATTATGAGGATATTTACTGTCTCAAAAGGGTTTTTGAACAACCAAATAAATGGAATATCAGAAAATGGATTAACAGCCATTAAAGTGTGTGTATGTTCTACCGCCATCCTACATAGAAACTAAACCTGATTAGTTATGAAATGCATCTGTTAATTAAATGCATCATTTTCCCGTTTAATTCATATTACATTCAATGCACATTAAACCTTCTTACACATTAATTATTATAATAAAAATGAATTACCTAAAATTTTGTCCTTCAAAGTTTCCAACTGAAATTCAGTTGCATCAATTGGAAGAAGCAATGGAGTTTTGATCAGACTTGGAGTATTTGCTGTTTTGGTTTGTAATTGCACATACTGCACAAGTGGAGAGTTGCTGTTTAAAATGGACGACTGCAACCGATTTCCGCAAATCCGTGGAAAAACATTTATATGTTTTGCTTTTCCCTTATTGGTAACTAAAGGATAGTTTTTTCTTAAAAATCCTAAGAGTTCTTGAGATCCTAGATCACATATGTCTTGTGGAGGTTCTTCACAATAATTATTGTGAGCTAAAATCACTTTGAGTGATTTACATTGGACAACTGATTTTGGAATACTTTTTAGCCTGTTATTGCTCACATTGAGTTTCTCAAGGGCTTCTAAATTATTAATGTCACTAGGAAGTTGTGCCAGCTTATTGTAAGAAAGATCCACTTTTTCTAGCTTTCTAAGATGTATAAATGATTCTGGAAGATTCCGTATTCTGTTGTGGTGTAGCAGCACTGTACGTAAATGGAAGAATAATCCAAAACTGTTTGGAAGTTCAGTAATAGTATTGTAGCTGAGATCTAAATGACTGAGATGAGGCAAATGAAGTGGTAGGGCGGAAGGTAAAGTTGTCATACAGTTAAAAGAAGCATTTAAAGTTTCATATAGAGATATCTCTTCAAGAATATTACTGGGGAGATCACTTAGACATTCACTGCTACATTTTCCATCTACATGCTAAAAATCAGAAGAAAAATAAATAAATTAGTCTAGTCATTTGAAAATAATATCATTCAGATTTATGAAGTTTTTTTTTTAAGAGTTCAAATTAATCTATCAAAAACTACATGAGTTTGAAAAATTTCTGAAAAAAATTCAGCAATTCTTAACGGGTGATAGCTCAGTTAAGCTAACAATAATTTTAATAAAAATAAAGTAAGTAGAATTTCAATAATAGGCTACAATTTGATTTCAATAAATAAAGTTTAATTTTAATTTACCTTACAAAATTGTTCATAAGACAAAGAATGCCGCAGATCCAATTCTTTGTGTTCAGGATCCCAAACGGGTAAATAATCGTGGGAATCAGTATTGCCCATTTTTAAATTATTATAAGCATCTGCAAAAAGGAAAAAATAATAAATTTATACAATAAGTTTTAATATATAAAATATGTAAAATTTTTGCTGTAAGATTATTTATTCATAAAGCACGTTAGTCAAGATACATTTAAAGAAAAAAAAAAATTTGGTACAATTCAAAAGTCTACAAAAATTTCTGTAAAGATAAAATATGTAAGGAGGAAGTCATTATTATTGAGAACCCTGGAAGATTGTTTGGCTAACACGGAGAATACGGCACAAGCCAATCGCAATCTTCGTAAGGATACATGATGGTGCATACTGTTATCTCAAATCGTAGTTAGCCAGATGAGAGTTAGTATATATAGAAAAAGATTGTGCAAAACCATTTTTAAATAAGCTTACCTACAAATCTCATTCTACCTTTCACTAGTTAACTATAGTGCCAAGGCAGCCATCTTGTCGAAAACCTGTGTGCCGTGATCTCCGATTTCACCGACTGTTTTGTCTTTTCAAAGCTTGGTCATCAGAAGGTTCACCAAACGAACGGAGACAGACTAGGCATCCTCTTTACACTAGAATCCTGGCCAAATGGTTTTCATTACCTCTAGTGTCAAAGACTTCCATACACAGTGCAACCCAACCAACTGGATTAAAATGTAACACTGGTCCATCAACCTTTATCCAATTACATTTTGGACAGTCTGCCTCTGGATTGAGGGTTTAAATAAGAAGAATATAAAGTATTAAGGGGTTGGTCAAGTGACTCCTCTCAGCTTAATTGAAAAAAAAAAAAAAAAGATGTACTAAGCAATATTTGTTATTGAAATTCTTGGCTTTGCTAATCAGCTGCATCAAGATATATATTTAATATTTGACCAAACCACAAAAGAAATTATTAGTTAGAAAGTGAAGTATTATGATTGACACATTTGTTACAAAGAAGATGAAACCGAATGGGCAGGCAAGTAGCAAGAGAAAACAATCACAATTGACATCTAAACTAGACCCTTAAGAACAAGAGGTCAAGAAAATATCTGAATGGTTTGCAGGGGTGGATGATATTAAAAGGAATCGACAGAAAAGTATTGATTTAACTATCGATTTTAGGATCATTGAGGATCCTTAGATTTTAATCCTACAATAGACTGAAAATTAGGATTATCACGATATGGTATTTAGACAGAAAAAAAAAGTGATCAAGAAAGTTTTCCTTAAGCCCTTGAGAAACAGGTAAACAGCTCAATTAAGCATTGTCTTATTTCGTAATGATCATGAAAAATAAAAAAAGAAAGAATAAAAACATTAAAGCTTGATATTTTATGTGATCCAAGATAGATTCTGTAATAAAAGCGTTTCAACCATTATGAAACGAACCATTTCTTGAGTTTTAATGTAAAATTAAGGACTTTCTATAAGATCTGTATGAAAATAGACACAAATAAGATATAATAAAGATGAAGTTTGTGTAGTAATGCAGAAGTACGGTAAAATAGAGTTTTAATAAAACATAATTACTGTCTTACGAACTATACCTTCCAGGCTTTTGCCACACCCTCTCAGTATAACTATAAATAGCTGAAAGTAATTTTTTTCTACAAAAAATAACTTTATCCAATATTTATGCGTCTACTATGTTGCTATCATTAGCGATATACCCTGTATTTACTAATTCATTTAACATCAAAAATGCTATCAATTGAACGCCTGTTCGCTGATCTTGATTACATTTACAAGGTGACATATTTATTTACGATGTGAATTTCGAATCCAACACTTCCATCTGTCAGAAATAAATCAAATCAAAACATTAGGACTTATATATTAGTGAGTTAATCCTTATAAATCAACCTTTCATTAATATTCCGGTCTTCACAACTTGAAACCCACCGCAAATGTTATTTTTCAAGTGGAATTTAGTGCAGGTTTTGAGCGATTCGACAAGAGGAAAGCAACAGTCTGTAAAATTAAGCGGAAATAATTTAAGATCACTTTTTTTTTAAAGGTGAATAGTTGAAATCAATGAGGATTATGTGACGCGAATCGTGTTAAGTTCACGATGTTACTTAATCACTTAATTTCATGGTCTTGAAACAGAATTACATACCTTATTCGTAATATTTTGACTGTACAGGCTTTGACAGAAGCGTGCTTCGTTTAATTGATTTGAAAACGTTCGATCTCATGACATTTTCGTGGTCATTCCCCTTTCCTTGTAGATTGTCCGATTTGCCATCTCAAGACATCAAACTTCATCTTCTGACTATGTCGGCTTTGAAAATTTTTTTAACACGTTTTAAGGATATCTTATCATTATTAAGAGTCATCACGAGCTATTAAGATGCTAATTTAATAACAAAAAATTTGCTTTTGCTGATGTTCCTTCTGTATTTTAACTATTTATTTAATTTTTAATAATTTTAATGTGAATGCTCATTTGTTTTTACATGTGCCCTTATATGGTCTTTTGCTGTACACATTTTCAATTCACGTTAATTTAATTTTTATTGCACAGAAATATTGGCTGCTACACTTATATTAAATCACTTTTATACGAAAAATATTTTTCCACCCTAAATTACTTAAAATAAAAGAGTTTTCTCGTATTTAGGAAAAAGTAGAAAAGTAATGCCAACTCGACAGCAAGTTTTGATGACGTAACTGATTTCTGCTGTACATGAAAATGGCAGACGAAGAAACGGAAAGTAAACGTTTAGGTGAGATTTTTTTTGGAAATGAAGGGAAAACTATAGCTAAAAATTTGCTCACTAAAACTTATATCAAAACTACAATATATCCTTTATCTTTCTCCAGGAAGGTTCCTAATTTATAGGTTAAAATAGAACTTTTTTTCCCGACAGCTGCCCGAATCCAGTCTGCTACATTCCTCGCTGTTTAAGTAGAAAAGTTTTGAATAAAACTATACCACTTGACTTTTTAGACAAGTTTCAGGGTTTTGAATCGTCTTTTTTCAAATTTAATGCTGTAGAAGGAAAATAAAGGTGTGAATGACGCTTTTAGGAAATATGGATGCGAGGAAACCTGCTCTGTAAACATCCGTAGTTTTGTAATTAGGGACTTCTTCACTATACGCGAACTTTTCACATTTATACCTTAACATTTCCTTCCCATTTGCAATGTCGATATCAGTTTAATTTCATGTTGTTCAGAGTTCATGAATTAATCATTTTTCCTAATTAATTTTTAGCCTGTTTTTCAATGCATACACTCCTCAAATTAAATACAGACCAAAGTTACATAATTTTTATCCAATTTTTATTTTTATGTGCACATACCTCATGACTCAAAATCTTATATGCGTAAATCATGTAATAAATTTAAAAACGTAACAAGAAGTAAGCTTATGAACAAATAAGGAGATATTCCATGATGGAAATAGGTTTGCCATTATTGTATGACATGGAATTCATTTTTTTATATAGAAATTAATTACGAATTATACTTTCTAGAAGAACCTAAACAATGTAATCACATGGTATAGAGAAATATAAAGTAAAATGAATAACTTAGTGTTTCTATCGATGTAAATAGGTATTACAAATTGAATACTGAGGTAATTTTTTTCTCATTCCTTGGGATATAATAAATTTGAGATGTAATAGAGTTGGACGATCTCGGGCTTGTTCAGTGCAGTGTCTGTTTGATTTTGTTCAGAAGATTCTACAGTGTTTCAAGGAATCTATGAAAGGAAATTAAAAATGCATGCAGAAAGTCAAGATACAGGGTGAGGCATTTAACCTGACAAAGTGGAATATCTCCGTAAGGAAGCGTTTTGTAGAATATTGCTCCAAATACAATGTGTGTTTGAAAGCGGGAAAGAAGCAGCGCTATTTGTTTTTCATTTGATGAACGTTTTCATGATCATTTCATACTCAGGAATAACATGTAGTCCAAAGTGCTAAAAATAATGTATTTTTTGTAATAAAAAATTATCTCCGTTAACGAAAAAGATTAATTATATCCTTATTGGATTAAGTTACTTATTAAAATTGTTGTTTATATTGTTAATAAAAATTATTGCTTTCCATTTTGAAACGCAAAATATTCTTAATCTATCTTTCACATTGAAATGATATCGTTAAAAGACGGTAAAGAGAAAAATTTTTGAGACAAAAGCTATTCGTTTTTCTGTGAAGATTCAGATGCCGCTAAAAAAAAAAAAACCAAGTTGAATATGAAATGACCATGAAAATGTTCATCAAATAAAAAACTAATAGCGCTACTTTCTTTTCTCCCTTTCATTATTCTATAAAATGCTTCCTTTCGGAGATATTCCACTTTTTCAGGTTAAATTCCTCACCCAATATAAAGTAAACATGGAATATCCGTATAGAGATTACATTTGTTGTTTTAATCATTAAGTCCTTATAAAGGTTGAAAGTAAAATAATGAATAAAGACAAACCCTTTGAACCTGAATCGATAAATTACTAAAATCTTTTATTTCTCTGTCTGTCCGGCAGAATTGTTAATTATTAGTTTCCCTTGCTGAGAAAGTCAGATTATAAAATTTTCTTTTTTTTTTTTTTTTTCACCTTGCATGGGATTCGAACTAAGAACCTTTGTCCTCGCAGTCAGGAATGCTAACCATTGGACTACTGCTAATTCCAATAACCAATCCTACTTTTATTGTATTTGTTTGCGTGCTATCAAATAATGAGTTTAATTTGATTTGAATTTAAATAATCATTCAAAAAGGAATAAAATATCACTTTTTGCCATAACCGCTTGGAATCGATTCTTCTTGGATTACCTCATACTTACCAGGGGGAGACAGGGGATGGCCTAGTACATTTTGAATATGGAACATCAAACATATGTAACATTTCTGTTGCCAGTGTTTCGATGAGTGAATAGATTGTGGATTTGTAATTTTTTTTCTTCTACCGTTAGATAAAGCTCTTTTAATTGACATTAGGTTCCAAAATGTTTTAGTTGGAGGGGGAAAATAAGCAAACTACCTTTCCTTATAGTTGTGAGTTATGTCCTCTTGCCGCAGAACCCGAAGGTGTGTCGTGCTAGAATTACCAAATACACATTTGCATGAAATGCTAGTTCTGAAATGCAGTATAAGTGTGCTCAAAAACTTTATTTATTTAAGTTTATTTTATTTTTGGTACTCCACTATTTTTCCTATTTTCTGCAGTTACTTAATGCACACAAATCGCCAAATAATTAGAGGGAACATTAATCACATATTAACCTGTTTGTGTTAACAGTCTCATCCGCTCCTTTCAAGTTCCATAAACAAAAACCACTGCACATCTACAACGAAGCTGATGCTCCTTTCCCTAAAACCAATCTTCGAGTATTCAAAGTTGAGAGGATTTTTAGCTTCTTTCCTAAGAAAAATTAATTGTGTAAAATCAGTACACATGGTAGTTTTGAGCTAGTGAATTGATCTTCTTTAAAGTTGGAGTGCATATTTAGGGACATTCACACTTACATCACTCGAGAAATTTTCATTGAAAGGTGACAGAAATTTCCTGAAAGCTTTAAAAGCAAAGCAGGGAATTCTCTGATATCAACATTGAATTTCTACGGATATCGTTAGATGCAAGACATTCCATACACCTGCGTTGTCTTAAAGATAATTGAATTTAGGTTATGTAAGTTATTACTTGGAGGTTTTATTACTTTTCAGCAAATACAAATTTTGTATTAAAGATTGCTTTATTCAGCAGGCATTGTAATTTGGAAGTAGAGGTTTTTCCACCATATTATTTTTGCAAAAAAAATTAGAATATGTAAGAAGGTTTAACATGCTTTAAATGTAATTTGAAAAACGGAAAAACAATGAAAATACACAATCGTTTGCTTTCACGCTTCGAACCATCATCAACGGGAATCTGGGACAGCTGTTTTGTCCTTATTAGGACTCATCAGCCAGATTTACCATCAATGATCAAGCTCAGAACCCGTGAAAACCTTCTTTAGCAATCTACGTAACTGTATCTATTTGAAGCTACTGTCTACCTATACATTGTTGAAAAGAAAAATAATAAATATTGATAAAACAATTTACGTTGATATAAAAATAAATGTGATAAAGATGAGATAATGATTCAGCATTAGTAAATGCATAATAAAATAAGGTGGTAGGAGAGAATATTATACCTGAGAATTGATTTTATTTAATTCAGTTATGAATGGAATAAGTTTCCAAGCCAAGATCCAAAGTGGCAGAGCTGAAAGACATTACAGCACTTACACAGTTAAATTCATGTCATAGCCTAGCCATTGATGAAAATGTAGCAACAGGGATGAAAATCATGTTGCAACCTATCATATCCAGATATTCATAAACTGTTAACATGTATGATTGCACTTGGTCAGCTATGATGTTTCGGTATGCTCTAGCATTCTGACGTGCCTCGAGGTATCAGTGGACCCAGTGTGTGCCATGAAAACATCTTCCCCCACCATGACACTGCCCCCACTGGCTTGAAGAGTTATGAGAAAATAAGGTACAGCAGGGGTGTACCTAATAAAGTGGCCAGATAGTGTACACACACACACACACACATATATATATATAAATACACACACACACTGACGTGTCAAAAACACCTGGGATACCTGACTAATACCACTTGGGTCCTTCTCACACTTTGGACGACAGCATCAACACAGTGTGACATGGACTCCACGAGCACTCTGTAGTACCATGGAGGCAGTACACATCATGCACCCTGCCACAATTTTGTAATGTTTGCTGGTGGTGGATTTCTGGCAGTGACAGCACATTGAATTGCATCCCAAATGTATTCGTTTGTGTTTAAATCCGGCAACTGTGGAGGCCAAGACATGACATCAAATTCAGAAGAATGCTCCTCCAGCCATAATCAGGTGACTGTGGCCTTGTGCAGTGGGCATTATTCTGTAGAATAGGGTCCCACCCGTCTGGGTAAATGCAGGATATGAATGGGTGCAGATGATCCCCAAGATGGTGATGTAGTGGCTACAGTCACAGTGGTCTATGGGAGCATCCTAATGTGTGCCATCTTAACACATCCCATACCTTAATAGAGCCACTGTTGTCCTGTGTTGTCCCTTACATGTGGGATCCAGTGCCTCATGATCTTTTTGCCACACCCAGAGTCGCCTGCAATTCGTCGGATCAAACGACACATTTCCAGTCATCTAGCGTTTCCAAGCCTAGATAAGGCGCAGAACATATTGTTGAACAGATGAATCCGAATTTTGTCATCATCACCAATATGCAGTGACCCATCTCCCGGTCCCTATAATCCTACTTCTTTAGAATTCAATTAAATCCTGATGAGCTGTCATGAGAGCTGTGAATGCTACTAACTGAGATTGCACAGATATTTGCCGTTATATATAAAATTGTCGTTTGCAGACAGTTTCATTAACTGCAAGGGTGTGGTAACGTGAAGTGGACATGGTAGCACCCTTTCCAGTTTTTTGGCATTTTAGCGAATGTGTAGTGTGTTTGACCTATGCAACATTATTATGAATTCTGAAACTACACATTAAAAACACTGTTTCTAAGACAATTATTTATAGATATTACTTTATCCTTTAAATCATGCAAGAAAAGAGATACACAAAAATTCTTAAATTTTACATTTTACATCTTGTATCTGCCATTTTATCAAGAGAGAAGTAGGTCCTGTTTAAAACTTTTCAAGAAGCGCATTTATGCATTTTTTATTAAAATCTACTAGTCTCGATTTCATTCAGGAAGCAAGAGAATTTCATCAGAAACAAGTACAAACAAACGAATGGGTCATAAAATGGCTCAGTGGGTAATGAAAGAATTGTTACAACTTGTGTCAATGTAGATGAAAACTCTTAAGTTTCCACATCATCAGACAATCTCTTTTAGGTAAAATATTATGGTTAAAATGATCCACTTTTCAATAGCAGAATATTGGTAATATCTTGTAGAGAGTTCATGGTTTCCAATTACTAAAACAGATATTTTCTTGGAGAAATTTGACTCACTTGTTGCTCTTTCTTCCAGGTCAGGTTTATTGATTGTTTTTATGTGGAGCAAAATCTGTAGTTGTGACAATTAGTTAATGTTGGGAATGAATATTATAAAAATATCTTGAAAAGTAATAACTTTGAAAAATGTATAAGTGTGTGTTTGTAGTTATGTCTGTTTATGATAATTTCAGGGTAAGGTGGATTCATCAGCCTTCAGGGAGTTGAGTAATGACTGATATTAGATATATGCTTTCATTGAACCCAGTCTTTCCACAAGATGCTGATCATGATTTTATATATCGTGTTATTCTGTACTTGTAAAAAAGCTCTGATATTTAAAGAACATGTACATATATTGCAGAATTCTTCAATATTGAAGACATTTCTAAATATCCATCTAGAAATTTCTCCAGCGTTTGGATTTACATTAAGCCTAATCTTTTCTGGATACTATACTTGAATGTCATTGGTAGCCACCTATAAAGACCCACAGGAATCTGAGGTAGATTATAATCTGTGTAAGTCATTCTTTCAGGATGACCTCATTTTTCTCTGTACATTCTCCTCTTTGGGTTTCATTTGGATCCTATCTCTTAATTTTCATTAACGATCTAAATCTCCTTTAGAAATGCAATCAAAACTTTAATAGATATGTGTCAAGGAATTTCAGGGATTCTAGAACACTTTCTGTTCTCAGATTCATATACTGAGCTGAATTTGGCAGACATTCGGTTCCTTCATTTCACCGGATTCTTTAACTGGGTCAGTCAACCTTCTCGAGCTCCATTACCAAGTGTTATGAGAAAGTTGCCAAACTGTAGGCAAAATGCCAAGGTCTGATGAAAGTTGAATAATTTCATCTACTTCTAGACATACATAGCTGACATATTTTATTCAGTTTTTTTTTAGGAGTAAAAAATTATCCCACCTAATGTACTTAGGTCCATGTTTTCATTTTGTCTTTATTCTGTTTTTACATGTCCTATTTGATTCTGAATGAGACTTTTTACCTTTAGTTGGATTTGGTTATAGATGAACAACTTTTACAATAATTCTGTGCAAAATAGTTTTTATAAACTATATATCATAAACTAAAACTTCAGAGGTAGGTACCGTAAAACTTGTAAAGTATTCGAAGTTGATAAACCGACTGAATCTTGATTTAGAAATGCATACAGTAAAAAAAAAAAAAATCAGGATTTCCATACTGGTTGATTGCGACCCCAGTTGATTGCGAATTCATTATAGTGCGATCTTGCTTTTTTAATAAACAATTGTTAAAACATTATTACCATGAAGTGTATATATTTGTTACTGACATTCATTAATATAATTTATATATAATTACGATTTTTCATAATATCGACAAATTTTGCTCAATAAACTTAGGCCCAGCAAGGAATACTAGATTCTTTTTTTGCAACGTGGAACAAAGTAATTAAATAATATTTTTTTCTGTTTCTTTTCAATGTTATATTACTTTTATGCTACATAAAACATTATTTTCATATTAATAATGTTTATTTTATAAATAAAGTGTTTTTTTCATATTCTAAAAGGATTTTTTTTTTTTAAATCCCCCGTTGATTGCGAAATTTCGCTCAGTGCCACCTTCTCTGGAACATATCCTTCGCAATCAATGGGGGTTACCTGTATTCAGTAGAAGTAATAATTAGAAATTTAAAACAAGAATATAAGAGAATCATAAAATATTCTCTAAAATAAAATTTCTGTCTGAAATATTTTTTATTTAATAAAAATCCTTTTAAGCAAATGCAATTAAAAAAAATAAAATGACGCTTATTAATTTTACTTTCTTTTATCATTTTTAGGTGATAGAAGCATAATGGACACTATAGAGGGCTATAATAAATGTGACAAAGACAAAGATGAAAAACTTCAACCTGAAAATTTATATTTGATCTCCGGGGGTCAGTTGGATATTTCAGATTGTACTGATACTTCCGTGACAGAGACTGAACAGTTTTACACTCCTCGACAATACGAAAACAGTTCAAGTAAAACTGACGAAGAAGTAACGAGCCTAGAGTTCCAAAGCTTTGTGTCAACCATTGACGATAGCTTGGAAGATTTTAACGAGACATTAAAAGAAACCTCCTCTGAAAATGTAACTGCTCAGGAAATTCACATGACTAAGGAATCAAACCCTTTAATACGAGAACCTGTCATGTCTTCTTCCCCTGTGCCTTCAGATTCCCAAGTGCCACAGATCACTGTCAGCCAGCCCGACAAAGAAGTCAGTTCAAGTCAGACAGAGACTGGAAGTGCCGAGAATGACAGTGATCTATCTACCGAAGAAGGAAGTACAGGTTAGATGACGATAACTAAAATGCCTTCTTTACAGTTAAATAATAGATTACATAATTTAATGCTCATGCTATAAGGATAAAATATTTGAAAGTCTACATAATGTGGGTAGATATTTTGAGTACCTTATATTTAAAAAAAAAATTACATTTATAGTAAACATTTATTTATTTATTTGTTATCCTACTAATTTTCATAGAATAGATTCCGCACAGTTTAATGGAACATTTTATGCTTTTTAGTAAAATTGATTAAATCGATTGATAATGCATTTAAGAAATCTTAAACTTCTGTATTTCAATAACTGATGATAAATGAAATTTTCTCAAACTATCATTGAAAAACTGTGATTGATTATATAACTTCATTTTACTTCTAAATTAAATTCATTAAATTAATTCAGCCCTCTAATTCCATTGCTGGGAGATATTTTGAGCTGACGATAGACATAACTCAAAACACTACTGTCCTGGGATGCCAGGATTAGCATTGGTCCACTACAATATGAGACTATATTTATTACTAAAATTACATATTCCGTATTGTCTTGTACTCATTGAAAAGTTATTTATTTGGATCATCTTTTCCACAAAATATTGTCCTGATAGAGCAAAGGATTTGGGGAAGAGCAGCTCTTGGATAGACTTGACTGCCAGACACTCGCTTTTATACGTATTAAGACAAGGAAAATACTGGCTAACTACACTAAACATCAAAATCCCTTAATGAGAGTCTTATATAAGGAAGGCATCTAATATACACAAGTGAAACAAACCAGTCTTTGCTGACTTTATTTTGCTTTCTTTATTGATGAACAATAGGTTATTGTAAGGTGTCATAGGTAAATATTTAAATTTTTAATGTAAACTGTATGTAGATGGTTGAAAATTAAAACAAAGTTAAGAAACATTGAAAAATGACTTAAAACAATTTTTCAAAGAGAATTACAGTCATTGTCATTTGAATCAGCAGAGTAGTCATCTAAAAAACAAAACAAAAAAACTTAAAAATGAATGGGAGAGTCTTCTGCTAATAGTGGGATGGTTTTTATAACTAAACTTTCTTTACAGCAAATGCAGTGTTAATTTCAACAAAAGTAAGAATAATAATATTGTTAATTACTTTTTAATCATTATTGCTTTTCTTATATATATTATTTTTTATTTACCATACTCACTTTGGGTGTTCACCACATTTCAATGCGAGTCAGTAGAGAAGAATACTGTGATGGCTTCCATTGATAGGGCCTTAGACAGTCTGAAAGGAAGCTAAAATTTAATGGATATGGTACCAAAACTTTGGGCTGAAGGAAAATAGGAAAAAAAAAAGGAATAATAAAGCATCATTTATTATTAAATTGTGTTTAGTATCTTTATGATATGTATTAAGTTTTTTTCAAACATTTTATGGTTTGTTTTTCATTGGCATAATGCTGATATAAAAATACGTTTATATTTTTTTATCTGCTGTACTGTGGTAATGTTTTCATTTGAAATTTTCATTTGTGGAAGCTTAGTAATACTATATTGAATAATGTAGACATCAGCTTCATTGTGTCTGAAGTTTATTTATCTCTTTTATTACTATCAGTGTCTGATAAGCCATAATATAAGTCATAAGTAAAAGAAGAAAAAAAAAAAGTTATAGTATGTACGCATCCAAAGCAAGAGTGGAAGAGATGAAAATGGCTCGACACACCGTTTTCAGCATAGTTTGCTTGGTATTAAGGTGATATTCACAGATGTAACAAGTTTTTGTTGACTCTGAATGCATAGAAGTTATGATTGTTGTTTCAGCTGCAGTTTGCACTTAGATGGCACTCGGATGGTGTAATGATATTTCATACAATTGAGGTGTAAGGAAGTTTGTCAACATATGCTGATATGACTCACCAATTACAGTATTGGTAAAAAATGTGGGCCAATAATTGTATCCCCCAACACAGCAGCTCATAACTCTTGGATTGAATTGGATTGAATTCTTCCTCCACCCAGTGTGGATTAGTAACAGTCCAATATCGTGCATTATGCCTATTGACTTCACCGTTTAGGTAAAAAATTGCTTCACCACTGAACATGATACATTTTTCCATCTATCTATGCAGCATAAGCCACTCACAGTATTCCATACGATAATCTCGATCATCCCCATATAATTCCTGAACTAACTGGACCGTATTTGAGTGAAAATGATTAGTGGATAGAATGCGATGAAGGGAACTTTTAGGAACATCTGTGTCCTGTGATAATTTTCTTACTGACTTACCGTGGACTTTCTTCCACACAACTACTTTCCAATGCAGAATTTTCCTATGAGGGCCAACCTTCTGGGATGCCCTTGTATATGTATGTTAAATATAAATTTGTGAGAATGTTGGGAAATTTAATTAAAATTACATATGCTTTGGCATTGTAAAAACTGAATTCCGTATAGGTTTCAATTTATAAAATAAACTAAGAAAGATAAATAAGAATTTTATAATAATCATTAAATATTTATGGTAACATTATTAGATATGTGAACAATGACATTTTTAGCATAATTTTATTATTATTAGCCTGTTCATTTGGAATCGTTGAATTGAATTAGGTTTAGTTCGATGAATTCTCTCACCTTATTGAATAAATTTCAGTTTCTTCAAATGCACTTTTCCTTTCCTTGTCTTATCATAGTTTCTACAAGTAGATTTGTCTCCAAGGCCTAAAAGGGATTTCAACGAGTATTAGAATTTTTAATAGTAGCTAGAAATTCTTATTTTAAAAATGACTTTTTTTTTATCTTTATTTTTCTAAATGAAGTTACAGTTTATTGAATCATTGGGAGGCAGTCATTTCTACCATAGTTTCAATAATAATTAAAGCATTTAAATTAAGTTCTATTTAATTAATTATTAAAATTTTAAGCCAGTTAACTTCATGTTACAAATTCGACTATCTCTACTACCAAGTGTTTCTAAAATTATTTTGTCACAATTTTTTTACCATTTTCTGAAAACAAGTTGAAGCAAACCTTATTATTTTGAAATTCTGACTATTACCTGTAGAGTTCAATTAGAAGATTGGAATAATTTTTGTTAATTCTTTTATTAAAATAATTATTTCTGTTATATTATAATTATTATTATTTTACTAATTAAGTAAGCTTTCCTACTATCACCATCTAGTTAGGCTTCAAAAAATATCAGATATAAATGTTCGAAAACTAAATTTTATAACTTATTAACTATCACACCAAATTTGATGGATAGGCTAAATATATATCTTCCTCCCCCTCCCCCCGAGGCTTTTATTCAGTTATTTAATATCCTGTTTTATTACTTCCTGTTCTTTTCAAATAAAAACACAATAAAATAAGGCGTAAATGCATTTGGAACTCACTTCAATTCCTGGGTTGGTGCACTTTATTGCAGGGGAGTGAATTGATCTTTAAATTCTCTAAACGTTCTCTTTATCTCTCCTCCTAACATGAATTATTAAATTCTCAATTGTGCGATTTCATTATTGTGATTTTGAAGATAACTTAAACATTGGTAATTACATTTCTTTGTGGATTATATGAATTTTAATATGACATAAATTGCTTTATTATTGATGCTTTTTAAAGACAAATACTTTTTTTAGTTTCCGTGTAGATATTTTAATGTTACATTGGTTAAATAACCTTAAAATTTCTCATCAGTTTTAGATTGTTGTAATTTTTGGAATATTTCTGAAAAAAAAAAATAAAGTTACTTTTTTAAATTCAGGTAATTACAAAAAAAAAATCAAATTTTGGTTATATCTTTTTGTAAAATGCTTATAAAAAACTTGACAAAACCTATTCTAAATTTTAGTAATATATAGAAACAGAAGATGTAGTCACGTCGAGTGCTTTTTACGTGTAGTAGTTTTTATTTAGAATTATTGAGATGTTTGCCATTGGGTGAAATTAAATGGAAGACATGGGTTATTCATCATATGCAGAAAGTCTCATGAAAAAAAGATTGTATATTCATTGCACAGATGAATTGGTGCTTTAATTTCTGTGCTGATAATATTTAACAGCTCCGCCTTTTGCTACAAAATATATATTTCCTAGAAGTTGCTGTTAAGTACGATAGTTAAGCAATCAAAAATTTCTGACTGTTCAATTATCTCTTACCTATAATGCTTCCCTATCAAAAAGGTAGCAGTGATTGAAGAAGCCAGACCTCATTGATATTTCATATTGTTTAAAATGGGAACTAAAAAAAGTTACAAATTATCATGTCTGTTGTAACTTAGTTTAGATCATGTATAGGCTGACCAGATTTTCCGACTTCAATCCAGGACAAACAATTTTCTCAACCAAAAATGACTTTCTTGATTATTTACAAAATTCGGGACATATACTACTGTGGGACACTGCACTAAAATCCGGGACGTCTGATCACCCTAATCATATAGTCTTTCCCATTGAAATTAAATAGTATTACGTTGGAAAATCCTGAAAATGGCAATTTTGTCAGCTATGACATTTTCTTAAAGAATTTCAAAGATTTGGGCCCACAGTTAAAAATGTCCTTCTGAAGCATTGACAGGAAAGTTTGACAAAAAATAATATACTGGTTTCTAAACTCATCATTTGTATATCTGTATTCTATTGTTGATACGAGAATTATCGTTATGTAAATGTTAATGCATAATCTCGGTAAAATTAATTAATCATAATCAGTGAGGATTTAATTAACGTGATTATAATATATATTTTTAGAACATCTCCATCAATTTATATGCAGGGGAATAAGATTATCATTGAATGTTATTTTGGTAAAATTGGAAATGAAGTTAAATCTTGTGTGATTTATGAAGTTTCCTTTGTGGCCCTTTATAATAATTGACTTCACATTTTAGATTTTGTTGAATTTTTTTTCTAGTCTTTTATTAACTTTTTTTTTTTTTTAATGAGACACAAATTATATTCAAAGTATCATTTTTCATAAAAACAGCTGTTAGGGTATAGCCAAATGGTTTCAGCTACTGGCTACCTTTGTTTGGCTACTATGAACGGATCTGGGTTTAATTACTAGTTCTGGGCATGATGTTTCCTTTTTTTTTTCTTTGCTTGTTTGTTATATAGGTATACTGACAACTGCAGTTTATGCTGTGCCTTGTCAATGATTCATTCATCACAATGGACCACTTGAGGATAGGCGGGGCTTCGTAGTTACAAAATATCCCACCAGGCTACTTGCTTGGCTTGTGGGATAAACAAGCCATGTGCTTTGTTTTTAATCCGTGTAGATATAGAGGAAATATATTAAAGAAGGATATCTCAAGAATTATTACAATAAGGAACTGCACAGTTCTGAATCATTCCGTCTTGAAATATCAAAAATCAACGATTTTTTGAATAATTCACACCATAAGTTATATACTCGCCTTATGGGCTTTCTGTTTGTTTATCCCACAAGATCTCTCAGCATGTGCTTAACATGTCCTGTGTGACATCGGTAGGGGCATAAACCTCAAGTGGTCCATTATGTACTCTTCTGCCCATTGTTAAGGCAAATGGTATACAACCCAAATGTTCTAGGAGTTGAACCAAGTAATATTTTATGGATTATTATGTGATGAAATGTTTGCCATACTTCAGAAAACCGAGTCAACAGCCTCATTTCCATTAATTTTCTAGTGTTTTGTTTTATATAAAGGGAGAATAATTACTTTTACTTCCTTTGAATTACTTCTTAGGTCAGTGAACTATTCTAACTTCCAACCCTTAATAAGTAATGCTGAGCATTGTTGTTGTCCCATGGTTTTACTTCAGTTGACTTAGTGCGATTTATTATTGTTATTTTTTCATCTTCTTAGAAATGAATTGGAGGGACGAATCAGAAACAGACTTAGAAGACAATGTAGATAATAATGAAGAACCCCACTGGACTGGCGCACATACAAAAGACCACAGAGTATCGGATCCTGAACTTCCTGATACTGTCACAAAATTAGAAACTCCTGATGGAGGCAAAGTATATCTTGTAGGCACTGCGCATTTCAGCCTAGAAAGTCAAGAAGATGTAACTAAGGTATTTTCTTTTCTTTTATTATTTTATAAATTGTTCCGTTTCATTCATTTAATTTGTCTTTATATAAGACTTTGGGTAGGTAGAGTTCCTAGAGTTTAGAATCTTAACTCAGTGTTTTTGAAAAGTTACAGATTTGTAAAGTGTTAAATAAGAAATATTTTTTATTTTATTTTATTTTTTAATCTGAAAATTAATCAGGCTATCGCCATTTCTCTGTTAGCCCATTTTAAAAAATAAAAAAAAATTGTGGTTCAGGATGCAAATAAAAATGTACTGAGGTACAAAAATGGTGTGTTTTGTCAAATTGTTTACATCCGATATTTGGGAATTTGTAATAAGGCTCAATCCATTGTGAACAGAACAGCAGTAATTTGCCAAATTCTAGAAGTGCCCTATTTAAAAGCATACAAACAGGATGAGTGGTTGGATTTTTGCATTGTCTTAGAAGGATCACATTTCTTTAAAATGTTTTCTTTTCCTGCAGGGCTTTTAAGTGAATGGAAATTTTACACAGTGCCTATATTTTAATTTGGAACTGTTTTGAAACTAAAATTTCTATTTTGTAATTGCATGAATTGATTTCTATAGTTCCCTGCAAATTCCTTTCCTGATAATTTTTTAGCAAAGCTTTAATAAAAATCAAGTTGTATTGAATCAGTTCTTTTAAAGAGAACAGAAATATTTGTTATAAGTTTTTATAAACAAAAATTATTTGATTTTTTTTTATTTTGATTTTTTATTTATTTATTTTTTGTTAATGGTATTACATACATTATACCCGGTAAGTAACTTTCTAGTTTTTGTTAAGTTTATCTTCAATTTTTTTTTTTTTTTTTTTTTTTTTTTTTTTTTTATGGTCCTGAATTCTAAAAGTACAGGAAGAACTTCTGTGAACATTAGATATTGAAGCACTCTGGCTGATGATTTAATAACCATTTGGTTAAAAAAAAAAAAGTAGCTTCTGAATGATTTTTTTTTTTTTTTTATTTTACATAAATATTATTTGTTTAGCTTTTATGTTAATTTAAAAGAAAATTAATATTTAAAGCTTAGGCCATTCCACATTTGAAAATTAACTCATTTAAAATGAACAAACATAAATTAAAACGTTAAAAACTACCACTTTCATTTCAATCAACGTATCATTGTCAAGCTTGATAAGACCAAAGAGTGTTCCGGAATAAAAACGGAAGATTAGTTGCATGGATATGGGCAAGCTCAGTCCAAGCAGGTAGAAACGAGTACTATCGTGGACCTTTCCATTAAATCAGGAAAAGAGAAGTAGAAAGAAATAATATATATATATATATATATATATATATATATATATATATATATATACAAGGTGGTAATATTTAAAGCTGGTCTATTTAGAGCATCCTGCAGCTGCAACCAAAAGTTGTACACATACTATTGAAAGGATTTGCTCAACGATTCTGCAAAAAAATAAATTAGTTACAAAATTGTCTGTTAGAAGGCGCTTTTACAGCTACATGAACAGAAAACGAAAACAGAATGTTCAGAAACACAAACAATATCAGACGTTTGAACAAGTCATGTGATATTGCTCAATATGTTCCCCCTGACAAATGTGTGTCATTTGCAGACGAACTGTATGCTCATCCGCTGACCGTAGGTGATCACCCTGATAATTCGCACAAGTAGCGTGATACTGTCTTTTAGTTCTGCTAAAGTTGTAATTCCTCCATGATACACCACATCCTTTAGAAATCCCTGCACGTTCTTGTAAAGTCATCGTCATCACGCCTGTTTCTAATAACACGCTCTCAGTTCACCGATTATTTATAGCCCGATGTCGGCTGCGTTCCTGGTGTCTATGCAAATCAGATTGTTTTTCTCTTTGCATAAACGTTAACCCTATGCAATTGTGATGACATTTGGACCACTTTTACAATAAAAAAAAAAACGAAATATTACAATTAAAACTGTACTCTGTTGTTATAGCATTGCATGCTTAATGTTTTTTACAATTAATTGTTCATAGCAAAAAGGGCCCTCTAGCAAACGATTTTGTAACTAAATTTGTTTTTTTTTTTTTGAATAATCGTTGAACTCATCCTTTGAATAGTATACGTACAACTTTTGGTGTCTCCGAATATTTTATATATATATAGTTTATTTTATTTCTTTCTATCTTCCCTTTCCTGATTTAATGGAACGGTCCATGATAGTACTTTTTTTTCTACCTGCTTGAATTTAACTCGCCCATATCCATGTGACTAATCTTCCCTTTTTATTCTGGAACACTCTTTGTTTTTATCAGCTTGACACTGATTCGTTGATCGAATTGAAAGCGCTAGTATTTAATGTTTTAAATTGTGTTTGTTCTTTTTTAAATGTGTTAATTTTCAAATGTGTGGCAGCCTAAGCATTAAATATTGATTACAATATGCACATTGAATTCTTTGATATTAAAAGAAAAAATTGGAAAGAAAAAGCCTTTTATATTTTATGTAACTAAAATGTGTTTTTTCTTTTTACAGACCATTCAGGCAACACAGCCTGACATTGTAATGGTAGAGTTATGTAAAGGAAGAGTAAATATATTGCAATTAGACGAAAAGACAATTCTAGAAGAAGCCAAAAATTTAAATTTAGAAAAGATTAGATCTGCAATTAAACAGGTTTGAATTTGCTTTTTTAAATTAAATTTAATTGCCTTTTTATTAAGTTTGATATCAGTACAATTAAACCATTGTTTTTATTATTATTATTATTATTAGGTTTTATTTTTTAAAAAATCACTACCAATTTTCTAAATAGTTACTCTGTCGGTAAAAGCAAAATATTGTGGCCAATTAGGGCTCATGCGCACTCATGGATTTTCAGGTGGAAACCACAAGGTTGTAAAGGGGAGAACTTAATTAGGGAACCCGGAGGGTCTTCAGTGACTCGCTAAAATGGAACATGTTCCATCTCTGGGTCTGACTAAAAATCCCGGGGCAAAACCACTCACAATAAGAGCAGTAATTGTCCCCTTATTGGTCTGCTGGAGGGCTTGAGTTCCCCTAATTTTTCCCCTTTTACAACCCTGCGGTTTTCACCTGAAAATCCACAAGTGCGTCCGAGCTCTTAGTTTTATAAAAAAAAAAAAAAAAATTATAGTCTGGACTTCTGCATATTTTAAATCGAGAAAATAAATTACACCGGCCTACGAAGATTTTCCGGCAAAAGTAATTGTATGTGATATACGTTACATTTAGTGTCCTTATGTAAAAAATAATACCTGTTGTTTCGTATCACGTACAGATTTGTCATAAGGCCGCCTCATGTTTATGCTAATGCAGCTTCGTTGTTGTAAATGTGGTTTGACTTGGTTGTATGGAATGGTATGGACATGTCTGGATAAAATATTGTGTATGTTCTGTTTTGGAGAGGAGTAGGTAATCATACAGGAACACCGGAACAACAAATAGAACAGTTGCAGTTCGCGCATGCGCAGTGTCAGACAAGGTAAAACGCCAAGATTGCGTTCCTCCGTAGTCTGAGAGGAGAGTCTGAGAACGTGTGTCATTCCTTTGTCTACATGTTACAACGTGCACTTGAAGTCGATTGAGTGAATAAGTGAGTTAGTTTGTTAAAATAGCAAGTGGCAGAGATGTTCGGAGGCAAAAATGTGTGAACAATGCCAACTCTTTCTGTTATATATGTGGCCAATATACAATTAAAGGCCAGAAGCGAAATATTACGCCATTTATAAAAAGCCTGTACTTGGCATATTTTAAGATGAAGTTAGGTGATCAGAACAAGAATTTCGCACCCCATATTGTGTGTAAAGCGTGGGTAGAAAACCTGCAGCAATGGTACAAAGGGTTGTTGCCATCAATGCCATTCGGAATCCCAATGGTTTGGCGGGAACAAACAAATCATTTTGATGACTGTTATTTTTGTGTATGTAAAGTGTCCGGAAAAACAAAAAGCACATTGTGTATCCCTGCCTTCCATCTGCCATAACCCCCGTACCATATGGACCCGATATTCCTGTCCCAAAACCACCAATACAGTTACCAGAGTGTGTGTCTTCGTCATCTTCAAGTGCGGAGGATGGTGATGATGATACCTTTATACCGGATGTTGAGGATAAAACTCCACATCTTTATAATCAGTGTGACTTAAATGATTTGGTGCATGACCTAGGCCTCACTAAAGAAAAGAGTGAACTTTTAGGATCAAGATTTAAAGAGAGAAATCTTTTACTTCCTGGGACAAATTCATATTGTTGCAAAAATCGGGAGGAAGAATTCTGGCGGTTTTTTGTTCACGAAGACGAACTTGTGTTTTGTTGTGATGTCCCTGGCTTGATTCGTCATCTTGGAACTATTTACCAAGCAAAGGACTGGCGTCTATTTATTGATGCCAGTAAAAGAAGTCTCAAAGATGTTCTTCTGCACAATGGAAATAAGCTTGCTTCAGTGCATTCAACATCTCTTCGTGAAAACTATCACAATTTATCTATGGTGTTGCAGAAACTGAACTACAATGAACACAGATGGTTACTGTGCTATGATTTAAAAGTGTGCTGTATCATATTAGGGCAGCAAGGAGGATATACAAAGTTCCCGTGTTTTCTGTGTGAGTGGGACTCTCGGGACAGGGATCACCACTGGTTAGTGTCTGAGTGGGCCAAGAGGAAACAGTTCGTGTCTGGAGAAAAAAACCATTGTAAATTGTCCATTAATTGATCCTCAAAGTGTGTTATTGCCCTCTTTACATATTAAATTGGGAATTATGAAGCAGTACATGAAGAGTTTTGATAGAGGTAGTCCCTGCTTTCGGTACCTCTATCAGAAATTTCCAGGACTGTCGGATGCCAAAATTAAGGAGGGTGTTTTTGACGGCCCCCAAATTCAGAAGCATATGAAGGATCCGACATTCTGTACGATGATGAACAAAACACAGCTTCAGGCATGGGAATCATTCAAGGATGTTTGTAGCAAATTCCTGGGTAAAGTTAAAGATGTCAACTATCAACAGATTGTGGAAACCATGCTGTACAACTTCCAAAAATTGGGTTGCCACATGAGCTTAAAATTACATTTCCTGCACAGTCTTCTGGATTATTTTCCTATAAATTTAGGAGCATTCAGCGAGGAACATGGCGAGCGGTTCCATCAAGATATAAAAGAAATGGAACGAAGATATCAGGGGCGATGGGATGTCTCCATGATGTCAGATTACTGTTCGTGTCTAGTACGAGATAACACTACTGAGGAACACAAACGAAAATCAACACAGCGTTCATTCATATCAAAGTGCGGCAAACAATAGTGTTCTTGTAGTGAGATTCATACATTCTAGCAATGAACATGTTACTTTTTTGTATATTCGTTGCAATTTCACCATGTCCCATTAAAATTACATATATTCTCTATTATGGTGTTTTCTATCGAAATTACTACAATATGTAAAATTTGGATTTCAAATAGCAAAAAAACTGTATGTGATAGGCAAAAACGGTTTACATATTTGAAATCAGCACACTTAAAGTAGGATAAATCACCTCTTCAACCTTTTGCCGGAGATTTTTTTTTTTTTTTCGCAGGCCGGTGTTATCAGTCTTGACTCTTCAATCCAAAGACTGAACTAAATATTTAATTTCATACTAAGCAAATGTTATATAATAAAAGTAGGGAAGAAAATAGGACGAATTCTCACAATTTAATATTTGCAGTAGTTATTTGGGATGATATTTTTGAATTAAATCATAACAAAAAGTTAATATTTAGATTTTGAATCTGATTTACACCTTGTAATTCTTTTATTAATTCGTTAATGTACTGTACATTTGCAAAATTCAAATATGACAATCTGAAAATTGATTAATTCATTCATTAATTTTTTTTTTTGGATTTCAAAAGCCATATTGAAATTTAAAGAATTTCATGATCTGAATTACTATATATACAAGTTTTTGCTTCTTAAATAAATGCACAAGCAGGCAACATAGCATTTGTCAGCAAATCACATATACTAATGTTTTGGAGTCTTTAAGGCGCATTCACAGTATCATCCAAAACTTGAACCTGTTTGAATTAAGTAGCATCCAAAATATATATTATCATTAAAAAGAAACTAATAAATGGTAAAAATGATAACTCGTCAAAAAAAGGAGAAACGTCAGTTACTTTATTGCAACTTACTCTAAATGTTACTGCTTTTCTAATGTTTGTTTCTGATTTATTTAGAGTGGATTTGTACAGGGGATCATGTATTTATTGCTGTTAAGTATGTCTGCCCATTTAACGAAACAATTAGGCATGGCACCTGGAGGTGAATTCCGAAGAGCTTTTTCAGAGGTAATTAATTGTTATTAAGAGTAAGAATAATTACTTTTTTTTCCTGACATTAATTTATTTTGTTTTAGTTCTTTCAATGTATTATATTATGAAATATGTTTGTGTATCTTTTAACTGTTGTAGGCAAAAAAAGTGCCCGGATGTCTAGTTCATTTGGGTGATCGCCCAATTCAGATAACACTGCAAAGAGCTTTAGCTGCATTATCGTGGTGGCAGAAACTGCGACTTGCCTGGTATATGGTTACCTCAAAGGAACCTATCAGGTTTGTAATAGATTAAGTCAGATATTATGTTGCTGCTTTTTTTTACGTTAGTGGATTACTTTCTATGGCTCACAGCAATAGGATCTTGCCTTTGCGATTCTTTTTATCGGGAGAGGCAGGGTTGGGCTGATGAGTCCGCAGAAGGATGAAACAGCCGTACCCAACTCCTCTCCTAATAATTGAATCGGAAAGGCAATTTCTATTTGATTCAAGTGCTGTTCTTTTGTTTTCTTGTCTGTTTTTGGTTTCTTCAATTCATCTCACAGCACGTTAAACTTTGGTGTTTTTTGCCTTATTTTCTTAGATTACTTTCTAGTTGGCCACATTTAATTATGGATTGTCAATGAAACAATCACAGTTTCATTCTTTACAGGAATTCTACTTGCGTCCTTTGTTATTTTTTACCTTTAATTTTGTGGTTATTTGTATCACATTCTAAAATAAGATTATTTCAGTAATTTGTATATAATGGAGGAAAATATATATATATATATACACTGTATATCGAACAGGCAAAACTCAAAGGCATCTCTTCGAGTTTCGCAAAGCAAAGATTTCAATCAAACTTTTGCAATTTAGAAAAAGTATAGAATATAAGAATAAAATTAACTTATATTACTAAACTATATAAAGCTGGACAGTGATGTGGAATTTGAAAAACGCCAATGCAAAGACCATATCACTGTTTCTGTGACGATACGTCTGATGACGTGAGGATAAATTGGCCAAATCTTCACAGAAACAGTGATCTGTTCTTTGTATTGGCGTTTTTCAAATTCCACATCACTGTTCGGCTATATATATATATTTCAACATGTAACACTACTTGATTTGATGACCTTTGACATAATGTTTATCACAGTAGGTTTCCAATGATTGGTTCTGGGCCAGTAGGAGAGAGCACTGTCAGAGTTAGTGTTTGAAGTTGTAGTGCCATACAATGCTGATTGTAAAGATTTCTGTACATAATACCACTTCAATCCCCAATATTTTTTTTTTTTTACATTAGAGGTGATACTACAGTATTTAATACTTGTTGTTTAGAAACTAAGTATTTTTATGTTCAGGTTTTTATAATCGTTTTGCTTCAAGAACATTAGTATTCACAGCAGAATAAGAGAAGGGTTCGAATGTAAAATAAATAGTTCACAAAAATGATTCTTTCTGAATCTGAGTTTATTTTATGGGAGACACAACACTTTTATTCTTATTTGTTATGTTGGATTCTTAAAAAGAGTCAACTTACTACAGAACATAATTGACAATTCGAAAACAAAAGGGATTAAAAAAAAAAATAACTTAAAAAAAATCACTAGATTAAATTCCTTACCAGCAGATAAGTTGCTTTTGAAAGAAATCTTAGATTAAGAAAAAAAAAATTAACTTGAAATATCAAGCAGGACAAGAATTATGATATTAAAGAAATAGTTCACCTGTGTAAACTCTTTAATTATTTCTTTTATTTCTTAACCGATCGAAAATTGCTTCATTGTTCATATTCACATACAGAATTGGAATATTAAGTGTAGATGAAGAGCAATTTGTTTTGTTTTTTAGCAAAGAGGAAGTGGAAAGATGCAAGAGGAGAGATCTTCTTGAAGAAATGCTTGCAGAAATGACAGGAGAATTCCCTGCTCTTAGCCAAGTATTTGTTAAGGAAAGAGATATTTACTTAACCTATTCCTTACAAGTAGCTGCTAGTTCAATGACAGGAATGACCAGATTAGGAACCAGTAAGTATAGTTCTGCTTTCAAAGATTTTATTTAGCATCAGTCTTTCTTTCTTTCAGTATTAGTGTTTAATTGCTGTTACTCTTATCATTGTAATGTCTAATAATGAATAAAATTAAGTATAAAAATAAATAAATAAATAAAAAAAGCCTCTTTTGGTTTGGCAAAGGGATTAAGACATGCACAGCCCACAAACAGTTAATAAAGGTGTGCATTTTTGAGATAACTGGTGGAATTCATATTTTCTTTGAACATCCTTTTTCCCATTCCTTTTAGTTTTTGTGACATTCCTTTTACAACCCACTCACAAATTATTAGTAATTTTGTTTTACATATCTTGGCTTAGAACTTTATCCAAATTGATCTTAGTGGATTCTGTGAGATTTGACTTAAACTTATTTAGTTAAAATTGAGATAAGTAATGGTTTTCACATAGATAACATTTATTAAGGGTCTCCAAATTATATTTCATTTGCAATTTTTCAAAAAGTATACTTTTGAGGTATTTTTTTGAATATGATATTTTAATATACAGGGTGTAGCACACACAAATCCGATCCCTAAAAGTTTCAAGGTATTGTTTCATTCTCGTTGCATTGATTATCGAACTATACTAAACTTAAAGCTAAGTTGATAATACAGGAACAGTTACGGGGTCAAATCACACCAAGTCGTCTCACCGAGCATCTGAAAGTATCCCTCCGCGCCCACATGATGCTTTTTCCGATGTAAACAAAACGAATTTTCATTACCGATATCGCAATATATTTCTATTGTATATTTAGCAATTTCAAAAAAAAAAAAAAAGAACAGATAGAAATTAAACTTAATAAAGAAGAAATCTATTTGTAATTTTAAAAGAAATCTTAAGTTATAAGACTTTAAAACGAAAATAAACAAAAAAATGAAAACTTCTTTTTTTAAATTGCATTTCAACTTACTCAGAATCAAATTTCAATATAAATTTCTGTAATGAAAATTTATTACAAATATTTAAAACAATTATTAAAATTGTAATAGAAATTCTTTCTTATTTGAATTTTATTTTAACATAGACCTGTATTTCATTTTAATTTTTGTTATTTTAAAACAAATAAATGATAGCTAAAATATATGGAAGAGATATTGTCATGTTATGATTTTTTTATAAACAAATATAATCTTTATTCTGAAAATAAATTCATGTGAAATAGAAAAGCAAATTAATCCTCTTTCGTAAAGAATTGGTGGCCCTGAAAAGGGCCGTTTTTCAACAGACCCAATCAATTTTTCAGAGCGGTCTCAGCGTCGGTATTAGGCCTACAATCCGAGCTGATCGAGAAACCATTTCTCATAATAAACACCGTTTATTACTGCGGGATAATCCCCAAGTTTTCTTAGAGCCCTAAATATACCATACGCTCCAACGTCAAATCCTTCTGACCTTCCTGCATGGATAATTATTAGCCGAGGAAGAGCCGATATCGAAGGATCAAAAAGCGATGTCGCTATGAACGCTAACCCTCGCGCAAATGCGTTTCAGCTGGAGATCACAGTTTTATCTTGCCGTATCGTCCTCTTTGTATGGGCAAAATTTATCCATGTTTCATCTATATAATAAATATGACGATCATGAGAACGATAATGACGGATGTCTTGGCTTTTCCTGGTTTAGTGGTTGAAAAACATTGGAGTTTGAAGACGCCATCTTAACTCAACTGTGAGGCTCATTTGCTTGGTTAATCAACTAATGACTTTTAAACTCATAAATATCTGAAATGTGGTCTTTATCTCCTTAAAATATTTATCTTGAGAAATTACGACATGTTTAAAATGATAATTTCTGTTAATTGGCATTTATTTTTGACAGTATCATTATTTAATGTATGGACTACTTTTCACAATGAAGGTATACATCCAGTAACTGTTCCTGTATTATCAACTTAGCTTTAAGTTTAGTATAGTTTGATGCCATTTTTTAACTAAATCCTGAATTGTTGATTTAGCAGGAACTTTGTCACCAAGATAGTTTTCTTGATAACGTTCCCGAACCAACACGAATGAATTTGTGCCAACATACTCCTCCACAATAAACATAAATTTTATTGAATTGTGGAATTCAAGACGCCATTACTCACATGCAGGCCCGACGAACATGAAACAACACTCATCAGCGCATGCATGACTGTGGCAAACAATATCCGGACCGGATATCATCACATGTGCATGATCATTAGTGTTGAATACTTTCTTTAGCGAGCATACAACATATACCTTGAAACCTATTGGGGCTGGTTTTATGTGCCCCACCCTATACATCCACAATATGTAAATTTATCATTAATAGGATATTTGCCTGTAAATTTTGAAATTACTACCTGTATATTTTGTGCAGCCAGCAAAAATTCAGTTTTATCTGTTTCCTCCCCCTCTCATTCTTACTTGAGTTATTGAGATAAAAAATATTGTTGGGCATCTCTGTGTTGGTCGGTATTATTCAATAGAACTTTAAAAGCATTAAGATTGATGAAGAAAAGAACCTCTTGAATGAAAAAAAAAAAAAAAATGTACCAGTGATACCTGTAGGATCCTAGACTGTGGTCGAAAAAAAACAGTGAAATGTCTATGGAGCACCATACAAGCATTCATTTACTTTTATTTAAGATTTAACCTATTCTATATAAATATTTATACAAATATAAAAGATAGATTCAGAGAGAAAGTGAATCAGATCACATAAACATTCCATATTCATTTCATGTTTTCATAAGTAATTCTGTATCAAAAATAAAACAAAAACAGACTTAGTTATTGCTTTGATCATCTTCTGCTATTTTTTAACTTACATATGGGATTTGTTTCTTGCATTGAAAAATGTAGTTTCAGCTTTGTGGTACTAAATAACTTAAAATGAAGAAAAATTGAGTCCACTTCTGCATTTAGTTGCCTCCCACACACACAACACATTTATTTAAAGCATAATTAAAAAAATAAAAACCATGGATTTAATTAACTAATTAAAAGTATCAATATTGAATTTAAAAATTGCATATAAAATGATAAATGATGAAAAATTAATATAATCTTTAGAATATGAGAAAATTTTCTATATTATAATTATATTAAAAATTTAATTTTATATATTTTTTTTTAGAAGTATCTCCAGCAGTTGTTGTAGGAGTGGTTGGTATTGGCCATGTTCCAGGAATAGTAGCCAATTGGGGCAAAGTTACTGAAGAAGATATCCCATCCCTCTTCAAGTTAGTGTGGTATTAAATGTTCTTTTCTTTATTTAAATGTTGCTTTACTTATTAAAAAAGTCAGACCTAGTGTTTAAGTGACAACCGAAAACAGCTGTTTGACGGTGAATTGCCGATCATCAGTTGAAAGTAGTCCCCAGTAAACAACCAGGTCTTAACATGGAGGTTTACGTAAGTTGAGATAGGAAACAGTATGGAACCTCCAAGTCTGAACTAAAAACAAGAGATACCCAATAAAAATAAGAGAGAGAGAGAGAGAGAGAAATTCATGTGCCAGTCTCCGCTGGCCTCAATGAATCTAATATGGGCATTAAAGTCTTTTGATTTTTTTTTTTTTAATTTTTTACTTCTCTTAATTATAAATTGAGTACTGCAGATTCAGAATAAGTGCTGCTTGTGTCTAAAAAAAAAATCAAATAATTAATATGGAGGTTTTGCATTAATCGCTTGATTTAATTAGTGACAGTAATGTATTGAGTATTTTGATTTACTGTCTTTACAAGTTCTATTCTTTCCTTTCAAGAATATTATTTAAAAGATTTAAATTGTGAATTTACTATATATCAAAGTATAGTAATAACTTTGTCTTCATCATCATCATCATAGCGTTTATTCCAGATCATTAGGGGTTGGCTTTTCTAATTCTGTTTCTCCAAGACCTTCTACTTTGGGCCTTTTATTGCACGTTAGGCCACACATATCTTTTTAGGGCATCCTGATATCTGCATCTCCCAGACCTCCTTTGACTTCCTTTCCAACATCTACATCACCTTCTGCTTCTCCCTTATACTTAACTTCCATATATTCAGTTTTCTTCCTTTTAATTTTTAATCCTTTACTTTCCAAATCATTCCTCCACATTTCCAACTTTGCATTTACCCTGTCTCATCTATAATTATATCATCATCCTCGGAAATCATACACCAAGATGCCTTATCTTGTATTCCTTATGTTAACTTGTCCAATGCTAAAATAAACAGGTAATGGGATAAGGCCAGATCCCTGATGTAAACCAATGCTGACAGGGAATTTCCTAGTTTCACAAACAGTTCTAACATATATTAGTGCCGTCTCATTACCTACCAAAGAGTTTCCCTTGGTATTTTGTCGTAGGCTTTTTCCAAATCATTAAAGACCACAAGCAAATTTTTCCTTTGTACTTCTCCATTAAAATTCTCATGCAAAAGATTGGCTCTATTGTTGATCTATCTGACATAAAACCAAATTGGTTCACCAAGACAGATATAATGTCTTTTAAACGCTTTTCCACAACTCTTTAGTTTTTTCATAGTTTGGCTCGTAAATGTTATTCCTTGATAATTAGAACAGTCTTGTACATCCCCTTTATTCTTAAAAATTGGCACTACATAGCTGTGTCTCCAGAGCATTTGGCATTTTTCCTCCTTTCAAAATCATACTGAAAAGTTCCATTAGCCATTCAATACCTTTTTGTCCAAGGGCTTTCCATACTGCTACTGGTACTCCATCAGGGCCAACTGCCTTCTCACTTTTCATTTTACTTAAAGCTGTTTCAGTCTCTCTTGACGCAATTTAATCTGAGACCCATATTTAACCGTCGCCTCCTCTCTCATTTCTCCCAAATGTTTCTCATTTAATAATCCTCTAAAACAGCCTTCCCACCTCCCCCTGATGTCCTTTTTCATTGTTAAAACTTTTATTATTCGACTCCTTAATACATCTAACAATGTCACTATCTGTAATGTCTTTCTCTAAATTTTGCCAATCTATAAAATTGATCCTTTTATCCTTTTCTCCTTCTTGAGTACCTAGTCTATTGTACATTTAATCATATTTTTTGCATTTTGCTTTGCTTACACTCTCTTTCTGTTTAGCTCTTTTGTAATTTTTGCAATCCTGATTATTCTTGGTATTTTGCCATTTCTTCAACTGCTTCTGTTTTCCACAGACCACCTCTTGTACACTTTCATTCTGCCTCCAGGTTTCCTTTTGATTCCAGACTTTATAACTGTAGTCCCATAAAAACTCCTTCCCACACACCTTAAAACACTTTTCCATCTTATCCCATACCTCATTTATCCCTCTCTCCCAATTCCATTCCTTTTCCAAAACCTTGCCTCTAGATATCCCTTAACCTATCACCCTTAAGATCTCTCCATTTTATACTAATAACCTTACCAGAAGGTACATATTCCTGCACTTTCTTTTTATAGTATGCTTTTACTTTAATTGTTTGTCTTTTGCCCTATTATTTTAACCTTTTATCATCTTTCTGACAATGGTCTTTAATGTTATCCATTAGCTATGTAGAGTTTTAGTCTTGTTTCCTTTCCTTCCCTTCCTTTTATCGAATTTGGCCAACTAGGGACCACGTAACTAGCTCAACCTGACAATGTCAGGATGAGGCTAGTGAAATTCAAGAAAGGGGGGGGACGAGAATTATATCCCGTCCAGGATAACCCTGAGATAGTAAGTCCCAGGTGGGAAACGGACGAAACACAGAAGAAGAAAGAAACAGCCATGCCACCACCGGGATTCGAACCCGGGTACTGGCGCATCGGCCACAACGGCAGCCCGCCGGCTAAACCGCACGGCCACGCCAGCACGGCTTTAGTCTTGTTTATTATTATTTTTATACTTTTGACTTTTGTATAATTTTACTTATAATTTTATACGTTCCTCTACCTTTTATTCATGTGCTTTTCATGTTGCAGCTTAGCCACTATTACTTTTGCACCATTTAACCCAATCAGTCTATTTACTGACTGAGACACAATCAGGCATGATCTTCGTACACTTATGTTCTGATCTTTTAAGCCTGTTTTGCCTTTAGAAAATCAGTTAATATGGCAATGATTGTATTTTACACCATGCTAAATTTGGAGTATTCTGAATATTTTCACTTTCACAAATTGGCCTTTATTTCCTCATTTTCTAACATTTGTTTGTGCGTAAATGGAATGACAATTTGTAAGGACAATTGAGGACTTCTACGGAAAAGGGCTTAAATGCAAAAATGTTGTTTTCAGTAAATCACAAAAATAAAAGTTGTAGTGTAATACAGCTTTTAAACCAATCAAAGGAAAAAAACCATTTTTGGCAAATGCTTAGTAGTCCTGTAGGTAGTCAATTTTATTCAATCCTATTCCCTTTTAAATTTGTAGTAATTTTTTAAATTTTAATTACAAATTTAACCAATTAGGCCCTTTTTCACAAGAATAGGTAAATATTTAGCTTCATTTTGCAAAGAATAGGTAATACTTAGCTCCTTTTTGGAAAGAATGGATAAATACAGTGCAACTTGGATAATTCGAAGCTGAAGGGACCACTATAAAACTTTGAATTATCCAAAACTTCGAATTAAACAAGTTACATCTTTTAACTTTTAATTTCAGGTTCACTGAATGCTTGAAAAGATTATTCTGTCAATAAGTAAATATTTATTCAGAAAGATCATGGTATGAAAGACTTAAACACTATATGTATGTAAACAAAATAAGATTTATATTACGTAAGCTACATTACATATTACATTCAATACAGAAAATTATAGTTTTTCAAAAAATTGTGCAATGTCTGATTGTTTTGTAGAATTCAGTCGCTTAAGGTTAGCAAAATCATCAAGCATGTTTAGTGAACGGAAAACAGCTTCACTTACGTTGGTTTGTCCTTCAATGTACCGACGAAATCCGGCGCTATCCCGTACTCATTGGTGATTTGGCATTTCTTCTTCACACCCTTTTCCACCTCACAAATAATGGCGACCTTTTCAGCGAACATTAAATTCTTGTACACGCATGGTTTACTGAAAGACATGGTGACAATGACAGCAGGAAGCTCGAATGGCGTCTGAAGCATCACGTGTTGAATTTCTTAGCGATGAAATGCCAAAAAGTTGTTTTGGTTCGAAATTTTTTATAAAAGACTTCGAATTAAGGAAGTTGAACTTCGAATTATCCACGATTTTTTAACATTGTTTTAATAAGAAATTCAGGGGACAAAGAGAAATCTTCGAATTATCCAAGTTTCACTGTACTTAGCTTCATTTTGCAAGTGGGTAAATACTTAGCAATAATGTTTTGTTGTCTGAATATCACTACAGCTAAGACTTACAGTACAATGAGTTTAAGTAAAATGCCTCTACGATATACTGCTAGGAAAAAACCTAGTAATATCATGTGGGTAACACTGTCTTATGGCTATTTTGTTTACAAATCATTAGTTTGGCTCGTCATCAGAACTTGAACTCTTGGAATACTCGGCACTGTTGATGTGAAAAATTTATATAGAAGGCTCTGGCCTCGTCACATCAATAAACAAACAGACTTTTTACATCTTTCTGTTTTGCTGCTGAAATGCCTCGGTGTCTTGCATTTGATAACTTTAAACTAAAGTTATTGTCTTTCACAACATTGGCAGTTCGCGTGTTCACCATGTCATAGTCACTGACCATAGTAACTTCACCTGAAGGTCTGTACTTGATAATACAGGGAGTGGAGATCTTTAGTATTAAAAATTACACTTAGATCCTTACACTTTGAATAGAATAGGCTTTGGGCTATCCGAAAATGCATTCTTACAAAGAAGGGTTTAAGTTCACTTAAGTCCTTTTTCCATAGAAGTCCTTAATTACTTTTCTTTATTACTGAATATAATTGACTAAAAAAAAAGTAAAGATTAGTTAAATAAAAACAAACAGATATTAATAAAGAAAATAAGGATTAACAAAATTACTAATTGTTTAGAATGAAATCCTGTCAATTTATTTATTTTTATTTTTTTACTAACATTAACAAATTCTAAACTTGTTCCTTTAAAATTCTTATTTTCTATATAAACCAACCTATTCTGTCAATTTTTTTACATTTCAGAGTTCCTGAGGCATCTGTATTAGGAAAAGTACTGCGCTACAGTTTCCGTGCATCCTTGTTTGGTTTAGCATTTTGGGGTTGTTATAAACTACTACCCAAAGACCCATCGAGATTCCTACCCGACATCACCTTCTTTAAACCTCTTAGACAAGCATGATAGTGGAACTTTGTTGGTAAATTGATTTTTCTTTTTTTATTTAGAGGTACCTGGTCTCGGAAATTCATCCGACTGAAGGTTTGGCCGAGTCTAAACAAAGCCACTAACAGATTTTAAATGGTAGAACCAGAAGTTTTAAAAAAAATAAATAAATTATAAAAAAAAAAAAATGATGTTTTAAGAACTCTTGATAATGAAAAAAAAAAAAATCAATATTTAAGTATTATTGTTGTTTGTAAATGAAAATTTTAGAACTGAAAATAAAATACTTATTTTATTATACTTATTTTTTCAGCTGCATTTGAAATATTGAATTTTAGAAATATCTGTGAATTGTCCATCATGTGAGAAAAATAGATACAATTGTGAAGTTCTCATCAGGGTATTTTATCCAAATGTTTTGCTTATATTGTATTTTGTTTACAAACAATGTACATAAACTAATAGTTTCTGTATCAAAACTTTTATAAATTTATACTATTTATGTACCGTATGCAGCAGTTTTCATTATTGTCTTAATTTATTGTAATTTCACTTTTGTATCATGAAATCATTTTTGTTAAATCAGAATTTCATTGGATTCTTCCTGTTCTAGGCATTTTTTTTTTTTAGTTCTCTCTGGTGATGGAGTACAAGGGAGTTAATATTTTATATTCATTAAAAATTGTTATAAAAAAATGTGAATAAAATAAAAAAAAAGTGTTTGTTTTTTGTTTAATTTTTTTTTTTTTTTCCTATAGAAAATATTTTGTAGTTGAACATTATTTTTATCGCTTCCATGAAAAATTTGGGTAACTTTTTAAAAAAGTAATTTCTGTAATTTTCTTTAAAAAAAAAAAAAAAAGAAAAAACCTTTCGAAATCATTAAAAGTAGCAGATTGTTTTGTTAACGGCTGCTTATCAAATGACTTGAAAGAATTCTGTGATTTTATTTTATAATTTAAGACTGTTTGATGTTTAAAAAAGAAATGATGTCGATGACTGAATGCGGAAGTTATTAACATATGTTTAGGCTAACTCTGCACTGTATTTAGAATAATAGTTTGCCTAAGTCCGTACTTTGGATTGCTTTGGCTATTAATAGTCAGACAAGGAGTTACTGTTTGTTAACAAATAAAAAAAAAAAGATTTTTTTTTTTTTTTTTTTTTTTTTTTTAAATTTGATGCTTACTATTTCAACTGTTTCATTGGTACACAAGAAGGAAATATTTAAAAAAATTGTTTGTTAAAATGTTCGGGGGAGTGTATTGGAAGTTACAATTTCATTATTAATTGAATGATTTGCTTGCTTCATCAAAACTTAGCAAGAATAGAAATCAATAATTTGGATACACATTATGGCTGCGTGTTAGTGGCCCGGGGAGGGGATAATTATGACTTATTTTGACAAAAATTCACTGAATGGTTTCTGCTTTGAATAAAGTATTTTCGGTGTTTTTTTGCAATAGAATATTGAATGTTTCAAATTGTATTAGTATCACAAAAGAAAGCAGATGAAAATGATGTGATAATATTCACAATGTGCATTTTAATTTTGGAAATAAACACGTTTTAAAAAACGTTTAATTTGCATAAAAATGTCCGATTTAGCCTGTGTCTTCCGTTTTTATCAACACCAACTTCATGAATACTGTTTGTCTTTTAGGTAATACCAATGTTCACACACTTTTTTTATAGCATTTGTTTTTAATTTTATACCCAGTCTTGTCTAAATTAACGGAAAAATAAAGTATGAATGGTTTATTACATTAGGTATACTGTGAACCTTAATAAATGAGTAATCTAAAATCTTAAACACTTTTATTTCCCCCTCCCCTTTCCTTCCTGCAATTCTTTCTTTTCTTTTTTTTTTTTTTTTATTGTTAAATCTTTTTCAGAAAGCTTTTGTTACACAGACTGTTATCCTTTTAACACCTTCACTTATGTAATACATGTGTATCGTTCATTATCTCTGCCACCAATTATTAGTTTGTATGTATTATTAAAAATAAATTTCTAATTTGTTGTGCATAAAGTGTAACTAAATTCATTTATTGCTACGAAATTTCTTGTATAAGAAGGAAGATGCTGTTGTACAGATTCATTGTGATTTGCCGAGACTTGTCGACGATCAGTTGCTCAGCAAAAAGCCTTTTCATTTTCTAGTGTTGGACCAATTTCTTAAATAGGAGAACAGGTCTAAACGGCAGTGTATGAATATTAAGTAGAATAAGCAAGAATTACTGGAGAAAAAATAAGAGAAAATTACAAAATGAGAATTCTCATATTTCCGTTATCTTCTTACTTGAATTGACAGATCTTGACGAGTCATGTGATCAAACAGTTATTAATAAAATCAGTGTTTCCAAATTCCAACTACAAAAATCTGAGACATTTATGAAATCACAATTTTATTTTATTTTATTTTCTTGTGTGTTTAATGCTTCTTACAGTAAATTCCATTTAAAAAAAAAAAAAAAAAAAGAAAGGAATGGTAAATGGGGAAAATTGAACGCCGAAAACATTGAGTGAATTAATGATTGAAAAAAAAAATAAATAAATAACTAATGAAGGGAGGAATCTGATTGAAGAAAGTTGATAAGAGGAGACCAAAGAATTAGTCACTGCCATAGATGCATATTGGAGAATGTCTATCAAACAAGATGTGCTGAAGGTACGTAGATAAATTAAGGACTTGCTGTAATGACTCGAAGGGAATTTAAAGGAGCAATAAGAACTAGTGAAAATCTAAAGATAGTGAATGTATGTGAATTCTGTTTGGTAGATTTAACTAATGACTTCTGCAGCGCATCTATATTTTCTTACTACAGCTCACAATAAAACGGTGAAAGCAGCCATTGTTAATAATTTGCAGTGCAATGAAATCAATGAAATCTATCATCTTTTAATTTGTTTTATATATTTTCTGAGCCCAATGGTCCAGTGGAATAGGTTCGGGCTGCGAGTTGGAGGAGGCAGGTACAGTTTCCAGCAGAGGTCAGAGACTCTTCTTCCCAGTGTGTTTTCCCCTCTAGCCTCCTACAAAATGTGGACCTGGTTTCTTTTCCAGAATTAAAGTTAAGAGCTCTGGACTGACCATTCAATGGACATGAGTCATTGGTGCCTACACCTCTATCTAATACTCATATTCTGTAAAATAGAATATCATTTTATATATTATTTTGAATTTCACTTTTAATTTTTCTTTAATAATAAGTAGCAACAAATTCATTAAATAGTATAAAACAAGATAATTAATGCTTTTAGACAGTGTCAAAAGCAAAGCGGCCTCATAATATGCACAACTGTATAAACAAAATAATTAAAAGCAAGAGCATATAAATGCAAGATCGTTCCTTTATGTTTTACAGGCAAGCTGTAACCTAGGCGCTGCTAATACAATGCTTAGTGCATCATTTGGATATGTTTAAAAATTTATGAAACAATACGTTTGTAAATATTAATAATGACGTCCTGTTGGCAATTGTTAGTATTATGTATGAAGCCTTATTATTATTACTGTTAATTGTTATTATTACTAACGCTGCTATGGAAAACGTTAATTTGGGGGGGGGGGTCCTACAGGTCTGATTTTTTTTTTTTTTTTACGTGGTCACCTACTTTTTGATGCTGAACACAATGGTGAAGGTTTCATTCTAGTATCTAATCATTTGGCCGCTACAGTGTGTGACATACAGTGTGACAGACAACACAAAAGCAATAGCGATTCCCTATGTTAACTGTTAACTAGAAGGCAACGTAGAAGATGGATGGATGATATAGTGGTGTCATCTGATGTGTCTCTTCAGGAGTTGAAAGAAAGGGTGCTTGATAGAACTGCTTGGAGAGCCTTTGTCCATAGTCACCAGAGGTCGTCTTCGACTTGACGGAACATAACAACATGTTAACTGTAGCATTCATTCATTCATTCATTTTATTTCCGTTACATTTTATCATAGTCCTGTTAGGAAGCATTTGTAGTGCTTCCTATCAACAGGTGCTACCGTTGAATACATTCATATTAATATATTTGAGTTATTAGTTACATATTTTACATTTTTTAGAAAAGTAAAGAGACTAAAATTGCCGATTATACAGTATATTAATTCATAACTTAGGATTAAATTTTTTTTTTTTTTTTTTTTTTTTTGAATAAGGGAAGTTGACATAAACAGTTAACTAAGTATACAAGGTTGTTAATGTATAAAGTTATACATTAATAAAAATCTATGATTAATGTTTAAAACCGTAAAAACCGTATATAAATATACATATGCACATACATACATGAATACATAAAATGCATACATACACAAACATACAATTACAAATATTCATACATATACACAGATACACCCATACGTACAAACACATACACACACATATACATATACATACAAAGCTAAACATGTGACAATTTTTAAGATAATGTAATACATAATTTATAAGATTATATAATGATGTATGTATAAAAGCATATCAGTATTTACAAGTAGTATATATACATATAATCACAATCACATACGCAATTACTATACTATATTACCATACACACAAGAACTATACTATGTTACTATTTACACAAGTACTATATACACAGTTATTCTCTGCATATACAAGTAAATTGCAGAGAAGATCAATTGAAATCAAGATTATGGTTTTAATTAACTTTAAAGGAGATTGACTATATTTAGAATTTTTAGCATGGGACCGCTAATAATAATAATAGGTGTTTCTGGTTTTATTGCTATCCAAATGAGGAATTAGACAAATTGGAGTGAAGTTGGTTGCTTCCTCTTGATGCTCCCTGCATAACCAACTAAATGATTCTTTCGCCACCTTGCCTAACGTAAGCCCTTGTCATAATTTTTTTGGAATGCTGATGGGCTAAATTCATTTAAATTTCTGAATTTAAAAATATTGTTAATAGAAAAGATGCTGAAGTTTGTCATCATAAAAGCTGGAGTCTCTACTGAAAATATGTAATTTAATTCTTCTCCTGACTATACTATTAATAACAATGACTTGACTAGTGCACAAAGGAAAATTTGACCTGCCAATTCCAAATCTTACATGAAATGACAGATGATGATAAACTTGAAGCCATTAAGCTTATATAATGGAAAAATAATAATGTGTTTAACTTGTTAGCCCTTGACAATCTTCCTGACAATAAGCTGTCAATGGATATTCTTGTTAATCATATTGACCGGTATACTGTGATCTTGAGCGACTTTAATGCGCCCTCATCTAGATGAAATTATAGTTGAACTACTACTATTGGTCAAATTATTGAAATTTTATTGATGAAAACTCAATATTGTATGTAGTGAGCATATCTTTCTTTCAGAGGACAATCATCAACACTGTGGCTTGCTATCATTCATTCTGTCCTCATGTCCAGAACTAAACTTAAGTTTGTTGAATCCCCTAATGGCTACAGACATAATATTCTAAAGTTAGTGACGGAGGTAAGGAATCCATTAAAACACAAAGCGTCTACCATGATGGAATTTTTGTAAGACACATTGGCAGAAGTTTAAAGATACGACTGATAGAAAGCAAACCCTATATGGAAAACCATTGTCGTCCAATAAAAACTTTGTAGCCAAACTCATCAAATGTGCACAAGCCTGCATTCCGAGAGAGCAAGTTCATAAATACAAACCTTTCTGCAACAACACCTTAAGAAGTCTAAAAAAAATTTGGAAACATTTAAGGAAGACAGCTGAACATACCAAACAACTCTATGACTGATCTGTGGTGAGAAAACAACAAGATTTACTTCAACGTACCATAAATGAAAGCAAAAGAAAAGCTTACAGAGAATTTATAAGTGAAGTCAATTTCAGAAAGGATGGCACAAAAGCCCATCACTTTATTTCCTGGTTCAGCAATGACGAACAACAAAGAATGAACCACTCATCAAACACATAAAACTGAGAAATCTGCTAACCATTGCTAAAGCTTTTTGCCAACATTTTGCGAGTGCCTAGTGACTTGAAGTGTCAAAAGTAGCTAATAAAAATATCTTAGCATCAGCACAATTAACGAACAGGAAAAGCTTTTTAATCAACGGTTTGAATTTTCGGAGTTGTTAATATCCCTGTCTTACCTAATACCAGGTCCTGATCACATTTTTCCTGATTTTCTAATATTTTGGAGATAATGCCAAGCATTTTGTCTTATTAATTTAACGGGACATGAGCAACTCCCAGATCTTTGGCGGAAGGCTGAAATTATTCCACTGTTCAAGAAAGGCAAAAATCCCCGTTGTCAAAAGCTATCGCACTATCTTTCTCACCAGTACATTCTGTAAGGTAGCAGAAAGAATGATTGCCCAATAATTAGCTTGTTATTTAGAGAATAAGAAATTTCTGGATGAATGCTAAGCAGGTTTTAGAAGGTATCGCAATACCATGGATCATGTTGTGAAATTCGCTCAAGCTGTTAAAGATGCATAGAAGCTTTCGTAGAAATATGTCCACACTTGCTATGCTGGTTGACTTTAAATCGCCATATGATAAAGTTTGGAGAATGATGCTCCTGACTGAATTAATCAACTATAACTTGTCACTTGTTCCAATGGATTAAACATTTTCTTGCACAAGATTTATTAGTGTATGTTATCATGATATTTTTTTCTCTAGAAGCAACTCTTATCGAAGTGGCTAAGAAGCATCAAATAGGGTGCAACTCAAGATGTTCTAAGTATACCTTACAAACATACATAAGGCCAACCCTTGAAGATGGCAATGAAATTTTTATTTCAGCTAGTCAAGATAGCGTTTCTAAGTTGGACACTATTGAAAATAACTCTTTGCACATTACAGCCAATATATATCTATTGCAGCTATGAACGTTAAAGTGGTATTGAGCCAGTTGATAGCGATATTCCATTTCTGGAGCATAATAAATGAATTTATACTGACTACTGGAATAACTATATTAATTCTACACAAAGATTAAAAACACAAATAACATCTTTGTATCAGGCTCAAGAGCTTCTTGAGAAATACCTTATCAAACTTGGAAACCCTATTCTACGTCACAAATCTATTCGTGCATACGGCCACTTTCCACAATATAGCCTTACATTATTACAGTCTTTTCTCAAGAAATCAGAAACACTGCAGTTAGCACTTGAAACCATTCACTCTCTGTACTTAGAGGATAAATGGCTGCTTATTTTTACTGATGAGTCCTCCATACCAAGCACTGGACGTACTGGAGCAGGTTTTTACTGCTGTATCGTCAAAGGGACAGTTGCTGTTGAGAAGGCTTGCAGCAATTGGTTGGTGAAATAGTAGCAGTAAAAGAGGCTATATCGCAGTTACATTTTTATGACTTCTAAAAACATGGTTTTCCTTATTTCCAGTCTGCAATTATTGCTTTATCAAGCAATTCTATTACCGAATGTGAATTTACCCTTTTGTGTAGAAAAGAGCTGTCTTCCTAGAACATGAGGGATGGGACATTTGTCGTCAGTGGATATCTAGCCATGTTAGACTAGTGGATAATGAAAAAGCAGACACACTTGCTAAATATGGAACCAATTGCTGCAACCATTTGAATGGTATCCCTTACATCTGCTAAGTCTACCTTCAATGTACCATTTAATTTTTCTGTTCAAGAACATCACAAAACCCTTAGCATTTGTAAGAAGTGGGATCCACTTGTTAGAACATCGCAGAATTCTGATTAACTTGCAGAGGCAAACTGCAGTAGCTCCCTTCAAATTTGCCATAGGTCATGATGACCTGCAGGCTCACCTTTTTAAATTAGGAACAGCTATCGACCAGTGTCCGTTGTGTGTGATGGTAGAATGGATAATTTGCATCTTTTTCAGTGTATTGAACTTTCTAATAATATTTTTAATATTTCTCCCGAGTCTTTTACTCATCAACAGACATTTTTATATTTCGCTGTTCGGCACATGATGACGGAAATGCCAAGAGTGGATATTGGATGAAGAAGAAGACGACATTTGGTTTAAGAAATTAATTTATTCTGAAGCAGCAACTTTCTGGGTGATCAATCTAAGAAGAGACCAAAGTTTTTAAAATTTCCAATATTTGTGTACATATTGGTACTTATTAAAATGTTACTTTATTTTATTAATTTTCAATTTGCATTACATACAATGATTTTTGACATGGAGAGGGTGACCAGATTTTTCGACGTCAATCTAAGACAAGACAACTTCAACGACTAAAAAAAGACTTTGACTCATAATATTTCATTATCATATAACTCTCCTTCGTCAATATATTTTCTTGCAAACATTAAGCTTTCCTTCGCGTCCTTCCATTCTACCATATTTTTCAACATGATTAAAATTCTGTCTATTTAGAGACGTCGAACTTGCAGCACTGTTGCACAAATAACTGATGAACTTAAAATTTCCTAAAAATAGTTGGGCTCTTGCATTGTGATGTGTGTGGGTGTACCCTTGAAATTCGTAAAAAAATATTTCTAGAAAGCATTATTAATGGATTATTGAACGTATTTCTATTCTGATCCCACAAAAATATTGTTACCAGGCGTTTTGTCTGCTCCCCCTTCAGCGCAGTCGACTCGACCTTCCCTGCATACCTCGGCCGAGTCGACCTGTCCTCAGCCTCGTTTGCAGCATCCTACGCCTATAAAACAAGGCGCAGAACGCCTGAACAGTGACTCGTCTTCGGGCAGGAGCCCAGCCGGATCTCCAGTTGGAGCAGAGCACAGCATCTCGTCTTGGGACAGCCGCCCATCCAGGTCTCTTTTGGGAAGAGAACAGAGCGGAACGTCGAAGGACCACCGCCCTTACAGAGGATCTCCGTTAGG
>JAFIDM010010028.1:18873363-18919449 GCA_023159025.1 Thereuonema tuberculata | reverse complement strand
ATTCATATATATTTTGATTAAAAACTTTGAATTAGCTAAGGAAGACAAATAGAAGTGATAGAGCAACATATAATCCGCTAAAAGAATGCATTTACATATTGCAGCTAATATCTTGCCTATGTTATTATGGATTAAAAGACAGTGTATGGATTAAATCTTGAGTGCGTTCCATCTGTCTTGCATATTTAGTAATCCCATTTTCTGTTATTTCTTGTGTCAAACTTTCATTTGATTTACACTCTGTTAAATAGAAATTCTGTTTCAATTTTTGAAGGCCATAAAAAGCCACATAAAAATTTGTAGTTTTTTACCATAAGTCTTTCTTAATCATCCCTCTTCTAGACATTCTATATATTGAAAAGTCTTCAAAATAATGTATGTTCAAATTGTAAGAATAAGGTGATAATTGAAGAATTAGGAGAGTAACACTTTGTAGGTATTGTTTGATACAATACAATTTCATGAGTGTCTTACATATGTATTCCTCTATTTGTTTGTAACGTATTGTTGTTGTTTTTTGCTTTGAAAAGAAAAGAAGATTGTCTTTTCGAAAATTCAGATGTTTATTTTAATAAATGTATTATTTTATACATTTATTTTTGTTTTATTTGAAGATTTTGAAGACTTTTCAATTGTAGGTTGTTTTTTTTTTGTTTTTTTTTTTTGCAGGCAGTTTTTTTTATCCTACAATAAAGTGCAATGTGTAAAGGGATACAAAGAAGAAAAATTGATATAGTTGAAGTTTATAACAGTATAGTTGAGTATCCCTAATCCAGAATGCTTGGGAATGAGAATATTTTGGAATATGGCATGGTGTATTTCAGAGAAGTAAAAAGTAATTACTTCCATCCAAAAAAAAAAAAAAACCCTGATAATCACGTGAAATTGATCAGTGTTTAATGTCTACATAGGAACGTAAAACAAAGGTTGACCAGTGACAGAAAAGGAATACCCTGGATTCCTCATTGATAGTAAACCCAAAGAAATTCCTCGGCTTTATAATCCCAGGCATTTAGCATCAGTTTTCTTTCTAATGTTTCTTAGGTGACCAATGTATCCCTCAGTCTGTGACATAGATAGAGTTTGTGCCGCCCCCTCTCAATACACATCAAACATATTTAGACAAAAAATCAAAACTACGTATTGGAAAACAAAAATTTTTTTTTTTTTTTAATTATTTATTACAAAATATATGTATATACATAATTAATCACACATTATAAGTGTCTGTTCTTAACCAATATCATTTTTACAAGTAAGTTTATGTTTAATGGGAAAAAAAAATTAAAATTTTGGGTAATTTACCCCAGTTCCCAGACCATTGCAGTCAAGCAAAAATGCCGTCCATTATAATGAACAATAAATGTTGGACCGTGTCACATAAATTTAAATTATATTTAAAGTTTACATTTAGATTTGGGGATGCTGAAGACATAAGTAGAGATTAAAGGGATGTATTGACTCCTTCCTAAATAAAAGACATCAATTCAAAATTACAGTCTGTGATCTGATATGTCTTCTGTCGCAAGAACAATTGAAACGTCCCTTGCAATTCATTCATATATTGAAGTTTGATAACAGTATATGCAACACTTGTAGGAATCAACTCTTCCCCTAGTCATCTATTTTATATCCAAAGTACAGGAATTGACAAAATAGGAAATAAAACACATTTTAATTTGTAAATGTGACTTTTTCACAGAAGTAGCATAAGTACAATGTTCATGTATTTACTTAATCACATAGAACAATGATTATAGAAAATTGCTGAGATTCCGATAAAATGACATAAAAAGCATTGGGTCGAAATTTCTAAGCAAGTTATGGTGATTGAGATAAATTGTTAAAATAAGACTATCCTGGACTGCTTCTTAAAAGTTGAAGGGTCTTGCTGTAGGCTGTGGAAGTCTAACAGATCACAAGAGTCAAGGCTGTGTGTTTCAAGGTCATGGATTTAAGTTGACAGTAGATAGTTTGACCAACATACGCATACTCTGATTCATAGGAAGTAAAACCGTTCCTAAATTTTACAGAGGGCTGGGTAGACCGTACGACTTGTCTGGTAGAGAAAGAATTGGGGACAATCTCAAAATTGCTGGGGATCAAACCAAGTTAACTTTCCAATCTCAGTCAAATTCCTGCCACTTGAGCTACTTGATTGACAGGGCATTTCTAACGGTTTGAAAGTTATTCTATGGTGATTTGCAGATAGAACTTCAAAATGTACTGAATTGAATTAGTTATGATAAAAGTTTTTACCTTGTGACCATTCTTCCTCCAAATAGAAGTTTCTCCCTCCAATATTTACATTTTTCTTTATGGCATTCAGAAACTGAAACAGAGCATTATACACTTGCAAGTTGGTCATGCTCACAGTCATCTCTGATTCTCTATTGTTATTTTCAGATTAATGTGTCACATTCTGCGTTTGAAGAACTGGGAGAATTTTTGAAAGAGGAGGATACTTTCAAAAACCATGAAGCAGTATTCCTTGAAATTGGAAAAAGGACAAACAATTTATTTGGTGTTTTCATCCACAATTCAAACAGAGGACAAGCAGTAAGTCACGTAACAGTAATTGAACTTTTTTTAAAAATAAAATATTTTTGCTAGTCGTACCCTTTTTTTGCTGTAGAACAAATGCAGCCTTGTTTTAAAAATTAATTTAGTTTTAATTGCAGTTATAAGTAATTTCTTTAATACATTTCAGCATGGAGGCAGTAGATTATTGAAATACTCTACTATGAAGGATTATTTAAGAGAGGGACTGAACCTTTCCTTTGCAAATGGAATCAAAGCAGCATTAGCAGGTTTATGGTAAGTATTTTGAAAATCTTAGAAATGATAAAATAAAGAAAGGAAGAAATTAAGGTAGATTAAAGATTTCAACAGCCTTTTCATACTTCACCACCAGGAAAAGGGTGCAATGCAAATATATAGGGGAGGATTGAGTTGGTCAGTAATGTTAAGTAGTAACGGGATGATAGACCAAAGCAGGAGTTAAGAGGCAGTGGAAACAATCTACTGGATAGGGGTTTTTAAATATTGAAATTTGGAAGTGTTCGAATTAACATGCTGATTATTAAAAGTTTTAATTTTAATAATGTTACTGTTTTAATCTATATTTTTGTTAGCTATCCCTATCATTTAAGTTTAAAATAATGTAATCAGGACTGCACATTTAATTTATTCAATGTTTTAATGACTTGTGTTGTTTAGCAGTGTGTTCTTAAGAATATGCCCGTGCAGAAGTTTTACTGTATCTACAAATTACAAGAATTCCAATAGACAAAGTGAAAAGAAAAATGTGCTCAGTAGTTCATAATTGAAATAGTTTTCTTTAAATATTAAAACTAAAACAGTAATAATTGTATTGTTTTTATCTTTAAAGTCTTTACTAAGTTGTAGTATTTAATATTTTGTTAGAGTAATGTATTTGATTTCAATTTTAGGGTGAGTGGTGGCATAGGGATTATTCCTGAGCCATTAGAAAGGAAACATTGGATGCCAGAATTCCGACAAAATCTATTCCTGGATTATGGTGAATTTTTAACTTCTTTGAACGGATGTTTTAGTAAGTATAGATACTGAAGCCGTGGAATTTATTACGGAGTAAGAAGTCATTATTTATTTCTAAAATTCAACTCCATTCCATTTAATATACATTGGAATCTCTTTACAGTTATCATTGAAACAAACTAAACTTGCATATGATGATGTAGGTTTATTTTCTGGGCATATCTATTGTCAGTTTTACAAAAAACAAAACAAAAAAAAACAAAAACATTATAACAATACAAATACTTTACTTGCAATGGGTTTATGTTCCTATTTACCTCATTGTATGTCGAAAGTACATTTGTTATACCTAATCTAACTTCATAGCTTAGCTTAGCCTACTTTACACATACTCAGAACATTTACATTAGCTGCCCAGAATCACAAGAAAGTATTGTATTGCATGTTCCTAGCCCTGGAAAAGATCAAAATTCCAAATTCAAATATTGTTTCTACTGAATTATGTATCACTTTTGCTTCGTCATAAAGTACGAAAAATTGTAAGTCAAACCATCATAAGTCTGGGACCATCTGTAATCCTAAAACAACATTATTAATTATCAATTCCTCTTTATTGTAGAGACTTGACTGCATACATAAAAACATTTCACGTCGCAAATTTTAAAATAGAGTGAGAAAAGAAATGGAAACTCCATAAATCTAAACTAAAAACATAAAAACACATTAAAAATAAAGAAAAAGAAAATTCATGTGCTGAGCTCTGCCAGCCTCAAATGAATTTCTTATGCGCATCTAAATAAAGAAAAAGCGCCTAAAAATGTCTAAACACATTAAAATTTTAGACATTTTTAGGCGCTTTTTCTTTATTTACATGCGCATAAGAAATTCATTGAGGCTGGCAGAGCCCAGCACATGAATTTTATTTTTCTTTATTTTTAATGTGTTGTAATGTTTTAGTTTAGATTTATGGAGGTTCCATTTCTTTCCCCACTCTACTTCAAATAAATCTCCGTTATGACACCTGCTTTGTTCATTGTGACTACTCTCAACTGATGATCGCCAAGTTAGTATAAAACAGGCTGTCTTGAGATGTCACTAATGAACATTGGTCTCTAATTTTAATAAATTTTAAAATGTTTACTAACAATAATTTCTCATCCAAGTCATTGCTTGTATAGGCTAAAATTTAAAATAGAAATAACAGAAGAACAGTATTCATATTCACAGCATTAACCAATAATCACATAACTACAAAAAAAGCCTACCATACAAATCTTATGAATAGTATATCCTGATGGGTTCAACATCAACAAATTAGAGATAGATTAAACAACAAGAATGAAAAGTACTTGTAATAAATATTGATATATTGTTATTAATATTGAATCATTTTTTGGAGTAAGATTTATTTACTGATTATTAATTTCTGTGTCTACTTATTTATAATGAGAAGGCTTAACATAAATTAATGAAATAAAGAAAAGAATAGAAAAAGAAATGTACTTACTTCATAAAGATGGAATAAGGGAGAATTAATCTCCCTTACATTTACAGAATACTCTGGTTATTCTGTCTTCAGGGGACGGCAGAAATGCGTAGAGCAATTACAAGACACAGACACATGGATCCCCTTACCATCACCACATGTTTCTGTTTTGTGTTGTCATATCTGTTTGTGCTGACCCTGAAAGGGGAATATGAAACTGTCAGTTAACCCCCCCCCCCCCCCCTCCATCTTTATCAAGTAAATGCGTTTTATTTCTATGTTCTTTTCTGTATTTATTTGATAATCTCTTGCCTTTAAAAAAAATGAAAAGGTATTTTCCTAATTTTTATTGTTGATTCTCGTGATATACATTGTGAATCTTCATTAGTTAATAAAAAAAAAAAAAAATCTAATTCCTTTCTGTCTCTTATTCCTTCACTGCAATACTTTATTGTAAACATAGGATTTCTTTTTTTTTTTGAGTTACTCCTCTTTTTAGAAACTTATGTTTCAGCTTTTAAGCATCCCAAGAAAATCTGTTTTGAGATATCACCTCTTATCAGTTGGAATAGTTCAGAAGATTTGAATATTTGAATATTTCATTCCCTGATGTCTTCATACACAATATTTAATATAGTTACACCATTTCACTGGAGTTTTTACTCCTATTATTTTATAAATCACTTTCTAATTCATATTTACTGGAGTTAGAGGAAGTAATTGGAGAAATAGGAACAAATCTGCCAGTGAAGCGGGATAAATATGTTTAGAAAAATAATTAATTAGGATGAAATGTATAAATCAGACAATAAGAATATATAATGTGTAGTCAATCAATCAGTGTACTTTGCTGAAATTCTCCATTTTCATTAGGCAAATAAGTTTAATATAGTTTACCTTATTTAAGTAAAATAAAATAATTATATATAATTACAGTGGCAAACGCCACCCGAATGTCTTAGAAGGTATACTAAGGTTCAGAAATAAAAGACAACAAGTAAAATTGACAATATTTATTGGTCGTATAAATGACAGTAAAATGTACACTTACAGGTTCACAGTAGGTGCTCAAAGTTTCTTCCACCAACTGTAATACATGTCTCACAACGTCTATGCATGGATTGCCAAACGTGTGCAAAAATGCGTGGCCTTTCGCGGACACATCCAGGTGCCACAGCGACTCTTGCAAAGAGATCAGCATCAGAGGCAATGGGGTCTCGTAGACGGTGCCTTTGAGGTAACCCCAAAGGAAGAAATTCATGCAGAACAAGTAGGGTGATCGACACTGACCAACTAATGTGCTGCCAAACAGCAGCCTCTAGCACATTTCATGTGGCGTTTGCGAACATACATTCCACTATGATTACAATTTGTTTTTGTATTCCTGACCTACCTTTAAAGTTTGTACAGGGAATTTTGAATCACCCTGTATATTAAAATGTGAAATATTTACAACTACAGTGAAGTCTCACTTATATGAAACTCACTTATACGAAGAATTTCTCATTCCCGGCGAAACCCCCATAGTTCTATATGTAATTCACTTATACGAATAATTTTTGGTTCCCCCTCACATTCATATAAGTGAGACTTCACTGTATCAAGATGGAATGGCATGAATAGTGGCTGAAACATTCGGATTATCATAAATACTTTTAATATATTTAACAATTTATGTGCGCGCTGATAATTTTTTAGTTCAAGTAATTTTTTTGTAATTTAATGTATTCAGTTGCTAACGAAGAGCTTGGTGTCAGTGTCAATGATATGACCAATGCATACACAAAAAGCCGATATGTTACTGGCATTTCAGAAGATAAGGGAGGGATGGGGAGCCCTCATTCTTCGTCAGGAAAAGGTATTTATATTTTGATTTTATTTTTTCTGTGATTTAATACAATGTCTTCATTGAGTTACTTTTTCATTTTAATATTCTGAATCTAATGTAAAATTGTGAATATTTTTAAGGTATTATTTGTGCTATGGAAGCTGCCTTAGATTTTTTAAACTTGGGGACTTTAAAAGGAAAAACCATTGCTGTTCAAGGTATCGGTAAAATTGGTAAGCATCATCTTGACTGTACTTTAAAGTTAATTGAAAAATTTCACTCGCCTTAAAGGAATTTGATTTTGGAAGAGACACTGACATTAGCTTGTATTAAGTAAATTTGCTTAGTTACGGTAGAAATAAAAAATGTTTGTTTGTTTTTATTTAAACAATGATTAAAAAATGTACCAATGCGTGAGTGTTAAAAATTTCAAATATATTTTCAAACTGTGCTGCTATTTTGACAACATTGTTTCTTGAAGCATTTTATGAAACTTAAGCAGATTATTCTATGTTGAATTTCTGTATATTTGTATAAATGTATACAACTGAAGCAGTACACAAAAGAATAATTTTTTTCAACCTTCAAAAATGATAGGTTAGAAATTGAAATCTACAAATGACAATGTTTAAAGCTTAACGCCACAGGTACTCAGAAATGAGAAAAGGCCTCAGAAATGAAAACCAGAGTATAATCCCCTGCTAGAATAACACGATCACTGAGCATTTCTGGCTGATAAGGCTTATCAACATTACAAAATGACACTGCTAGGATTTTACATGTAATTTTTATCTTTAATTTCTTTATTATTTATGTAAATTTCAATAAACATACATTTCATCTGTTTCATTACAATACTACAGTTATTCATTTTTTGTACATTTATTTTATGGCAGAGATTTCACACATCTCTAGTTCTTTTCAGAGCACCACCACTGTTGGTAGTTCTAGATTAACAATGAACATTATTCTGGTAGAGTGTTCCAGAATAACAGCACTGGGGTTTTATATGTAGTAATTTATTCTGATTGATAGAAACCTCAAATAGACGAAGCTTATTTGTGATTGGATGACAATTCAGCAGTTGATGATAGAGTTATCTGTAATTGTTCTAATTTCAAGTGATGACCATTAAAAACATAACGGCAAGTAGACATGAATGACAAACTTAATTTATCAGGCAGCTATTATAGTGTTATACTAATAAACATAATTCTTGGATGTCAGAATTTCGACAAAACATTGTTTTGGATTATAAATTTTTTTAACTTTTGTGTGTTTTATTTTTAATATGTATTAAAGTTGGATTTACATAATTTAAAAATTTAAAATTAAAAACAAACATTTTAAGTTAAAAAAAACAACCTTCTCACTGATGTCCACTTTGTTGATGTTCCTTGCTTTTTTCTCTGATCTTCTTTTCTTTGAGGAATAGTTTCTGTTTTGTTAGCTTTATTGCAGCCAATATGCATAAACTATCAACATATATTTCAATTATTGTACTGGTAATAATCAAGTATAAATTGATTTATTGAAATAATAATATATTTCTGGAAAAATGACGAAAATGCACATTCATTTGCTTTTACACATTGAGCCGTCATTGATAGGAATCTGGGACAGCTGTTTCATCCTTATTCAGACTCATCAGCCAGATTTACTTTTGATGATTAAGCTCAGAATGCGGGAAAGCCTATGGATTCTTCTCCCGCTCTCGGTAGTGGGACCCCACAAAAGCAAACAACAATAGAAAAAAAATCACTCTGACCAGTACAGTGCAATTACGTTGGCCCGCTAAGCGCTGGGCACAAAAGGCATTTAATAAAAGGTTAAGCCAATTGCAAAGGCGAAAAATTTATACGTAAGGTTTAACATGCATTAAATCTGGCTGATGAGTCCTAATAAGGACGAAACAGCTGTCCGAGTTTCCTGTCGATGATGGCTCATTGCCTGAAAGCAAACGAATGTGCATTTTCATTGTTTTTCCATTTTCATATTTAATGTACATATATAATTCATATTTAATGCATTTAATGTACGTAATATGTATTTTCTTTTGATATTTTTTTGATTAGTTTTCAGTTAATTTACATTTTGTTATTTTTGCACTATTTTTGTTGGCTTTTGTTAAATTTGCTCCTTTAGTCTGTGCATTACTGCCATCTGCCGACTTTTAAAAGAACTATTGAAAATAGTTCCCCAAGGGCATTCACTAGATGAAAGCACTTTCCACTTATTAGGAACTCTTATCGTTTGCATTTTATATGCTCAAATATTAATACATTTTTACTTTATGTATATAATAAAAGACGTTAGAGAATTTTTTTTTTTTTTAATTATTTGAATTTGATTTGAACCTTTTTTTTATATATTTCTATTCTTTCTTTCTTATTTTTTTTAAGTATTTCATCTGCTTATCAGCAATTGCTAAAAAATTACTAAATATCCAATTTAATAAAACAAACATACAAAAAAAAAAAAACATTTCAAATAAATTTAATTCATTTTATTTTATTTTATTTTATTTAGTATTATCTCTTTTTCTTTCTACTTCTTAAACTTCAGTTGTACCAGAATTTCTTAAAAAATTTCTGATTCACTTTTATTTTAGGTCATGTTGTGATTTTTGAGCTTCTTAAGAAAGACGTAAAACATATTTATGTCACCGATTGCCACCAAAAACAGATTGATGATGCAAAGGACTTCTTCTCTGAAAATGTAAGTGATTTATTATTTTTTTTTTTATGTAAAATTGATTAAGCACAGTAACAATTATCAAACTATTTTCTCTTATTTCTCCGCTATTGACAATGAAGTAATTTGAGACAGACACAAAATAATAAGATTTTAGTATATCAAAAACTAAAAGATTTTGGTTTTCTTAATGAATGGCTTCCATTATAAATTAATCATTATGAAACTGCATGTAGTTTCTCTAAGAATGGTTAAATTAAGTTCCTGAGTGCCGCTACAACTATAAGTTATCCATATAGAATTTTATTCTGATAGGAAATTTTAGATCTCGAAACTGAATATTGAATTTATTGTTGGAAATGGGATTATCTTTGTCAAACTGGTTAAAATTGAATTATCAAGTAATAACTTATTTAGAATTCAAAGATACACTCTGTGACAAAAAAAAAAAAAGACACATCGCAGAATGTTGTTGAACAACTGCAAAACTTAATGTACAGATACCTCATGGGGAGACATGCATATTGTAAAAAAATCTCAGCCAATGAATGCAGATGGCGGCACCAAGGCCCATTTGAACTATGCATTGTAGGTTACTCATAAATAGCGTTTCTTGCTTGCTTTGGCAGTTTTTCTGGTTGGATGCCATTCTGTATCAACTGAGGATGCCACAACACCACCTGACAATCGTATCAACAACGGTCTGAATTTGACAGAGTCGGGAGGGTAGTGGTCAGGCGAGAGTAGCCACTACCAGGCAGGGTGGTAGGATTGTGAGATTGGCTCTCAGCATATCAACAGTTTTCCTAAATGCATCTGAGGAGAATTAATGGCATCTTTGCAGCATGTTGTGTCACGACGAACCATTGGCTAAAGGCTGGCAGAGGCTGGATTGCGATGTCGACGTCCATTACAAAGACTACCACTGACCCCCACAGCACAAAGTGGAATATAACTGATTGGGGTCGTATAGTTTTAGTGGTGAATCTAGGTTCTCATTTGAAGCCGATGATCACTGAATATGTGTGTGGAGACGACCAGGTCAGCATGCCACACCTCACCTAACTTTGGAGCATATCAATACTGCTGTAACACCTAGCATTTGGTGAGCCGCTGCAAATGACACCCAGTCACCCTTAGTTTATTTTCTTACCTTTTTTCATATCTGGAACTTTATTTTACTTTCTTGGTAATTAAAAATATTTATTAAGTTTATTTAATATTGAATGCAAGTGCTTAGCATTCTTTTTGCATAAAGTACTTTATTTATTTATTTATTTATTTATTTATTTATTTATTTATTTATTTATTTAATAGTAAACTCATTTATTTATAGTTTTCATCAAATGATTCTATTGAATTTGTGAAAGTTCCCATTGATGATGAAAGTATTCTTTCCTATAAATGTGACATTTTATCACCTTGTGCTTTTGGAAATGTAAGTATAAATGTTACCGAACTTAAAATTTACTTTCTCAGAAGCTCGAATAAAATAATGAAATCGTTTTATTGCTTGGTCTATATGGTGTGATCCTTTATAATGGACTGTTCCCAACAATGGGCTGTTTAATTTGAAGGATTGCATTAATATTGGCTCCTTGTTTTGAGGACTCCCTTATAGCAGGGATGAGTAAGTGTTTTCCTTCAGTCCTGTCCGAACAAGGCCATTGTAATTATGGCCAAAAAATGTAATGGCTTTCAATTTTTTAGGAATTTTAAATTTTTGGATTAGAATTAATTTAAGTGTGTTTATGTGTTGACTTTTTTTTTGTTGACATGAGTAATTTTACACATGTTAAACCTTTTATTATTATTAAAATAATAAATTTTTTTGTTCTATAAAGCATTGATAATAAGGATAAAGGAGGGTCGGCTATTTGCCGTTAGCCACTCAGACCTCATGTATAAAAAATTGAATGTTGGAGTCTAATTTTCAGAGCAATTTTTATGTAGTTTTTTTTTTCTTGGATCATTGACCTTTAGATTTGTTCTGAGCAGGATTACTTTATCAAAGCAATTTAAGAGACAAAAAAAAGAGAAAAACCCAACTTTTGGGCTGTGGACTAAGTACTAGTTATTGTTGTTGAATTTCAGATAGCAGACTTAACTATATTTTTTTTACCAGTGATATAAGATCACAAATGCCTTTCACTCAGTAGATAGCAGTAAGGAAAATAAAAACAAAAACAGTTGCTTGTGGTTTTAAATTCAAGGGACAAATTGTAAAGTGACTCACAAAAGGAGCCATAAAATGTCGCACTTCATAATAAAAGAAAATTAAAGTGGTTTTTGAAAAACAAGCAACACGCTTTCAAAATCTAAGTTGGAAATCCAAAATCTAACAAGAAATGAACCATTGTTTGCAGTTCCGGTTAATAAACAGTTTTGTTGCTGAGGTGTGGGGACGGAGCAAGAAGAAAAAAAGGCAGAAATCAACTAATATGTGATACTTGCAGGTTTAATGTGTGTGTTTAACATTAATAATAAGGTTGAAATTAAAGCCACCACACATTGTTGTATATAAATCTTTTTTAATCAAATTAAAAATTACATGAGTACTTTCAGGGTGGACAACACCCCCTCCTCAGGTGAGCTAATGAGGAGGGGGTGTCGTCCATCCCGAAAGTACTCGTGTAATTTTTAATTTGTACATACCGTATTGTCCGGCGTATAAGATGACTCCCAATTTTTCCAATTAAAATATAGAGTTTGGGATATACTGGCCGTATAAGACTACCCCTCTTCCAACGCACACCAAATAAAATTAAAAAAACATCAGATGTGATTTCAATATGGTAAATTTAATTCAAATGCTTATGTCATGCAGATACTCAGCAGGAAATCTGTCACTTATAAACATAATGCTGTTTGTCATCGAACATGTAAAGATAAAACAGTGCAAGTGGATTAAACTTTTCGTTTAAAAGCGATGTACCTTACCGGCGATTGGCTGGTTGTTGTATACAACGCCTGCTTGAATTGGTCAGCTCTCCCTGTCTCTAAGTAACTGTAGCTTTGTTTATTCTGGTGCATTATTTTAATGCTATATTTTTTTAGAATTTCACTAAAATCCTAGTATTTCTTAACTGTAGCCTTGTTTATTCTATCCCCACTCTATCTCTTTTTTCCATACCCCGGGCGTCCCGGACGCCTGCAGCTTGCTCCGCCCTTCACATCGGGACCGCGTTAAGTCACTTCTTTCCACGAATCCTGGTGAGTGGATTTTCTTCTACCATACTTGTACAGCGCCGTCCTTGCTGCTTTCATACGGTTGCCACATACGGCGGGGATGCTGCCGCACCCGTTTTTGAGCTTCCCCCATCATATGCGGCGACCGCAGATTCTGCAGTTCGGCTCGGAAGTTTCAGCACCTGGCGTATAAGACGACCCCCGTCTTTTGAGAAGATTTTCCTGGTTTAAAAAGTCGTCTTATACGCCAGACAATACGGTAAATCTTTTTTTAATCATTTTTAATGTGTGGTGACCTTAATTTCATTCTTATTATCAACTAATATGTGTTTGATAAGAAAGTTAATGGTGCACAAATTATGGAAGGGTGATGAAGTGAAAAAAAAAAATATGCATATGGGTGTAGTGTTTTGACTAAAGGAATCAGTTATATGATTGTCAGAAATTGTTTTGAAAGTTTCACAAGGGGTTTATTTAAAGTATTGGAGGAATATAGTAAATCTCAAAAATATCTAGGGAGATTGTTTTTTATTTATTTCATTTTGAAGATGTTGCCACCAAAGGTGGATTCACCCAACTTTATATTCCAAGGTAGATGCTTCTTTTAGTTACTTCTCAATAATAAAGATGCCTATTTTTATTTTTCGTTTGTGGAAAGTAAAATATTTGAGTAAGATCTGATCACAGCTATTTCACAATCGCCACTTCATTAATAATCGCCGATGGCAACACATGCCTTTCCTAGCCTTTCTCTGTAATGGAGGACTTTTTTTTGTGAAGCAGCCCAATGAGAGATTGAAGGATAAGCTACCACTGTCTTCTTGATAATACAGACATTCCCATTACTAAATTGAAATGTGTGTGTGTCATGATACACCAAGACCTTAGAATTAAAAGTAAATTTCATTAAATTCTGTTGAGATTCAAAGAGACCCATGAAATTTTCATTCAGTCTAACACTGATGAACTTATCTGTTTTATTCTAATCCCTGCAGCTAATATTAACTGTTTGTGTTAATTCTCATTGACAGCTCAAGATATTTCTCAGTCTCTTCCTCACTAAAATTACTTTGCTGAGGTATTTTTCAGTAAAGAAGGAACTCTACCTCACACTTCTCAACCTAGAAGTAATCTGCCTTGAAACAGCTTTGTTCTGGGATGATTTGAAACTCCTCACTTTTCTAGGTTGAGAAGAAAAGAACGAAATTTCTTATTTATTGAAAGGTGTAGTTGGTGTGATTCGTTTTCATTGAGAATGTAACTGAGAAATGAATTTGGTAAGAACTTTAGTAGAAGAACCAGAAAGGTTAGTTAATATTAAACCTGGATCATTGGCGAATCTTCTAAATAAATGTTGTAAGTGGTGCTTGCAATTTCAAGAGTAAAAGAGAGGAAATAAAAATGCTTCTAAAGAATAATTTTTGTTTAATAAATAATCATTTCTTAAGCAAAGTTGGAAGTGAATTATTTACGTTACTTTTGTAGTGATTTTTTTTTTATTTTAAAAAAAAAAACCCAAGAAGGTTTTTTTTTTTTTGGTTTTTTTTATGCATGAAATAGTTATTCCAATTTCTCTATATTCAAAATAGGTTTAGTCTTGCAAATGGTCTCTGTAAACTTTCATCGAACTGCTTACAATGTTCCAATAGCAGTCGCTGACCCTATACCGCTACTGAGTTTTCCCATCACATCCACTCTTTCTTTTCCTAGGGATGTTGTAAGTGTTTTCTGGGCCTGTGCAGAATATGATGCAACTAACTTTATGACATAGTCATATCCTGAGATGGAATACTTGATGCTAGAAAAATGCAAATAAATATGAAAGATCTGTTTGAGTCGCTTTCAAAATTGAATTTGACGGTGGTCTGCCTTGCAGGCATTATGTTGGCACCCGTGTTCGATTCCCGGCCTTGGCTTGGCTGCCTTTCTCAGGACACTATTAAGGAATGATGTCAGACCGAAGAGAAAGCGAAGAAGAGGCTAACAAACATAGGAATCAATTTCTTTTCCTGTGTTTGTCATCCTCTTCTTCGCTTTCTCTTTGGTCTGACATCGTTCCTTAATGGCGTCCTGAGGAAGGCAATGGGAAACCACCTCAGTATCTTTCCCTTGAAATTCTAGGGAGTCTGCTAGGGGTTTGCCATCTTGGGAACACTAGCGCTCCCTGAAACACGGATGCTTCGATTACACAAAGCTCGCACTTCGGTGCGTTCCATACCCACCACCAAGAGTCAGTAGAGTCTATTAAAATTATGCAAAAATATTTTTTTCGTGATTCCTAGCATTGCATTATTTTTACTTTAAATATGTTGAACAAGTTAAAAATATTTTGCATCTGTTCTATCTACACGATGAAGCTACAACAGTAATAGATTAATGGAAACTTTGTTTAAATATATAGAAGACATTCTACCTCTATTAGAATCAATTAGGAAAGAAAAAAAAAAGATAAGGTTGGTGTTTGAATATCTGAATGGTAGGATCCCATAAAGAATTATTAAAAAAAGATGTTAATTCACTTATGTTGATAGTTTTCATTCCTAGTCCTAATCTTCTGGTTTGAGTTTTAGTAAATCAATAAGAATCCTCCTGATAAGCATCTAAACCAGTGCTTCTCAATTTATTTGCTTCATGGAACTATATTTGGAAAAATCAGGCAGTACACTAAAACATTTTTCCTAATATTGTTACCAGTCGATTTGGCCACCCTCCCATCTAGTGAATCGACTCGCCCAACCTATCATCCCTGGAAGAAATTGACCGTTCTGGGACTGAGAGCGAGGCAGCCTTTTGCTATTTATAGAGCTGCAGAGCCGTGTTTAAGCGAGTTGTTTGGGCGGCGTGCAGCCGCGAGAAGAGGGTCTCCTCGCCGAATCCGTTTTAGCGGCAAGGAGCCGCGAGAGATACTCCAAGCCCGAGAGAAGCTGATGTTGAAAACCTAAGCAGAGTGAGTTTAAATTTAAGTTAAAATCAAGAAACTTCACTTTTGCTTAACATGAACTTTTTTACTGCAAAAAGATCGTTGTCATAGAGAACACAATCCAGCAGCACTACTTTTTCTTTTCTTTTAACTAAGCGCTGTAGATTACTTTCAGTTTCAATTAATACATTACTTTCAGTTTCTATTAGTACAAAACTTATCAAAACATTACCGTTACTGAATTAATCTAAACACAAACTGCCAGATTTATAAACATTGTAAACTTAAAAACATTGTAAACTAACACCTCCCCTCAATGTTTTATAAATCTGCAACCTTAACCATTTAAAACATAGTCTTAAATTATACTGGTCCAAAGGCATTGGCAAATTTCCTCGTGTTCACTGCTTTCAATGGTTTGCCTGTCAAAATCTTGCTTGCCACGAATATCAAATCCACTGCCAGTACCTCTGCGACTTTTGCCTCGTCGGGGTTTTCCTTTATTACCACGAGGTTCTCGTTTCCTGAATTCTTTGATTGGAGGCGGTTCACCAGTTCCTTCTTTTCTGTTTGGGACTTTGTCTTGTGATGTTTCGATTGAACAGACATCACATTCTTTACCGGATTCCTCTTCGTAACTGGGAGATCTTGTTTTCTTCTTCCTCTCTTTAACATCTTGAGTCACTTCTTGAGGAGATTTACTAAACTTCATAATTCTTTCGGTGATCGGCTTCTGGGAGCGAGCTTTATTATTTTCTTCTTTCTTTGATAGTGGGGGTTCCTGGGGCTTGACTTGTTGTGCTTCTGGTAATGGAGTTTTCTGCGGCTTGACTTGTTGAGCTTCTTTAGAATCCTTTTTGACTTCAGGCACGGGTTTACCTTTCGGAGTCACTGATGAAGCTCCCTTAGACTTGTTTATATTTTCTTGTTCTTTAAGTTCCTCAACCAGGCATTCTGTAGGTCATCCCCCATTCTGCCTCTGCAATTCCTCTGTTTCTGGAGTAATTTTTTCCGTTTCTGTTGACACAGTAAGTGCATGTTCACCTTTATCTAGCTCAAGTTCATACATTCCAGCATTAACTCTTGCTGTAGCCACTGTTTTTCCTTTCCAGATGATAAGGCACTTATCGGTTCCACCTACACACATTGTAGTGAATCCCAGCTTGGCTAACTTGCTAGTAGATAGTAAACTTCCGCTGAAAGTCGGAGTGTACAGCACGTCTTTCACTGTGATAACACGTACTTCATTCCCATTACCGGTTTTACATCGTAGAACGCCACTGCCAACACCTTCCGCAGTGATCACTCGATTGTCTGCTAACCGTACTTTTGTCCGCATGGTGGTGTCTAAAGATGTAAAGAACTTTCTATCACAGCTCATGTGCCTTCCCGTTCCTGAATCTACATACCATTTATCACGGTTGCCTTCGCCTACTGTGAAACAAATATCTGGATCTGGAAGTCTTTCTTGATTAACCATATTTGCCGCAAGTATCTTTTCCTTTTCTTGTTTTTTCTTTTTCCAAAGTCTGTACTCGGGACAATCACGCTTAAGATGGCCTGCTTTCTTCTTGCAAAAGTAGCATTCTCCATAAAACTGCGATGCTCCGCTTGCAATGCTTGATCTTTGAGTGTCTTTCCTTCTCGGCGTGCATACTTTAAGAACTTTTTCCTCATGAACCTGCCCCTCGGATGAATAACCAAGTCGTCTTTGGTACTCTTCAACCATTTTTGTCTTCACGAGGCTTAGCGTCAGATCTTTATCCGATCTCCAATGCTGTTATCAGTGTTGAATAACTATCCGTTAAGCTGCTCAGCATAAATGCTACCGCCAGTCTGTCCGCTATTTCTTCCCCGAGTGCTGTAATCTGGTTCAGATTGTTCTTTAACCTTTCAATAACAATTCTGTCTGACATCTTCACGAAAGATAAGCCTAACTAATTTCCAGTTACCAATGTCCGATAATTCTTTTACCTTTTCTTTAAATCTTCTTTATTCTTCAAACTCACCATTTAAACTCGTCCGGATGCTTTGGAACACGTTATTTGGGCCCGTAACCTGTTGGAATCCTAAGCAGAGTGAGTTAAAATGTGAGTTAAAAATGAAGAAACTAAACTTTTGCTTGACATGAACTTTTTTACTGCAAAAAGATCGTTGTCATAGAGAACACAATCCAGCAGCGCCACTTTTTCTGAACTACTTTTTCTTTTCTTTTAACTAAGCGCTGTAGATTACTTTCAGTTTCAATTAATACATTACTTTCAGTTTCTATTAGTACAAAACTTATCAAAACATTACCGTTACTGAATTAATCTAAACACAAACTGCCAGATTTATAAACATTGTAAACTTAAAAACATTGTAAACTAACAGCTGAGTCTAGTCAGCAGCAAGGATCCAAGAAGGGTACCTTCAGCCAGAGAGGACAGCGGAGCTCAGTTTGGGGCCAGAGCTCACAGAAGGCCTAGCCGAAGATAGTGAGTGGCTTACGGCCATGAAGACTTCCCTAGTCCAAGAGAAAGCATCTCGTGTACCGAAGAAGGCAGAGGCAATCGCATTGGAAGGCACAACGCCGGGAGAAGTCAACCTTAGGCCGTTGCAGACACTCCAATCAACGCAGATGACAGGGACGATCGTACTCTAGGGGGAACGACGACGAGAGAATCTCTAGCCGTTTCCAATGCAGCAGTTACCGCCGGATCCGAAGCCCTGGGTACAAGGAGCCAGTACGTGAGAAGACTTCAGCAAAGTTACGTTAAAGCCCCGGTGACACCCTTGGGATATGGGTTGAAGACGTTGCAGCTCACATGAACTTTAGTTTACGTTTGGACAATAAAGATTTTAGTTTAATTAATAAAGATACACTTAGGTGAAGGATCTATCTCGTATCGTATCAAAGATCTATCCCTAACCCCCTTTGCCACCGGAGTTCTGTGGACAGTTACCCCATTGCCCAAAACGCCGGTAGCAATATCACTTTATTAACAAAAACTTTTTCGTTGCTTTACTACTAGGTATAATAGAGTCCTAGGAAAAACACCAGCAAAATTTGCATATTTATATGAATTTTAGATATTTCTTTTAAAGATTTATGAGAAGATGCGGCCCTATCTACACTACTACAGTTCTTGATCAACCTACTTGTGCGAACAGGGGTTTCCTCATTGTCCAACATTAAAAGTAAAAACAGGAGTGTCTTCTTTCCCCTGATCAAGAATTATGGGTGTGTTTGCCTGCGATTTGACTCTGTATTAAACAATTGTGCAAAGTAAACAAGCCCATATTTCTCATTGAATTTTAAAAATTATATAATTATTGCTTCATTAATTTTAACCATTCCAGTTTGTATTACTTACAATTTACTTTGTTTTATCTTAAAAAAAAAAGTTGTTGAAAATATTTAATATCTATTTTATATCGGTTATTTCCCTTTTTGTTTTGTTTTTTTCTCGCGGCACACCCTTTGAGTATCACTGATCTAAACCATCTATGAACATTTGGAGAACAAAAAAATTATTAAAATTATTAATTTTGTCGAAATATGTCTCTCCATTCTTCTATCTTTAATCATGATAAAGTTTAGAGGTATGTGTAAGTTTTGTGACAAGGAGAATCCTATTGATTTTGTTAAAATTTAGACCTTGTCATATGCATATTAATTAAATAACTTCACCAAATAATGAAAATTGGCCTTCGGGCCGAAAACGGTGAATATAATTGAAGGAACATTTTTTTTTATTTTTGAATAAGGAACTGTTTTCTAATTATTTTAACGACTTTTTTACAAGCTCTTACCATATGAGTAGCTGAAAGTTGGCCTACAATTTGTTACATTGAGATACGTGAAATAGGCAGAACATTTCACCAAGAAGAAAGGAGTAAAAATTTACGCAAAATGTCAAAACTCTGACTTTTTCTTTTGCTTCATTTGTTTTCTTCAATTTTTCCGCATTAAAAACCTACATTATCTTAAAGAAAGAAAAAAACAAAACAAAAACAGCCAGTTGCTCATTCATGTAAGTTAATGGTTTTTTTCAATCTCTTAGGAACTGTTTTTGTTTTTTTCAGGGGCAGGATCCTTACGATCAACTGTTTACACATTTTATTGAGGCTTACCTCATCACTGGCCTCGTTTCTAAAGTACATTTTAATTAATTTACATTTCTTAATAGGTTTTGAAGAAGGATTCTATCCAGGCTCTAAAAGCCAAGATTATATGTGGGGCGTCTAATCTTCATTTAGAGTCGGAAGAAGATAATCGATTACTTATGCAACGGGGGATTATTTATGTTGTCGATTACCTGGCAAATAGGATGGTAAGTTAAAATTGAGCATTAAATAATGTATTCTCATATTCATTTGATAACTCTCTTAACCTACGGGAAAAAAATGATTTTGAGGTCTCGTAGTTTCTTAAAATTGTTTAGTATTAACTGGAAAGATTTTCAGTGAATATTAAGTGGTTATGACTAAGAAGATGGTGAATGGCTACCCAACTGTCTTTACTTTGTGAAAGAATCTGATGCGTATATAGTGTTTCCTGAAAACGATAAGCTCTTCAATTCAAATCAATAACATACAACGAAAATCTTCTATTAAATTCCATATTTAATCACAATATTTAATTTCATTTTAGCAAGAAACTTCATCGGGTATTAGAGGAAATACGAATTTTTGAGGAAAAAGAAAAACATTTTCTTATCCTCTAATAAGCCGATGAAGTTTCTTGCTAAAATGAAACGAAATATTGTGAATAAATATGGAATTCAATAGAAAATTTTCCTGGTATGTTATTGATTTGAATCTGATATCTATTTGTATAGATTTGTCTAAAGGATAATAAACCTGTGAAAAAATAAATCCCTGAGCTCTATTGGGAATTGAACCCAGCTTCTCCAGCCCACAGTCAAGGGCCTTGCACTTGAGCTGGGTCTGTAATAATGTTCTAACTTTAAGCAGTGTCCAACTGTCTCGTTGGAATAAGGAAGTACACGAAAGAAACTTGTTTGTTAGTGAAAACTAACTTATTATCAGTAGGGCCAAAGATGAACCTCCCAGAATGCAACGCAGACGATAGATTTTCCTTTCGTGGCCTGTCGGTTACATTCAAATGTAAGAGAAAATGGCGGTCGTTGATTCACATTCAACATTTCGACGAGGAAAAGGTCTCAAAAATCAAGTAGGGAAATTATTCTTAACGTTGCTCGTCGATTTCAAGAAGATGTATGTGAGATTTTTGATATTTCCTATTTTTGATAATTGAGATTGATATTTTCTGCGGAGCTTACGGCATTGATACTGGAGAAATTAGTCAATGATAATGTGTTTGCGGGTCCAACTTTGACCGCGATGATAATAGTGAGCATTTTGGAGCAAGCTGGGCATATTAGGTAACTTAAAGAAGATAATTTACAGATTGATTATTATTGAACATTTGCTATGGAGAAGATCATCAGGAAATGTCCAATTGTTCTCGGCACAGAAAAACATCAAAATTTACATAAAATGATCGAGTCAAGTTGCATTAGAAATCTGTATTAACATTAGGAACAATGAAAGGATTGACGTTTTTGATGGAACTGTAGATATTGCATAAGCATTCTATTTAAATGTAACAATTTGTTTATTTACGATTATTCAATTGAGTGCAGGTAAGAAACAAGAAAAGCTGCCCACAAATTTTTGTTGTTGTTTTTTTTTTACATTAAAGGAAAGATGAAGTTAATCTTTATTTTTTTGACTTTGTATGCTTGTGATAAGTTATTGCGACTAATAAATAACGACACAAAATATGTAAAAACAAAGCTAATAATACCAAAGTCACCAAATGGTTATAATATGTACAGAATAATTATCTGCAATTCTCATAATGTTGAAACATTGCTGAAACTGTTGTACAGGTGATGATCCACTGCCTCCAGTATGGCCTTAATGTCATCAAAATATTATTCTGCTGTTTTCTCTTCTTGGAAACAGAATACAGTTTTCTGCTGCCAAATCAGACAATTAGCAAGAGTGCTCAGTAGTTGCGATCGCTTTTTTTCCCTGCAACTGCACATTATACCATCTTCCAATGAAGCCCTTGATAGTGTCTTTTTGCAGCATGTACAGTATGCTCTCGATATCTCGATAACCTTGATATGTCGAAAAATAATTTTTCCCCTTGATATTACATATTCATCAAATGTTAATTTTAATTCTTATGTCAAAGAGTTTTCACTCAAAACCTTGTTATGTCGAATAGTTTTTGAAGTAAAAAATGATTTTTTCCGGAAAAATCGCCGTTCAGTTGTGTCGAAGCAAATAGAGGTATTTTTTAAGAAATTTTAGCAATGTAAGTTCATTGTATTTTACTAATTCTTTTCAATTTAATGCAATTATTTTTGACTATTTTTAAAAAATAAAATTATCATTGCTGTATTTAGACTTATTGTCAACTATCATTACATATTTATACTTATTCTCATCTATCAAGACTAATTTTTAGAATATTATTCCTTATCTTGTGTTTTTACGTGAAATTTTATGTTCTAGTTATGATCTTGTTATCTCAGAAACTCGCTATCTCGATTTTTTTTTTAGCGTCCCTTCGAGATATCGAGAGTTTACTGTATAACTCGACACCAATGAAACTATAGTAATGTATAAATGATTAAAGATCACACCCTGGCAATACAGATAGTGAACTGCTTCCTATTACAGCAATCAAGAACAGTCTCATTATTTATTAATCATATCTACTTTGAAAATTTTTTACTTTTGAGTAATTTTTTTTTCCCAAAATACATTATTTCTTTAGGGTATGGTGATTTCAGACAGTGAACTTCAGGGTCGTTTAAGTAATGATCCAGCAATTGAACGGCATTTTTGCAGAACTTGGGAAAATTCTGTAAGTTTAAAGTATTCCACAAGATAAACAAAACAGAAAATACAGTAAATTCTAATGACTGAACTTTTTTAATAAATATTTAAATTTATTAAAAAAAAAATTAACGAAGTAAACTTTAACCATTATGAAACTTTCTCATAATTTGATTTATTTTTAGAACGTAATATTTCTTTATTCTTTTTTCATGTTTCATTTTTTGCACGTTAAACTTCCCTACATAATAGTTGTTATTTTAACTGCAGAGCTTGGGTTTCAAATTAAGGAAAGCTAGTAGCTTATCAAAGTTATAGATTAAATTCTATCAAAATATTCATTTTATACCCTACTCTTTACATACAAACTCTTATGTACATCAGTAAATCACTGGCTAAGCTATAGAGAGTGCAGTGATTTCATCATTAAGTGGTCCTGAGAACTGGTCTATAATCAATGTAGACAATTTGACTAATATTTAAATTGATACATTAAAAAATGTGAGAGAGAAATTTGAAATCTATTAAGTTTTACTTCCATTTTTAGGCATTGACCTCTTAGAGTACTTAAAGTTATGAGCTTCTGGTAAAAGAAGCCAGTGGAAGAAAATTGAAGCTGAATAAATAGTTTAATGCTTGTCTATCTTCATTCCAGAAAAGAGCAAGTCCTCATTTTACAGAGAGTACAGTGGATTCATCTCTCTGGTGGAGAAGTTACCTATAAAAAAATCTGCCTTCAAGTTGTTTGAATTAGCAACCCGCTGTCTGTACAAAGTGCGTATGCCATGTGAGCTACAGTGCCCCTGAAATTCTTCTAGAAAAAAGAAATTTAATTTACATATTTGCTACAGTATTGCAAATATTCTTTCAAGAATATACCTGTGGTTGGTAAATTCCTTCAATGTGATAATATTCCTTTGAGCTAATTATTGCAATGAGAGTCTTATCTTAAGAAATGAATTCTAGGACAGTTGAAGATACACTTTTGCAGGTGAAGATTTACCTTCATTTGACTAACATGGAAGCAGTAAGAAATAGTTATTTCTTGTCATGAAATAGTTATTTTAAACCCAGACTGTCGTGATTGTTTAGACCTGTGTCATTTCTAATTCATCTGCAGTTGCTAATAGTAATTTATATATTGCTGCTATCTCAAATATTATATATGAATGCTCAATTAACAAAACTTCACTAGCCTGAAGGCTTTTATTTTCAATTATAACAAAGGATTATGTCATGATATTATATTCATATATGATGAAACTTTGAAATATACAAATGGAAGAGGGCAGTGTATGGTCCTGTGGAATGTATGAACAAGGTAGATTAGGTGTACCAGGTGTAAGCTAGGGAAGCGAGGAAACATCCATAAACGACAACATCGTGCTACATTTGTTTATTAGTCAGAAAGCATTCCTCAGCATTACATTAAGAAAAGAGATGCAAACATGAATCCTATAAACCCTCAAAGCAGTCCCTCAGTCCATAACATGTTGCCAACGATGTGGGAGGTGCCAAATACCATCCGTCTCACCATTTGTGAATCAGGTCATCTTTTGTTTCACAGCGGAGACAATGTCCTCGCAAATATGATGGATGCTCCAGTAACTCCCATTCCCAACACTCGATTACAGACTCTGCTGTATGCGCTGTTGCATTGTCATGGAGAATGATGACATTGTTCAGAAGTTCAGGGCATCTCTCTATAATGGCACAATGTACGTGTCTTTGCAGGAAAGTTTTGTAGTAGGCTGCTGTCATTGTTGTGCGATGTGGAACGATGTGATACACAATCCCTCCTCTGACATCGTAAGCCACAATGACCATCAACTTCATGGGGGAAGGGTTCTGTCGAAACTTCTATTTTTGTGGTGATCCTACATGTCGCCATTCCTCTGATTGACATTTGAGCTCTGGTTCATAAGCCCTGGCCCAAAATTCATCGATGGTGATGATTCTCTCCATCGTGCTCTCCTTCCTACTGGTAGACGTGTCAGGTGGTCAAAGCATGTTGCAGACCGTGTCCACTTTTGAACTTTCATGAGTGCATGTGGTACCCACCTCGATGCAAAGTTACACAGGTGACGGTCTTCCTGAAAATCTTATGGATAGTTAGTTTCTCAATGCCAGATTCTCCCTGTAACTTTAGCAACGTCCATCTTCTGTCAGCTTCCATGCAGTGCTCAATTACTGCACACGACACATCAGTCCACACACTCACAGGTTGTCCTGACTGTTGAAGGTAGCTGGTTGCTTCGTATCCTCGCTGAAATGCTGCTGCCCATCTCGCAACAGTTTGGTATGGAGGGCATTATTCCCCACAGCTTCCACTAACTCCCTGTGGCAATCTCTGGCATTTCTCCCCCCGAGAACGGCTGTTTTGATATATGCATCCTGTTCACTATGGATCACATCGATTTTGCACGGCAGTTGACTCAACACTGAATTCCCACTACCTGTGGGATAACTATAGATCATACTGCCATCTCATGATGTGTCAACATACTATGGGTGGCCATGTTCTCAGAGACATATGATCATATTGTGGTAACAACGTTTACCTTTGAGAAAAAAATAGTTGCCATGACTTAAGCCTCAACCTTCGTATATCACATTATATCACAATGAAAATGAAAATGTTTGTGACAAAATATGAAAAGAAAGTCTGCAGACAAGACTCTGGGGTATTTCCCATATCATTGATAGAAAGATAGACGAGGCCTTTTGCGTCCGACTGTTCAGGAATCATCTTCAGGTCTGGATTATTGTCTGCTTTCTCTTCTGAGAATCAACATATTTATTAATTTCAAATTAAACAATGCTGTTGTTTTGTTAGCCTCTTTCTAGGTTAAACACCTTTCATCATTACTTTTCTATTTCTACTTTATAATTGCTAAATTTAATATAACAGTGAATTATAATTGATACTTTTACAGAACCCAAACTGTATAACTACTGAAAATTAGCTCTCCTGTAGTGGATTTTCACATAATGAAAGCTGTTTTGGAACATAACTTCCAAAGGATGACTGTACTTTAAATTGATTCTTATTGTTATATTTCAAGCAGTCTATTCATTTTTAGTTTTACTACTATGAAAAAAAATTTTTAATTTTTGTTTTGTTTTATTTATTACCTAGATCTTTGTTATGACAAAAAAAGTTTTACAAAAAGCCAAAAAAGAAAAGTCGACTCCCTTTATGGCTGCCAGTAATCTTGCAGAAGAGTTCTGGAAGGATCTTCATCCCGTGTGGCCCAAACGAAATGAAATAATCATTGAAGGTTTGCTCAAAGATAAGTGGCATCAATGCAGACGTCCTCAATAGATCGTTACTATTATTTGTTCCTAAGGAAATCTCTTCAGTATTCAGAGTTTCTTTTTAAATGATGCCATTTACAGTATTAATATTGATTAAGGAAATTTCACCCATTGCTAACTGAGATATTCAGTTGTTTTTTTTTTAACAAAATAAGAAAGTCTTATGTTGCTTGTTCTTAGGTTTTGTATATTGATTTTGTATGAACATTATTAAAATTCGAAATAATTACACTGCGATATTTTAGAAAAATGTGCATGATTACAGAGGATGAAACATTATTCCCAAAGGAAGTACTACTCAGTGATCCAATAATGCATAATATATACTCTTACAGATTTGTTTATCTGTAAATAATCCCAATTTCATTATTTACTTTAGATAAATCACTGGCTTGAAAACATGGCCTACATTTTAGGCAAACGTTCGAAACTTTCTTGTAGATTTTGAAAGAAGCATTCTGATTCGGGAGGTTGCTATCATGCACATTTTTCTACATTGTTTGGATGATATTGGGTGGATTATCAACATTGAAACTGCGATATTTTTTCTTAAAAGAAAGCCGTCTTTTATAAAAATAGCGTTACTTAAGTAATATCTGGACCCATTTTTTACAATCGATTTCTGGTGTTTTCTTTTCATTTTTTTTCTGTTTTGTTTTATTTAAAAAGAAAATAAATAAACAAATAACTTGTTGTTGTCTTTATTTACGATACCTCTTTGTCATTTTGAAATGGAATGTATTTTGTTTTCTGTCATATTTCCAAACGAAACATCGTAAAAAAAGGATCATACCTCAATTAACCTAACCTAGTGTTAATTAAAAGGAAAATATATTATTTTTTTATTCTCAAACGATAACAGGGAAAACGTAACTACCTATTTTATTACACTTGTGGAGGGGTTAATGATTTAAAATATACACCAGAAATCAATTATAAAAATTGGGTTCCGATAGTATGTACGTACCAAAATAGCTATAGGTTGCAGAAGAATGCAAAGAAAATAATTAATTAATAAAAAAGCAATAATAAGACACGGCTTACATTTAATTGGCAAAACAATGGTTAGTAAAATGGCTAGTATAAAAAAAACAGTCTGAAATTCTCATTTCTTTTTTTTTTTTTTCAAAGAATGAGAATAAAGGAAAAGAATAAATGTTATATAGATATAGTTTTGAGTGAAAACCATTTAAGTTAGATAGATCACTTTTTTTGTGCGAAGTTTTAAAATAAGACTGAATTTCTAGTTTCCTTGAAAAAGATGAATGCCTCTATATTTTTAGTGCCAAATTGTTGCTTACATAAAATGTATGTGTGGATTGTAATTATTATCTTTTTTCTTGATTGTCTTGAGATGCTCTTAATTTGTATTTTTTGTCAGGTGTTGTAACCTTTTTTTCTATTTATTTAAAGTTATTAGTTAATTATTACACTTATCATTGAAATACAACATTTTTCTACTTGTGGAGCTTGTTCATATATTTAGGATTCAAACTGAAACACACTTGAGTACAATAACAATTAACTGATTTTAATAACAGTACTTTTGTAAAGGTTATTTATATGTTCAGTCTTCATTCTGAGTTTACCACTTTGCAGGTGCTTTTGTTGCGCATGTGTGTGTGTGGCAGAATTGCATTGCTGCTTTGGTGTCTGTTCCTTGAAGCACCAAGATGTTTTGCGAATGAGACTCTGGGGTATTTCCCACATTATAAAAGAGAGATAGACGAGGCCTTTTGCGTCCTATTGTTCAGGAATCGTCTTCAGGTCTGAGAGAAAGAGGTGGGAAGGCGTATAAATAGATAGTAAAAGACGGACGGAAGAGAGAGAGAGGTCAGATAGTCTCTTCCGTCCGCCTTTTTACTATCTATTTATACACCTTCCCACCTCTTTCTCTCAGACTTGAAGACGATTCCTGAACAATAGGATGCGAAAGGCCTCGTCTATCTCTCTTTTGTGATGTGGGAAAAACCCCAGAGTCTCATTTGCAGTGACTTTGCCCACAGTCACATCAGGACTACACCAAGATGTTTTGTTGCCAAGTGATCAAATTTTGTAGGAGCTGTGAGAATTTGAGGATTTCTTTTTGAAGTCATACAATTGTCGATTGATTCATGTAGTATGCAGTTTGTTCACTGCCAATACGTCTGAAGATGTATGAAAATACTGTTGTAGTTGCTTTTAATCAGTAACATTTTATTATTCTACTCAATGAGTGTTTGTTTGTTTTTATTTTTGAAACTCTGAATACTTTAGTGTATTTTTAAAGCATTTTGAAGTGTTGTTGGATTTAATTATTTTGTTTCATTTCAGACTCTTAGAAATCTTACATCTTGAAGGATGTTATCCCCGTTTTCTTTTTTTGTAGTTGAATTAGACTTTTAGTTTGCTACTTCGACATTTAAAATTGTAAACAACATGAAGAGAAATAAGTTGAAAGACAAAGTGCATTTGCATATTTGAGTGTGTTTTTGTTGATTGGAATGGATTCCGAAACAGCTATTTGAAGCTTCTGAAATCCTCAGGACTGTTGTCATCTATTGAATCACAATAAAATATGTAAGTGTCATTAAAGTGCTCCGCCAGTTACAAGAACATTAAAATAAAATGTCAAAAATCACAGAAATCAACTTCTCTCCAGCTGTGTGCTGATCTAAAAGAAATTTAGAAATGATCAATAAAAAGTTTTCACTTCAAGACAAGGATTTGATTAAAAGTTATGTGCAGCTTTAGCACATTTGGTTCTTTGACGTCTTGTTAGGTACTGTGTGTGTGACTAGGCCCAACAGCCAAGTGTTAAAGTGCTTGACTTCGGGCTTGAGCAGGTGGGTTCAATTCCCAGCAGAGGTCAGGAATTTCTCTTAATTCTCCTCCAGATAGGTCTTAGGGTCCACCCCTACCCCCTCTGAAGGATGGGTACCAGCTTCTTTTCTGGAGGTTAAAGATGGGTAGGTGTCTGACCAACTATTCGACTCCCCCTCCCCTTATTCCAACTGGTCAAGAAATGTCAGAAGCCTTACCTCCCACAACTCCAAGGCCTTTTTAGGCCTGTAGCGGATACATTAACTTGTGTGTGATTATGTAATTTGAATTAGCAAAAGCGGAAGATATTGATCTACAATTACTATTAGCTGGAAACAGCTGTCTGAAACATTCCAATCAAATAGATATGCTTGTGCAGATTTTCTTTTAATGTGAAAATAGTCCTGGAAATAAAAAAAACAACAAAAAAAACATATATATCAAAACCAACATAGTAAAAGTAATAACTAAAAAATACATCTCCAAATAGTACATCTAGTTTAATAAAATTAATATAGAAGGAATCTATTTTAATTAAATCTATTGATTAGATTATTATTAATGCATAATAATAGAATAATAATGGATAGAATATAATGGTTACCAAGTAAGATCAATGTAACTTTTTTTTGTATCATTTAAAAAAAAAATGAATTTAAAACCACATTTTAAAAATAGTTTCAATTCCATACTAAGAAGTGGCAACTTAGTAAGCACTTCTTCCGACTCATGAACATTTTTCTAAAGTTGAAAGAAGATAAGGGATTTTTAGCTATAATTATTTCCATTATAATCAAGAATCATTTCTCTTGTGAGAATTCAGATTAATACATAACATTTGGTGATCATCAAAATACAATCCACTAAAAAACTAAAAAAAAAAAAAGGTAATAATAATAGCCTGGATCCTAAATATATATTTTTAAAATTGAATTTACAGATGTATTTACAGATCAACATTCAACTATAAGTTAATAATTTTTGTAACTTCATTTTAAACTGAAACCTCATTCTTGTATAATACAGCAAGAATTACCCTCTTTAACTGAAATTAGTATACCATTTCAATTGACATTCCAGTACACAAATGTCATTATTATAAACCAATAATTTAACATGCAGAATGTGGGAGTCAGTTGCTCAGATCCCTGAAGTTCATTTATTTGACTAATAAACTCTTGAAATCCATGTTGTAGATACAATTTGGAGCCAACTTTGCTTTAACATCTGGAAATTATGAAATAAAACTCCAAGGACTGCCTGTCAGTACAAAGAAATTTAATTAACAGATGTTAAAGTCTTACAATGTTCAATGCAATAATATGCTCATATCATTATAATTGACTTGATGTTTGTAGTCATTTACATGGTTCAGAACAGATGTTTCAGTTTTGCAAACTGTTAGGAAGGTCAGTTAAAAGAAACGAAAAATAAAATGAGTAACAAAGCATAAAGCAGTAGCACAAGTAGACAGGCACTTGCTACAGAATGGGGAAACAGGGCTCTGTCCTTGGCTAAGGTAGGGGATTTTTTTTTTTTTTTACACTGTCTTTTTTTTCTCCAGATGGATAACGGAGCCCACCCAGCCCTCTACCAAATGGCTAACGGGTGTCTTATCCATGGTTGAAGTCGGATTAGCATCGGACTGGCTGTTTGGCTGGTGATCTCTGGAGCCTTTTCTTGAGCACTGTCTGTCTTTTCTGGAGGATAAAATGCACATTGCTTTAATTTTTAGCAAACAGAAGATCTGGTGTTAGGATTTCACAGATGTAGATCGCAATCATACTGGCAATAATGTCACGTCTGTAAGATTATTTATTGTTACTGACGGTTTATTGTCTGAAAATTTAAAAAAACACGAAGTCGTTTCACATTGCTTTTTAAAATAAGTATTTTTGTTTGTTTGAAATGTTGTTTTCTTTACTTTAATTGTGTTTCCATTGGAGAGTCTTTGCAAGTAGGAAATTCATTGGCGATTATTTATACAAATGCATAATATTCTTCATTTCTTTGTAATATTTAATATAAGGTACATTAGACTCCATTTCAAAAATACTCCTTCTTTATTGGCAATATTTCGCAAGATTAGAATCATCTTGCTTCTTCAAGCCTTCTTTTTTGAATTATATCAACAACAATAATCTTATCTATATTTATGACAATAAATAAGCATGTCTACATTTGTAATGATGCATTATTTAAATTTGAATTATTGAAAAACCTATTCGATTTTTCCATTATTACCTAATAAAGATAAAACATTTGCAAAAAATCTGTACAATTCTACAATGATACATTATATTGCTAATAAAGAAGGAGTATTTTTTGAAATGGAGTCTAATGTACCTTACAATAAATGCATAATTTTAGTAGATTCAAGATTCAAAATGCACTTTACGGTATTGAAAACGGAATTGAGTGAGCTCATATATGTATTCGTCCTTTTATATTTTGGCTTCAATTTTCATGTATCCAGCTTTCCTCTAAAATTTTATTCTGTCTTATTTCTTTGAATGAAAGTAATAATTTACATAACAAAACATTACAGAAACACATACAATGTCTGCATTTTACAGCCCTTTATAGTTCAGATGGCGCATTTTCTTTTTCTGAAGGAATCAGGTTAGATCTTCAGTTGCATATAAGGATTTTCACAGCTTATTTCTCATCCAAAAAGGCATTTAGAAATAGGCCTTTCTCAAGCAGGTGTGTTTTGGATGTTCTCCCAATCTCATTTTTATTCCTTGGTCACAAAATGTTCGGGGCCTATCCTTCATTACCCTATGAACCTATATTTCCTACAGTAATTGGACCCTTAATTTAAATTGTTTGCTCTAATATAAGTGACTAAAATCTCAGTAAACATTATATCTATATTTTATATTTTTACAAAATACCTTCAGCAGAATCGCCAAAAGAAAAAAAAAAAAAAAAAATATATTGGCTATTATAAAAGTACCGTATCCCTTACGTCCAATCTTAGTTTCAGTATTGAAGTCCTTGAAAAGTCTCTCCTAAAATACCTTCAGTGCCATTGAAACTTTTCAAAGAGTTTGGTTCAGAAATTATTGTGATATAATGTTAGATTTTTGTTAAGATAATTGTAACTTACTTTGAAATGATTTTGACAAATTTTGTGTGAATATATATATATATATATATATTTTCCTCCAATTCCCGGGCTCTTGGCATTTTGCCTTTTTGACCTCGAAAAGGGATGATAACTGTGAGTTATTGAGCCAAAGAATCGTTGCCTAGGATACACTGTAGGAGGCAGCTTACTTTTTGTACTCCCAGAAACAGACGAAACACAGAAGAAGAAAATTATATCCATGCTGGCTCGGGATTCGAACCCAGGTTCAGATGTATCAGCCTCGTGGCAGGCCATCGCCTTGACCACAAGACTGTGCCTGAACGGCATTTGTGTGAAATCGTATATGGTTTAAGTTGTGTTAAGAATATGATATATGATTAACATTAGGTAAACTTTATAATTCCTTTCACTTATTTCCACAAACAGATGTAGCTGCAGTGAATGCTGATAATTTTATCTAAAAGAATTTCAGCATTAATGACATGAAATACATTTATCTCATTCAAGAGCTTTTTTTTGTTTGTTTTTATCTCAAGTTTCAAACAAAATGTGTGATTATGACTTTTTTATCCCCCTTCTTTTTTGTGTCAAATTATGATTGCCGATATTATATGGGTTTGAATAAAACACAAAATATGATAAATATTGTTTATTTATGTAAAGAAGTATAAAAATACATATAAAAGATAACTTTGTTTTAAATATCTTTTAATATTTTTTATCAGAATAATAAAAACAAATTAACTGTTCTAAAAAACATTGTTATTTTTTTATAAATACACTTGGATCACTTGTTATAATTGAAAATTATTATACTTCTTAAAATCTTTCTTTAATTAGAATTCATTTTTTTGTTTGTGTGCTTATATTCATTTATTTATATGTTGTTTTTTTCTGTGATGACCCAGATATTTGAACAATTCTTATTGCTATTATTAAAAAATGTTATTTTTGTTATTAAAAATAGAAGAATTGAGCACAGATCCTTTTTTTGAAATAGTTATTATCATTTTTATTTCAAATAAAGAGGAAAAAAATGAAGAAATATTGTAATTTAATGTAAAACAAATGTATAGATCTGAATTTTATCCGAGAATTATTATTAAATAAAGCTTGAATTTTATTAATTCTGTTTCTAGATGTTGTTTCTTTAAAATAACAAAAGAAAAAGTAAATAAGAAGATGAAATAATAAGCCACTACAAATGCAGTCCTATTGGTAACTACAGTGAAACTTGGATAATTTGAACTTGTTTAATTCGAAATTCTGGCTAATTCGAATTTTTTGCTCGGTCCCTAGAATTCTGTATTAAAATAATGTTAAAAAATCGTGGATACAGTGGCACCTCTCATACCCGACCTCGGATCAACCGACTCCCCGCGTCATCCGACCATGTCTAGACAAGTGGCGCGCCAGCGTTATCTGTTTGTTTTCCTGTCACAACAAGCCAAGCAGATGTCTCTGCAGTCCTTTCTTTGTTTCCTGCCTGAGTCATGCTCATTTTATCGATTAGTTGACGGAAGTCTGCTGCCCTGTTCAGTGTACAGTATTGTTTCATGTTGTGTTATCGTTTTAAAAATTACAGTAGTGGAAGTGAATGTTACTTTGTAAGTGAAAGTTTGTAGTGTAAGTGTAATAATGGCTACAAGTACGAAGAGAATACGTATCGTTGTGCAACAAGCTAGTGCTGAAGAAGAGGAGTCAGATGAAGAAAAAGAGGAAGACGAAAAGATCAGCCACTCTGTAGCAAAGGATGCCTTCGAGACTGTCCTAAAGTACTTGGAGCAGCAATCAACAGCAACAGCCATGGACGTTATGTGGGCAAAGAAACGGCGTGACACAGCAGCCAAGTCAAGGTTTAAAAAATTGAAACAAAAAAAACATTTCTGATTTTTTTATGAAGTTTTAACATGATTTAAACATATTTTCATTCTTTACTTATAACTTAAACACATTTTTATTCTTTATGTATTTGGCTTTTGTAGCGTACACTGTATAGTCCTTAAGTTATAGTAGAGTATTTTTTACTTAAATACATCGTTTGTCTACTTGTAAATGGCTTAATTCATTCTCCCCTGATTATCCGACCTTTTTAGCGTTCCGACCATCCTCAGGTCCCGTAGATGACGGATAATCGAGGTCCTACTGTAATTCGAATTTATTTACTGTAAAACAATTCGAATTTTTCGTACGATTGTCCTTAAAATATTACCGTAAAAATTGTTCCTGAGACTTTTCTCAGCTAAGATACATTCTTTATTTTAACGGTCTTTCTAAGGAAAACAAAAGCGAGGGTTGGAATGTCACTATATGGGGATTTCCGAGGATTTTTCTGTCCACCCTGTGTTGTTACCCCCTTCCCCCCCACACCCCTTCGGTCTTAGAGTCACGTGCACTTCCTGTGAATGATTTAATGCGGTTATATACATTTTTAGTTTTTGTGCTTGTGCTTTAAGTATTGTTTATATATTCTTACTATGCCATTGTCAAAAGCTACAGCTCCTTATAAGTCTAATGAGGTAACATTAGCTGAAAAGGTAGCAGTGATTAAGGAAGTGGAAAGAAGGCCTTAAAAAGAAATCGGAAATCGCCAAGGAATTTGGAATTCCATCAACACGTTATCGACATATTTGAAGAACAAATATAAAATCTTGAGCAGCAAAAATGGCAATGGAAAAAGTAGAAAAAGAACGAGAGGACCTGGCAACCCAGAGGTTGGAATCATATGCTAGGACAAAAGATTGCATTCAACGAAGCAATTAAAAATATCTGCCTTTTTTTTGGAAAGTGATGAATAATTAAGCTAGTAAAAAATGTTTGATTTAATGAGAAAAAATGTAGCAGTATTCTTCGATAAAGTTTGTGTGTTAACTCTTTGATCGTGGAGTTAATCTTTTTTATTTATCTCTTCTGTTTGAGAGAATATATGTACAGTAGAACCTCATTATAACGAACTAATAGGGGCTGAAGGTTGTCCGTTTTAATGAAAGTCCGGTTTATAACAAATAATTCTTATAGGGGTATAATGCAGCAGGATGTACATCAATGAAAATACAATAGTTAGCTATAAAAAGTGTTTATTATATATAAAATAAAAAACAGCCTTCAACATAGTAGGTTGATTTGAAAAAGATGTCTACGTATATATACTGCTTTAATCTTTAGAACAAGAAAAGAAGGTCGTGGTTTATGTTGATTGCTTACATTCATTGGTTTGAAAAAAATAATTTATTTTCTGCTGGGTTTGTTTGCTGCTTATTTTTGCAGTTAATAACTGACAAGAGGTGCCGTAAGTGTTCCTAATACGCAAACACATTTTCATTTGCCGATTGTTCAATATATTGAATAACAAAATTTAAATGGTCTTTCACTTTGCTCACGTTAATTGTAGGCTGACAATTTTTTTTAAAACTGTCCGTTATAAGCGACGTCCATTATAATAGGGTCCGTTGTAATGAGGTTCTACTGTAATTCGAATTTTTGGATAATTCGAACTTTTTCTCTGGTCCCTTCAGCTTCGAATTATCCAAGTTTCACTGTATTAATTAGCGATTAATTTATATTTTGAAGTTACAAACAGTTTAGACTTATTTTCACTTAATTTATTACCAATTAAAATAAATGTCTTTATTATTATTATTACTTGGGGTGAATGTGGATGGCAGGAAAGCCAAGCCCTGCGATCTGAGAGATCTCTTGTGCCAACTCACGGAAAGGAGGATAGACGGAGAGAAAGGCTGAGAGAGTATGGTGGGGGGACTAAAAAATGATAAAAACGACATTGTTTTGTATAAATTGCAGTGAATGGGGTTTATAGCATTTTTTCAAAAAAAAAAAAAAAAAGGATTGGCCGTATATGGTCATTACGTAGCGATCGATTTTGTCTGGAACAAACGTCACCAGTCATGACGTCATCAACTTGAACTCCGAGCAGTCAATCCAAGATGTCGTCGTTTTGTGATCCCCTAAGCGTGACCAAGAAAGGACAAACTTTGCATAGCCAAGCAAGGGTAATAGTGTGGAACGTTTGTAATTCTTTCACTTTTAATTATTAGTATGTATTCGTAACTGTAGAAAATACAAAAACCAGGATGTTTTCGTAATGTTTATAAGATTCAGTTCCGGATTTGAGCAATAGATAGCGCTCTTACGTCTTGGTAACATCAATCTATAAGGAAATTACGTCATCAAAAGCTCTTCTTTCATGAACTGAACTGTAGAGATTTTGTTGTAGTTTCTTGTTCTGATCAATATGATTTTACACACTTGCATACTGATTGTTTTTGTATTTGTATCTTTAAATATATTTTAATATGATAGCTAATTTAAAAATTCTAACTATTCATGAAAAAAGGTGTTTTGTTTTTTAATGTCCTGAATAATTTCTCATGTGTAAGTCTTTTATTCAGAGCTGATGGTATTCTGTAGGTCCAATATAGAGTTTGGTCAGGTTTAACTCTATATTAAACTCTGTAAACAGGTTTACAAGTAATCATCACACAGATAAGTTGATTTTTATGTCTCTGAATATTATATCTCTATTTTCTTCAAAAGTTAAGGTTTTCCTTTTGATTGAAGAAGTTGAGTAGCAGTAGACTTAAAAAATTAACTTTTGTAAAATAGATTTTTTGAATTTTTTTTTTTTTTTTGAAGCTGATTGTAGTTCCGTATATAGGCCTAATAGCAAACTGATAAATAAGGGAAAACCTTACATTCTGTGTTCACCAGTAGATTGTCTTTTCGTTTAAGAGGAAATTGTAAGAAAGCAAGAACTAAACGATTGTAAAATAATAATAAAAAAATATACTCAACTGATTTATTGGAAGATTAAAAGAAACAACATCTTTTATAAACTCATTTTGGTAGGCTTTAAAGTAAAATCAGTGGCATCAAGTTGAAGATGAATCTAACCTCTTGGTAATCATATTAATTATGTTAGTTGTAAAGAGTGCAGAAGTGGAAACAACTTGAAATTTAATATAGTTTGTTATAATTTAAATCTTTTCTCTCCATATTCTTCTGAATGTTCAAACTATATAAAAATTATCATCCTCCTTGTATAATATTTAATACTATAAATATAATATATATGTAAGGCGAATTTTCGAGAGTGATACGTACTCTCTTTTTCAAGCCTGAAAGTTACAAATTATTATTACTTTTAGACTTGAAAAAGACAGTACGTATCACTCTCGAAAATTCGCCTTACATATGTATTATATTTACAGTAATAAATATTTTACAAGGAGGATGATGATAGTTTTATTATAGTTTGTTATAATATGAGATCGTAAAACAGTAGTGCTTTCTTAATATATCGAATACCCCAATAACCATTAAATGCCAGTAATTTTTTTTCTTTATCCTAACTCGGTTGGGTGTCCATTTTGCCAATCTCTTATAGGTTGCCCAATTTCTAAAAATTAACCATGAAATCCATGTGGATCAAATTCAATTGGATTTCTTATTCAATCGTAACTACATTCAACTAATCAACTATAAAAACTACATTTTTTTTTCATTTCTACTTACCTACCAACTTACCTATTGCTTGAGATTGGTAATTGAATTTGCCCTTAAAAATTTATTTTTGCCTCATTAAAAAAAATATATTAATGGTTTTATTCTTTTTCCGCCAAATTATCTGTATATAACAATTTCTTTTAAGATTGCTTTAAAGGAATAGCAGAAGGTTGTTAAATTATTTTTTAAGTACATTATTAATTTTTTAAAAATCAATTTAAGATTGTAAATTGCTAATATAAAAATCAATTTAAGATTGTAAATTGCTAATATAAAAATCAAGCCTAAAAATATTGTTTTAGCCGTAAAACTTTCATTTTTGTTCGCTAGATGGCAGCACTAGTATTGTAAATTAATCATCTTTAACATTTTGATGCTGTATTTAGTTGGATACATGTTAAATAGTTTGAAATATATTATTTTATCCGAAATCTGCAAATTAAGGCTAAGCATTTAAATAAATATTTGAACTAATGCGTGAAAAGAACACAATAATGGTGGTGTCTCGTACTCTTATCGTTCCAAAGCGACATCTGGAGTTGAAAGTACGAAATGATGTTAATTTAGAAATGTGATTTTTAACCAGTAAATTACAGCATCATTTTACACAAAAAATACTCAAAAAAAAAAAAAAAATTGGAAGACTTCTTCCAATGAGCTATTAGGTAATAACAATAGAAAAATATGAGATATTGTCTTTTTTTTTTCTCCCAGTTTGAAAGAACAATTGATTCAAGTTTTTTAAAAAAGACATTCCGGCATAGTCTTGTGGTCAAGGCGAAGGCCTTCCACGAGGCGGATTTGGATTCGAACCCCGGCGTGGGGCTGGATGTTCCATTCTGTTTCTGATGGTACAATGTGAGCTGTTTCCTGTTGTGTACCCTGAGCAACGATTCTTCGGGTAATACCTCACATTTATCGCCTCTTGTCGAGGCAAGAAGTGGCAAAAATTGTCCGGGCGTTGGAGAAATTAAAAAATCAATGCAATTGAAAGCTGTTGAAGCTTTATAATAAAAGAGAAACAAATATAAACCTCTTCGGGGAAAAAACAAATCAGAAAATTAAAAAAAATCTTAATTTTGTTGGTTTTTTAATCATCCTATTTTTAGATGAGCCATTTATGGGCTATGGTTGTCCTGTTCAGATAGACATTGTGCGGGATTTCACGTTATCACTGTTTACTTACGGTTCCAATCAAGATCGTTATTCTATTATCGAAATAAATGAACATAGTGTCTTTCGTGGTCGTTTGTTGATTTATATTCAGTGGTTGTGTGTTTATTTCTTTATGTAAGCAGGATGATAAACATTCCTCGATCAAATGTTTATTATATCCAAGCCAAAGGCTGTTTTAAATGCCATCAGTAACCCAAGGTTTTGCCAAGGGTCTGGCTGCGCAAAGATGTCAATATTTATTTTATACTGGTTGGAAGGTGAGATAGTTAAAAAATAAAAATGGGACCGCTTGCTTTTACATAAACTTATCTGAAAGGGGCTTCGAGTTGTCCGTTGGAGGCAGGATTAAAGAAATTGTTTGGAAATCTGGAGAGGCTTTCTTTCTATTTATGGGTGAGACAGTCTCGTTATCATTTTGGAAGAAATCCTTGAAAAAATTTATGTTGAATTCCTAAGGGATGAAGAGATACGTATCAGAAAGTACAAGAAAATTACTTAAAAACTCAATTTAAAATTTTAATATTAAGCAATCCAGCCAAACTGGACTGCTATAATCCAAGCACATAAGAACTTGGTGAACTGCGATCGACCATTCACCATTGTTTTCTGGTCAGCGTGATCAGAATCATTAAACATTTCCAAGTTTACTTTTTAGTTTGTTTACTAATAGGAAATTAAGGTCTAATTGCCGAAGTTTCGCAGATCCTTTATTATGGCAGTGATCATTAGGTGATGGCAGTAATCACTGGATTTGATTAACTTTCACAGATGTTAAGGATTTCTTAGTACTAGAAATGGAAATAAAAGAAATTAATTGGAGGAAAAAGTAAAATAACCAGATGGGAAGTTGTGGATTAAACTTTAAAAAGAAAAAAGTAAGATTAATAATTCATTTCTTTATTCTATATGTAAGGCCTATTCATTAAGCAACTTACAGGTAAGGTATATAAATTTATGATTAAAATATTTACGTGTCGTTATAAACTATCAGTGTAAGCCAATGATTCGACACTTCGTCACATAAACAGTGTTAAAACGTCTCAATATATTAAAAATATTAAAAAAAAAAAAAACCCACTAAAAATACTTTAAAACATTTTAAAAACATATTATGGCACGACGTACGTTTCGAAACCTCCAGTTACAGATATCTTTCTCAAATGCACGGAAAAAATTACCCCCCTACCGTTACAGCTCTTCTCCCGTCGGGAGTCGTCGTGAAAAAACGTGACGAAGTGTCGAATCATTGGCTTACACTGATAGTATATAAATTTACTTTTAATATATTTATATATAACTAGCCTGTTATCGTCGCTTCGCTCCCAAACCCTGGCATATATTAAAAAAACAAACTTTATTTATTTAGCAAATTAATATTGAGATCGTCGGAGAATATACGACTTCCCAGCCTGTTGTGGCTTCTCCGGATAACTCAGATGTATTGCGAGTTGGCGCCATACCGAAAATTTAAAGCGAAAAATCACATTTTTGCAAGTATCTTGCAAACGCAGAAACGTTTGTGAATGACTGATATATCGTTCGAAAGAACTTTCAAATACCAACATTTTCTCAATATAAAATGTTCTTTACCAACTTTTATACTTTTCGTTTAAATTGAGAAAAAGTCAAAATTTGATTCAACTTTTTTAGAAAGATTTTTGTAGCATTTTTTTTGTCTTAAAAAGATCTACATTTTATCCATTTGTATGACCAATCTATCTCTCATAGTTTGGTCACAAAATTGGAAATCCTTAAAGTCTTATGACAGAATGACAGACAGAATAACGTTTTTATGGAAATATACGATTTTAATAATTGTATATAAATATATTAAAAGTAAATTTATATACCTTACCTATAAGTTGCTTAATGAATAGGCTTTACATATAGAAATAAAGATGTGAATAATTTACTCCTAGAAATAGAACAACAACACTCATTGAATTTCCATGATATTTCATCCTTCGTTGCGAAGGACTTCTTCAGGTGGTCAAGAAGTCAGAGGACAAGAAATTCTTCTTCTTCCTCTACATTTCATTAAGATTACAAATAAGAACTAAAAAAGACATTTTCGTATTCATTTACATGATATATTAAAGAAGCTTATATAAAGACGTGAATTATTATTATTATTTTTAATAATAATGAATTTATACATTCAGTCCTTCGAGATACCACAAATGGTGGATCTGTATGTAGGAGCTGTAGAACATATTTTTTAGTTTGTATAGATAATTAATATTAATATACTTATAATATTGTATTGTTAACATAATAATAATTAGGAAATAATATTAATATACACAACATAACATAACATGTAAATACATAAAATATACATATAGACAATATATATAGCCGGACAGTGATATATATATATATATATATATTTTTTTCTTTTTTTCAATATACAAAATGTACATATATATAACATATATTATCCAAAATTATTAAATATTCAAGTTTATTTTTCTGTGTATTATTTTTTGTAATATTTTATTTTTTAATATACTTATTTTATTAAATTTATTTTGTTTTAATTCTTCTTCAATTTGAACAAAAAGCATAAATAATGTTCTATTTTTATTTCTTAATCCAAAGTTGTTCTTAGGATTTTCATAATATAAAATCTTTACCAATTTATTTCTTGAATTGTTTTCTAGGTTATTATTTCTAAACTGATTTCTAATTTTGTAAAAATTGTTTATTATTAAAGAATACATTATTTTTTCTCTTGGCATTAGAATTTTGTATTTTATTCTTATATTTATTTTTTCATTTTTTGTTAATATACAATAATCTTGTATTATATAATTTATTATTTTATTCAATATTCTATTTATGTTGTTAGTGTCTGTATTATCTAGATGCACCCAACAACCCAATCCATAATTTATTAATGAGTCTATAAATGATTTATATATTAGTATCTTATATCTTATAGAAAAGATACTTTGTATGTGTTGAAATATATATATTAACGAATTAAGTTTATTTAATACATATAAATAATGTGTTTTCCAAGAGAATTGATCATTAATATATAAACCTAGTTATCTATTTGTTTTACTTATTTCTACAGTTTCACAATTTTGGGAGTTTATGTTATTATCTATTAAACAGTTATGATTATGATATTTTATTAATGGATTTATATGTAAAAATTTATTTTTTGTTTTCAATATCATTAATTTTGTTTTTTGACTGTTTATTTTCATTTTATTATTGTGTGTCCAACTAATTAATCTATTAAAGTCTTTTTGTATGTTGTATTCGGCAGTTTTACAGCTTTCATTGAAATTTATTAAAATAATCATCAGTATAAGCAAAAAAATTAACTTTCCTATTTCTTTTGGTAAGTTTAATCCCCCATCTGGTTACTTTTCTTCAACGTTACAAGAAGAACGGATGACGAAAGGACAAGGTTTCGCCTACGAAAGGAAAACTCACTCTAGCAATGACATTGCATCAGGGGATATCGAAAAAAAAAAAAACGATTACAAATCTCTTTCAGATGTAATCTCTTGCGTTTACAGCAAGTTTGGAGGAAATATTTTTCAATCATAAGATTGGATATTAGGACTAATGGTTCTAAGACATTTGTCGGAAACTGAAGTAGAAAGGATGGATGTTAGTTGGAGGGGAAGCAAAATTTGCCGCAGTTCAATTGGTGACTCTTTGGGTTATCTGATTTTTGTCTGCCTTATCGCAGACTATTCAACATTAGACTATTATTAATAGTCTAATAACTATTCAAAAAATATTCAACTTTTTTTTTTTGCCGAGTTTCAATTTATATATTTACTTTCATATTATTAGATATCGGAAATCGATATACTGATAATTCGTTCTTGTTATCTGAAATCTGTTTCTCATCCAAACTTTACCGTCGAGGGTCTTGACCCCTATTAATAAATTGTTATTTTTCTATTTTTCATTTATTTTATCTTAATTATCTACTATTGTATAAACAGTAGATTATATATTTTATTTCTATAAGTAAACTTAAAATCTTATTTATATATACTCGACTAAACCAATACTCGACTAAATCTCTTTGGCACAAATATAAAGTTATCTCCTTCCATGACCTCTATAACCTACAGTTAGCTCTCTTCACCTATAAATTACTTAATAAAAATATCTCCTCCTCTATCACACTACCTACTAAGCCCCAGTCACATCTTTACAATACAAGAACCTCCTCAACTCTATTTACTTCACGAATCGCAGCAAATTATCAAAAAAGAGCTGTTAGCTACTCTGCTCCTTCTCTGTGGAATAAAATTCCCCCCAATATTCGTGAAAGTCCCAATTTAAAACAGTTCAAAAGAAAACTAAAACATCATCTGCCTGCACTAACATAACCTTTCACAATTTTACAATTATCATTCTTACCTTCTCCTCTCTCCAATCCATAAGTTAATTCCTAATCTATCCGTTGTCATGTCGCAAACGTCTACCTTCATCAGATATCTTCCAACCTCTCCTCTCCTCCTCCTTATTTCGCTATTTCTCTTTCTATATTCTATTTACTTTCCATCTATTTTGGCTAGGCTTAACCTCTTATCCGAAAATTCCTGTTCACGAATTATATGATATTTTTTAATTACATATTTCATTATCTTAGTTATTTTACGAAGATTGTATATATCACCAGAGCTAAACTCCACAATTGTGTAATTCTTTTTCACATTTTTATTACAAATTAACTGTTCCTTTTATCCCCATTATATTTATTAGTTTCAATGTTTTTGTGTTATGCTCTGTTTTGCTTTCTCCATTATATGTAACCAGTGATGCTTTTTGTATTGTATTATTTTATTTTATTTTATTTTCTCTTGCCTGTAATTGACTCCCTGTCTGCCTTCTCGACGGGACTACCCTTAAGGCACAGGGAAGTCACACACATATCTATTATGTATTATCAAACTTTTGTAAGGCAAATAAATTATTATTATTATGTTTGTATGTTTCAAATCTTGGGTTTCCCCAGCAAAAACAATATGGCGGGTCAAGGACCAAAGCACATACTGCCAAGTGTAAAGATGTGTGCAAGAATGATTAGGGATGTGTGCTTGTGTCCATAAATTTCCTAACTATGCGTGTAGTGTTGAGTACCACAGCCTTCTGCAGTTGTGCATAAGTGTTTTTGTGAAGTCCTAGTGTGCTGAGACTGTGGTGCAATGTGTGAGGCACCAGACCAGTGGCAGACAGAACGATGGGTACAACACGTACTCGATCCTGCCTCCACTGCTTCTGGAGCTCGTGTGCTAGATCAGTGTATTTACTGATCTTGTCTGCGAGAGTTTTCTGCATGTTCTTGCTGATAGGCACTGCAATATCAATTAGATAGGTCTGTTTGTTGACCTTATCAACAAGTGTGATGTCTGGTCTGTTGTGATGTATGGTTTTGTCTGTGTGAATGGGGCGGTCCCAGTATAGTTTATATGAGGGTGATTCTAATACGCTTTGTGGTATGTACTTGTAGTACGGGACCGTGCTCTTAATAAGTGAATGTTTGTGTGCTAGTTGTTGATGAACGATCGATGCTACCTGATTGTGTCGGTGGAGGTAGTCTGTTTGAGAGAGAAGGGGACAGCCTGATATTACGTGGTCGATCGTCTCATGCGTAGTGTGGCATTTCCTGCATTTGTCGTCATGTGTGTTTGCATCGTGTAGAATGTGTTTCTTGTAGTTGCGTGTGGAGATGACTTGGTCCTGTATTGCGATCATGAACCCTTCGGTCTCCCCAAACAGCTCACCACTCGTCAGCCATCTGTTCGACGCTTCCATGTCGACATGAGGCTGGCTGAGTTCGTGATGATGTCTGCCATGGAGTTCCTTACGAGCCCATGATTCACGCAGCTGCTGAGTGTGGGTGTCAGGGGTGGTGAGTGTTGGAGAAGAGTTTTCGAGGTTCAGGGGTGTGAGGTGTGTGTCAGCCTTGACAATGGCTGAGTGAAGTGAGGAGTCTTCTGCTCTTTGGTGGAAATGTTCCCTAAGTGTATGTACTTGTTTTTCGTGTAGGGTGATGAGGTTGATGAGTCCTCGGCCTCCCTCCTTGCGGGGAAGAGTCATCCTTTCCGTAGCGGACTTGGGGTGGTGCATATTGTGTTTCGTGAATGTAGTGCGTGTTGCGCGTTGTAGTGCTTCGAGTTCGGTGTTTGTCCATGGAATTATGCCGAACGAATATGTTAGTGTGGGAACGGCAAAAGTGTTGATAGCTTTAATTTTATTTCTGGCGTTGAGTTGGGTTTTGAGGATTTTGTGAACTCGAGCAAGGTATGTGTTCTTCAGTGCATTTTTGATGTTTGCGTTGTCAATGACGCGCGCTTGCTGGAAGCCCAGGTACTTGTAGGTCTCTCCCTCTTCCATGGATTGGATGGCCAAACCATGGTCCAGTTCAAAACCCTCCAAATTCGAAGTCTTCCCACGTATTATGTGTAACTTGCGGCATTTGTCAATTCCAAATTCCATCCCAATGTCTTTGGTGAACTGTGTGGTGGCTTGTAGTAAATTAGTAAGTTGTGCATTGTTTGTGGCGTAGAGTTTAATGTCATCCATGTAGAGTAAGTGTGTGATTTTATATGGTGTCACAGTGCCTGTGGTAAGCCTATAACCGTGTTTTGTGTTATCTAGTATATGGCTCAGTGGATTCAAGGCGAGGCAGAACCAAAGAGGACTCAAGGAGTCTCCCTGGAAAATACCTCTCCTTATGGGAATGGGATCTGTAGTGATGGAGGTGTTAGAGGTGCGTAGGTGTAATGTTGTGTTCCAACTCTTCATCGTGGCAGCTAAGAATGCCGTGATCTTGGGGTGTATTTTGTAGATATGAAGAGTGTGTAGGAGCCAGGAATGAGGGACAGAATCAAATGCCTTCTTGTAATCGATGTATGCGATATGTAAGCTCCTATTCTTCGCGCGTGCCTGGCGCAGGATTACAGAGTCAATAAGGAGTTGCTCCTTACAACCCTGGGAATTCCTGCGACAGCCCTTCTGCTGTTCGGAAAGAATGTTATATGTCTCGATGTGTGTGTAGATCTTGTCTGCGAGGCAGGAGGTGAGGAGTTTGTAAAGTGTGGGGAGGCAAGTGATTGGGCGGTAGTTTGCAGGTTGCGCTGTTTCAGTGTTCTTGCTCTGTAGGTATGTGACACCCTGTGTGAGGAAACGAGGCATATGTTCTGGGTGTTGGATTATGTCAGTGAGTGTAAGCGCTAGTTTTCCATGCACGGACGTGAACCTCTTGATCCAGAAGTTCTGGACTCCGTCTGCACCAGGAGCCTTCCAGTTGTGTGCATGTTTTAGTGCTGTCTGTATGTCTGCGAGAGTAATCTCATGGAAGGACATGCAGGGTAAGTGTTCAGTGAGTTGCTGTTCCTCTATTATCCATGGTGCTTTATCATTGTGGGGGATATGGTTTGACCACAGAGACGACCAGTATTCATGTAAAGCCTCGCTGTTGGGAGTGTTTGTATTAGTTGCAGTAGAGGAAGATGTAAGGGATCTGTAGAATTTTTTCTCATTGTATTGGAAAGTGTTGTTCTGTTGTTTGCGAAGAGTGCATTGTTTGTATCTCTGTAATCTTTTTGCAAGTGCACTGAGTTTTTGTTTTAGTGTGTCGAGATATTCCTGAACCTGGTTATGATGATTTGAATGTGAAGGGCGAGTATTTA
>JAFIDM010010028.1:18862254-18872963 GCA_023159025.1 Thereuonema tuberculata | reverse complement strand
TAGGGTCCATGGGGGCTTATTATTATTATTATTATTATTATTATTATATACTCAAAACTTTCCCCGTAAAATGTTTGAAAAGCTGGCAATATGTCATTTCAAAAATCCTTAGCCCTGGAATGTCCTTAACAGTAGCTGTTTTATTTGACAATATGTCATAAGGAATTGAAATTAATACTTGGATTGAAATGATATTTAGCTCAAGGAATGTGCTTTTCTAAGACTGGACCATTCTGTTTTAAGTGTCGTCCATTTCATATAATATTTCTTATTATGATCCTCACTAACAATTGGAAAACCGATTATAAAGAAGACTTGGACAATTTGATATTACAGTACAACCTCGTTTATCGGACTAACTGGGACCAAAGGCAATCCGGAAAATCGAAAATCCGGATAATATGGGTAATAAGCAAAACAAATCCTTAAATAAGCAGACTTACCGTTTATTACGTTAAAAACTATATTTTGTAACAAAATTACTCTAGTAAAGCTTTCTTAAACTCGACAAAAACATTTTATTACCATAATTTATTGTACAATCTATGCAGGAATTAAACATTTAATCAAAATAAAAAGCGAATGTTTGGCGTACTTATAGTTATGGTCTTGTTATCATAGTTAAAATTATTATCTATGTAAACATTAAATAAACAAAAAAAAAATAATGTCTACAAATCTGATCCGGATTATCCGGAGATCCGGATCAACGAGTGCCGGATAAACGAGGTTGTAGTGTATATATAAACTGCCATCGAAATATTGCTGCTCACCATCAGTATTAGATATACGAAAAATCAACGTCAATAAACAGAATCAATTAGTTGTTAAATTAGTCAGAAATACAATTTAGAAAAATGAAGAATGATACAGAATCAAAATAAACAAAATCTTCAGAATACGCATTAGAAAAGAGTTGACATTTGAAAGAAAACTGAAGCTGAAATACTTGTTTTCGTGAATATGTTTGAAAATATTGGAATTTGAAATATAACCATCAAGCCTTGACATTAAGTAGGAAGTATTTGCATCAGGGGTTTCTCCCACCCATTCCCGCCATATTTCCTTTCTTTTCTATTTATGATTGTGTAGGAAAATATAAAACTCGAGACGGATCTAGTAAGTAAAAATTTTATTTATAATTCTGAATGGCCCAGTTGTTATCAGTCCAAGAGAAAAGATAGCAGTGGACGTAAACACACCGAAGCCTTAATAACTCCCCCGCAACGTCATTACAGTTTCATTCACTTCCTCTAAACATTAAGGGCTTCGAGATTATTTCGAAGTTAATGAGAGTATAATCAGAATTTGGTTATTTATTTATTTTACCGCAATTTTGATAAAATATAACAAACAACTAAAATAGAGTGAGTTTCTATTTCAAATTGAAAATCAGTATAATATAACTACATATTTCTAAGCGAATTCGGAAGAAAAGTCATCTACTGAAACCAGTAGGTCTGTTTATACATCTTCCCCACCTTAAAGATTTTCGAACGGATTTCCTTGTAACACTTTAAACATATTTACAAGACACGGGACTATCACCTTTTGTACTTAAGATTTCTATATTAATTTACTGTCTATTAAAAAAAAAGCTTTTAGCTTTTTAGTTTAAGTTTTTGATTTTTTGGTGATTTTTTTTTTATTCTTTCGAAGGCTTTAATGTAAGTTGAATTTTTGTGTATTTTAAAAAGGAATGATGGACTCTCTTATTACAATACAACGATGATCTTACAATCTACCAAGTTTCATTTCATGACCATGAGAGTCAAACCAATGAATTTAATAGGAGGTAGAAATGTCAAAATGAAGAGTAGTTCTGATGTAAATAAATTGCTTAGACTTTTCTAAATTTTATAAAAATATCAACAGCTTTTCATTTCTGGTAGATCTGCCAAATTCTCTCTAGATTATCCTTCCGCCACGGGATCCCTCTTAGGATCATTTGATTGAACAAAATCAAAGTTGATTAGGATTTCAATTAAACATGACTTAAGGTTTTGATTGGAGAATAAATATAGCCTAAATGGTGAACTGCTTTTTAATGAAGAATCTTATTAAAATATCATAACTCATCGATATATATTAATAAAAACACCCATTATTTATTCCTATAATAACTTCTATAAAAACTTCATATACCGATATTTCGCAGACAATTCCATCAGACTGATTTTTCAAGGTAAATTACTTTCATATTAACAGTAATCATCTACAATTTAGATGCAAGGCAGGACCTGAATTGTAGATTATTACGGAAATAAGAAAAAAAAACACACACACAACCAGCCCCCCCCCCCCCCCCATCAAATTTAGGGCTCAGGTACCAAATACAGTGACAACCCCTCCTCCAATGTTATGAGCAAAATCGTGGATTCTTAGTTAAAAATATCACCAAAACACCACACGATTTCCTGTTTCTCTCTTTTAAACATGCCAATAAAGTTTAAACATGAATAAAGTTGTTGGCTTTTGTAGATGTTCTTTGAATCATATTAAAGATGGCACTGACAAAGAATGAACAAGAGGAGTTCATTTTGTGTGTGACTGCTGATCGTGCTAACAAATACCATTTCAATGCAAGTCATCCACAACTTTCACAATTTTTGTAGTAGGGCAAAATATGGCACCTCCACAAATGTAAACAAAAAACAAAACAAAATACACATTAAAAATAAAGAAAGAAAACTCTTTGAGGCTGCCCGAGGAAAGCATTTGTGGAGGTGCCATATTGTGTTCTACTACCATTTCTGTTCACCTCTGTATTGAGACTTTCGATGTATACTGTGATTACTCTCAACTGATGATCGCCTGTTGAGCGTGAAATAGCTGTTTCGGGATGTCACTTGTAAACACTGGCCTTTGTATGTGTTTTCCATATTTTTTATTGGTTGTTGCACTTTACAAACTCCTTTATAAGAAGGCTGTCTTGCTTGGTTTCCATTGCAACTGAGGAAGATCTCCGAAAGGGTTCAAGTCGAAACTAGTCGTGTTGTTTTTATCTTTTAAATTTAGTGTGTTTTTAATGTTCAATCCCTGATGGAGTTTTTTAAGTGTATATTACTTTGCCGAATAAATCTGGAGTGGCTTAAATTGTCGAAAATACATATGTGGAAAGAAAGAGAAGCTTCTAAGAGAGATCCGGTCACCTAACCCAAGTTCGGATGAAGTGGCGAAGTTGAAAAGTTATCACCCATGGAAGTATTGCAAAAAATAACACCATACAAGATATGAGACAACACTACATATGATAAGGATTTGAAATGAAAGGAATGAAACCCTACGACTAAATCTCCGGTGAATATGGATAGATCTCCTCAGTGGTGTGTGTGTATATATGTGTTGCCCACATTCAGAAGCTGCGGGTGTTGACATTTCCATGGAAATGGGTTCATTTCCCTGAAGGATGTTCCAAGGCCACTGATCGTTGACCTCTATTTGGTCGATGGACGTCATAGCCAACGTCAAACTCTCTTGTTCGTCACAAGCCCCCCTCCCCAGTCAGAAATGGAAGTTATAGAAAAATACATCCACTGGTGCCGGGTTTCAAAACTGGACAGTCGTAATATCTCCGATTGGAATTTAAATGGTCTATTATTGGCTTCTGTTCTGTTCGCTATATAAAGGAATTATAACCATTGTTCTTTAAAACTACATAAACAGGACATTTCTTCTAGCTAATATTACTGACATTTCAAATAAATAAGAGTCAATTTCTCTCTGTCATGGCAGTTAAGTTAATTATAGTTTTAACGTATTGCTACTAAGTCTCAAAAATTTAAGTTCGAACCTAACGGGAAGATATTGAAGATATCTGGTCAGTACAAAGCTCATCCAGGTCCTAGTTAAAGACGACGACTTTGCAGTCGTATTAGAGTACATTGTGATTCCTAACTTCTTAAAATCGACATTTTTGTTTTAAATTTTACATTTTAAATTACTGTTACTGACAAAAATTCTATTTATTTATAAATTATTTTTCTTCATATTATCCTGTTTTCAATAGTGTTTTACGTACATGTGCTAGCATGGGCGGATTTACGGGGGTGCTAGGGGGTGCATTATCATCCCCAGATTTTTGGGATGATAATTGTTTTTACAGATAAATAAAAATGTTTTATATTATAATAATTTTATTAATTATTAATTTAGGCCAAAAACGGACCATTTAAATTGGATTTTGGTGTTTGAATTTGGTATACAAATACCTCATACCTTCTGGTGAGCTCGCACCCCCAGATATCAAGACCTAAATCCGCCCATGTGTGCTAGGCCTTGTACAAGTGCTATCTGGTCCCAAGGAATCCCTGCTCACAAGTAAAAATAAATTGAAATAAATTGAATCGAATCCAGAGAAATGGAGAAGCAATATATAATTACGATTACAAAAGTACATTGTTTCTACATCTGGGACTGACTTGTTAGGGAATAATTACAGCTATTTGGAATATCCTTACAAGAATTTATGATTGCTTCAAACATCACGATTAGTAAATATCAATCTTTCATATCATGTTACTGTTCGGTTTCAAAAGCGAGAACTAGCACTGGCGGACGATTCTATCCCGCAAAGGGGTGATACGCTGAGATGGGCACTTTCCTAAGACCTGTGGTTTTTTTTTAGAACCTGTTATTTTTGCAATAGTATTTATTCTTTCCATAATTCTTTCCCGAAAAGCGCAAATAGAACGCAGCTACTAGTAAACTAACACTGATAAAAAGTAAACACCCGCTCTTTATTTCTTCTCACCCCTATTTTGAAGAAATCGAAGGAGACCTGACGCATGCGCAAGAGCGTTGAAGGCCCTCTTTAAAAAAAAAACGGACAGTAACTTTCCGTTTTAAATAAATAAGTAAATAAATAAATAATAATAAAAAAAAAAACACGATCAAATATTTTTTTTTACCAAGCAAGATATCTGGAAAATACTCAATTTGAGATTTTATTATTCCATGAATTTATGTACGATTTTGAAGCTGTTGGGAATGATTGGTTGCCATTCCGGTAGCTATTTCTGGAGTTTCCAGGAATTCTAATTATTCAGGTTGTAGAAATCGTTCGCTTAATGACACACGTTTTACTTTATTAACCTGTAAACTTAATTCGACTTTGATTTTAATCGGGTTCTTTTTTTTCTCTCAAAGACTTGAGTTAATTTCAAAACCTTGTATCTCGTTTCCCAAGGGGAGCCTCCACTCTGTAATTTCGGTCTTCTGATGCTGAGCGACTAAACCGGATCTACTGAGGACCTTTTCAGGTCAGAAGCCTCCTGTTACACCATTTCCTTGTCAGTCTTTCTAAATACACGCTGTTATTTGCTTTTAATTTATCATATACATTAGAATTACTTAAGAACAGTAAATTTTTTATTTGAGTTACCGAATGTACGGAAAACGAAGAAAAAGCTTCCCTTAAAGAATATAACAAACTATTTAGTAGTCGAAGCAATGGTTCGCGAAGATCTAAAATTCAACTTCAGAAATTCAGAACGAAGTTTTCATTGTAATTGAATATCGTTCAAGCTTTTAGGATTTAAAAGGAATTTTATTAAAGCATAAAAAATAATAAAAAAAAGACAAGAAACAAAAAAAAAAATTAGCAAAACTAGTCAGTGACATTCTCACTGAGCATAAAAAGTGAAAGAAAAAATGGAAAAAAATAATGATGAATAAAAAAAAAAAATAGTTAATCACATCAAAGGTATAAACTTTGATTAATATTGCATAATAAAATAAAGCAATAAATTTGTATAATACACAATAAAAGTAAATGAGTAGCAACACGTCCCCGTTATCTCAAAAAAAAATCTGTGTGTGCTATGAAAATTCAAAAGCAGAAAAGTAAACATTCTATTTAAAAACAGGCTAAAAATAGCTTCCCTTTGCTGCCTATAGATAGCGCTCATGAGGGCGGATTATTATTATTATCTGGCCGAAGCCGCTCCCCCTTGACATGCAAATGAAGAGCCCGGGCCTAAATTTGTCGTGGGGATTTTCAGACAGAACTTGCCTGTGCCACCCTCGCTCCATTCTCCGTCTCAGTTAATAACGCAGCAGGAATGCAATGTAATTTATGGAAGAGCGCCGCCAAGCGGAAGTACCAGATATTAAAAGGCATTAAACCGCAGTGGAGCGTTGCAGTTGCGACTGCACGAGCGTCGTCAAAGTGACAATAACGTAGTAGATTAAAACTGACTGTTATTATGAATGGTTTTCTTGCTTCGGGACACAAGGACGCAGCCTGAAGCTGAAGGGTTACGATTCTCACAAAGGATCGGGTCCATAGATACCCATTAAAAAAAAAAGAGAACACTGAAGGAGATTTAACTGTCTTTGGAATAGGAGACTGGGAGTCAAAAAGATTCTGATTACCCCTTCAAGAACTTAGAGAAATGTGCTTTAAAAGCATTTACATGGTTAATTAATTGCAGCATGATATACGATAGGACGAGCAATTATCTTTTTCTGAAAGAGAAGAGCGCGTGCAAAAGATGTGCAGCCATTCTTTTCTTTAAAAAAAGGACTATTTTAAGACTTAATGAAGTGTGGCAGCATCTTGAAAACCTAAATTGCTATTAAATTAACTCTAAGGATTTCAATTCTAATTCTTGTTTCTGAAGTTTTAATTAAAAAATAAGAATCACCCAATATTCTAGTTTTATAAATGGGAAAAATGCAAGATGCTATTAAAAATGTAACAGAATTAAGAGAAATTAGTAGACACGAACCTCCTGCAAGAACATGAAACCTCTTTGCTTCATGTTTATGTTTTTCTTTGATTTTTCTTTTAAACTTCCGGTATTTTTAATTTATGCACAGCAGTAAAAGTAATTTTTAATTCAAATTACAATTTAAATCTACACAACAACAAATTTAACGTGCGGAAATCATCATAACATCACAATAAAGAACGTACACGCACTTAAGTAAGGATTCACTCAGCTGTTTTAGTATTTTGACACAGGGGATCCAGGACAGCTGTGTCAGGCATCATCAGCTGGATTCGCCCAGTGTCTAACAGCTCAGTGATCTCAAGAAACTTAAAAAGAAAGTCAAGATAACGGCCCTCCATAATAAAAACAACAATATATATAAATTAAGAACAATAAAAGACCAGTCATTCAATCCCTGCTAGCAGACGCTTAGCTTATAAAGGATTAATGTAATATAATGCATAGAATACATATAACAAGTAATTTAATGTTCAAATATGTTTTTTATTGGGATATTATTATGATATCCGCACGTTAAATTTGTTGTTATATGTTTACTTTTCTACAATTTAATCCTATATAAGCTAAGCGTCTGCTAGCAGGGATGAAATGACAGATTTTTTTTTTATTTTTATATATTTTTGTTTTACTATTTTTTCAGGGCCGTACTTTTGTTGAATTTTGTTTATGTTTCTTAGATCACTGAGCTGTAAGATACTGGACAAATGATGAAGGTTAGGATACAAGAAACAGCTGTCCTGGATTACAGGTATCAAAAAATAGCTCAGTGAATTCTTACTTATGAGTGATCACTCGTCAATGGCTCGCAGGCGAGCTGAAAGTGTTGTAACTTACATTTTAATGTGTTAAATTGTCGGCCATGCGGTCTAGACGGTGGTCTGCCGTTGCGGTCAGTGTGCTAGTATCCGGGTTCGATTCCGGTCGTGGCATGGATGTTTCTTTCTTCTTCTGTTTCTCCTTCTGTCCGTTCCTGCGGGTGCCACTTGAAGCTGCCTCCTATGGCGTATCCTGGGCAACGCTTCGTCGGTTAAAGGCATCATATCTCGCCCCTTGTTGTTGGCCTAAAGAAAGATGATTAATCTACGAGCCCGGGCATTTGTAAAAATAAAAATTGTTTTAATATGTGTGCTGGCCTCTTTTTTTCTACAATTCTAATAAGAAAAACAAGTAAAATTAAAAATTAACAGAAAGTACTAAAAAATTACTAAAAAAAAAAAAATTCAAATAGAAATTTAATAGAGAAAAAGTGTAGGTTTAGCTTACTTTAAATTATATTTTTTTTATTTTTCCTTAATTCTTAACATAGTAAAAGTTACACAAAAAAAATTATCAAATTTGTAAATTATCGTAGGCGCCGAATGTATAAGATCAATTTTCAAATTTTTCCTTTGCTAAAAATTTATTAATTTTGGAAATTATTCCTTAGGTCATCTAGATTTAAATAAATTTCACTAAACTATTCAGAAATAATAAAATTTCTGAATAAAATTCATTCTGAGAGTCAATGGAAATCATTGCTTGCCGTAAGTGAGAGTTAATTGTTTATTTCTGATTATTTTTCCAAGGGAATTTTATTATCCGAAGGACTCAAGGAGATCCGTTCACTGGTTCCAAGTTATTAAAGGAACACTTACCGTATCTAATACTTACCGTAACTAACACTTACCGTATCTATCTATGTGCGTGTGTGTGTGTGTGTTTTTTTTTTGTTTTTTTTTAAGGACGGGGGAAATGCATTTACGCATACCAAGGAATTGGTAATGTGAGACTCAGTCATAAAAGACTACTACTCACTAAAACCCTACGTCCGACTTCCAAAACACCCTACACGGAACCACCGTCAGGTACTACATCGCGTAGGGCAGAATGACTAAAAGTCCGACTCAGATATCATTTCGCAACTGATCAAGTCTGATTTTCTCAGCAATACGAAGTTTCCGTATAATAGTGGCAGCATAGTCAGCCACTGCCGTCCAATTAGCCTGGGAGATAGTCATCAAGCCAACGATGTTCTCTGGAGTCACACGCTGTCGAAGGGATTTCTTCAGCTCATTTCTATCTTCATGGAAGCGTGGGCAGACAAAGAAGACATGCTCCACATCTTCGTCCAAGAACTGGCAAGTCGGACATGACGCACTGTCGACAATTCCGAAGCGCCTCTGGTACGCTAGAAAACAACCATGGCCACTTAATAGCTGAGTCAGGTAGTGATCCACCTCACCATGCTTTCTTTCCATCCACGTTGCAATATTAGGTATAAGATTATGAGTCCATCTTCCACTGGTCGATGAATCCCATCGTCTCTGCCATCTTTCCGTTGTCTTGCTTTTCACGGCCTTCTTGATCTTGGGTCGGTGAGCGTCACGACGTTCCCGAATACCACTGCATATCGCGCTTCTCTCACTTGCTAAGAGATCGATAGGCGGCATCCCTGCTATGACGCACACTGCATCATATGAAACTGTCCGAAATGCACAAGCGACCCGTAGAGCGCATTTCCGGTGAACCGAAGTCATTTGACATACATATGATTTAGTCTTCGTGGCATGTAACCAGATCGGAGCCGCGTAGAGCATGGTAGAGATAGCCACACTGGACAGGAGTCTTCGTCGGCTCTGCCGAGGTCCCCCGATGTTCGGCATGATCCTAGCCAAGGCGTTGACCACTCGTGCAGACTTTTCACTCACGATTCGAAGATGTTCATCGAACCGAAGCCTTGCATCAATCTGAACACCCAGATACCTGAGAGAAGGCTGCGACAGAATGTCATGATCACCCACAGTGAGGGTAACGATCTCCCTCACTTTCCTGCTGGTCACAAGAACCGCCTCTGTCTTGTGATCTGCTAGTTGTAATCCAACCGTTGAGAGCCACTGACGGATCCTGGCAACAGCCACATTCGATGTTAGGGTGACAACTTCCAAGTGTTTCTCGATTACAACCAATGCAACATCGTCAGCGAACCCCACTACAGTCACTCCCTCGGGCATTGGTAGCTTGAGTACTGCATCATACATGATATTCCAAAGCAAAGGACCAAGTACTGATCCCTGTGGAACACCGCCAGTGATGTTGTAGGTCTTCAGTCCGACTTCGGTATTATACATTAGGATACGATCAGTGAAGTAACTCGCAATTATTTTCCTGATGTACGCTGGAGCCTTCATTGAACTCAAAGTGTTCAAGATGCAGTTCCAGTTTGCCGAATTGAACGCATTCTTAACATCCAACGTTATTATGGCACAGTACTGTTTTACTCCTCCCTTCCAGCGTTTGCCCTCAATGGCCTCTCGAGCCAAATCAACAACAACCCTTACAGCGTCTATTGTAGATCTTGATTTCCTGAAACCGTACTGGTTTTCAGAGAGACCATGCGCTCCTTCACTGAGTGCCTCCAGTCGATTGTAAATGATTCTCTCCAATACCTTACCTGCCGTATCCAACAGGCAAATTGGCCGATAGGACGATGGATCATTAGGTGGCTTGTTACCTTTAGGCAAAAGTACGAGCAACTGCTGCTTCCACAGATTTGGAAACAAACCCTCTCGTAAACAAGCATTGTAGACGTCTAGAAAGATCTCAGGTCTGTACCGGATGGCGGTTTTAAGAGCAATATTTGGAACGCTGTCTGGGCCAGGGGCTTTTGAGTCACCAATCTTTCCGCAGGCCTTTATCAACTCATCTTTTGAGATAGATGACACATCTTCACATTCTTGAGGTGGAACTTCCAAAACTATCCCCGGTTGTTGTGGAAAAAGAGTAGAAACAATCCTGCGCAGCAAATCAGGGCAGGTCGGAGGTGATAAGGAGCTACTTTTTATTTTAGCCATAACCGTCTTATATGGTCTACCCCATGGGTCACTATTAACTTCACTACAAAGTTCCTTCCAAGCACTCTGTTTACTGACTTTAATGGCCTTCTTGAGAGCACGGCCGGTTTCTATGTGCTGTTGTTTCAACTCGTCATAGTTT
>JAFIDM010010028.1:18831711-18852254 GCA_023159025.1 Thereuonema tuberculata | reverse complement strand
TACAAGATTCGAACTCACAGACTTTGGATCTTAAGTCAGCATTGCTATCCACTGAACCACCACAACACGGGCAAATTTACTTTCTGTTTTATTCTATTTCAATCTGATTTCATAACGCTCAGAAATAAAATAATTTTTTTTTTCGCAATCTGTACAAGATTCGAACTCACAAACTTTGGATCTAAAGTCAGTATTGCTGTCCACTGAACCACCACAACACATGTAAATCCACTTTCTGTTTTATTCTATTTCAATCTGATTTCGTAACGCTCAGAAATAAAGATTTTCTTTTTTTCGAACTCTGTACAAGATTCGAACTCACAAACTTTGGATCTTAAGTCAGCATTGCTATCCACTGAACCACCACAACACAGACAAATTTACTTTCTGTTTTATTCTATTTCAATCCGATTTCATAACGCTCAGAAATAAAGATTTTCTTTTTTTCGAACTCTGTATAAGATTCGAACTCACAAACTTTGGATCTAAAGTCAGCGTTGCTATCCACTGATCCACCACAACAAGGGGAAATTTTCTTTCTGTTTTATTCTATTTCAATCTGATTTCATAACGCTCAGAAATAAAGATTTTATTTTTTTCGAACTCTGTATAAGATTCAAACTCTGGATCTAAAGTCAGTATTGCTGTTCACTGAACCACTACCACACAGATAAATCCACTTTCTGTTTTATTCTATTTCAATCTGATTTCGTAACGCTCAGAAATAAAGGTTGTTTTTTTTTCCGTAATCTGTACAAGATTCGAACTCACAGACTTTGGATGTTAAGTCAGCATTACTATCCACTGAACCACCACAACACAGGTAAATTTACTTTCTGTTTTATTCTATTTCAATCTGATTTCATAACGCTCAGAAATAAAGATTTTTTTTTCGCAATCTGTATAAGATTCGAACTCACAAACTTTGGATCTAAAGTCAGTATTGCTGTCCACTGAACCACAACACAGGTAAATCCAATTTCTATTTTATTCTATTTCAATCTGATTTCGTAACGCTCAGAAATAAAGATTGGTTTTGTTTTCGCAATCTATATAAGATTCGAACTCACAAACTTTGGATCTACAGTCAGCATTGCTATCCACTGAACCGCCACAACACAGGGGAATTCACTTTCTGTTTTATTCTGTGTTATTTCATAAATTTATTAGCATTACCTGTAAATTTACGAAATACTTTTTCATATCCTCTAAACGATTTTGTATTATATCGTATTATTATTATTTATTTGTTTGTTTCTTTTCAAATATCCATCATATATGAGAGGCACTGGCAAATCGATTACTTACTCTCTACGAAGTAAATATTAAAGCATTCACATTTAATTTTAAGATGTATTATAAATATATTTCCTCATGACGGTTTATTTAAAAATATTTAATCTTGTAAGGCTATTTCAATATTTTTTTCTCTTTTATATATAATTTAATAATATTTTAGATAATCATACTTTTATTCAACAAATTTGATTAGTTTTCACTTTATGTCTCACTCTGGTATTTTTGTTTTGCCTGAGTAAAAATGGCGGCAGAGTTGAATTCAAGCTACCTGTAAAGTTTTAAAATTATTTTTTATATAAGGAAGTCAAACAGCAGAGTAAGAATAAGTGCTCTTAATCTTTTAGCAAATAAAACTAACTCGGAAATCTTTTAACACATTTAATAATGCGATAAAAATTACAATCAGCTTATTCAATTTAAGCTTACAGATAATTCAGTATTTTACTAGTATTAATTAAACTTAATATCTTTGAATTAAAAGTTCTTTGGTTTTTCGGGCGCAACTTGCTTCTGATCAGCAATGCAGTTTTTTCCGGCAATCTAACACTTTTACGTTTCTTTGCCTAAGTTCGCTGTCACTTGACTTTACAATAGCTCTTCTCTTTCGATGACGACCTAACTCGCTTCTATAGCAATAAAAGTTCTAGAGGTTTTAATATCTCTGTTTTCTACGCTAGAAACCCTACTAGCAATTATCTCCTGAACGAATCGAACTTCGATGCCTTGATACTGAAGTTGGGCTTATACTTTCACAGTAGCTTTATCACGATAGCTGAACTGTTCTGGGTGGATCATGTGATTCTCGTTAGCGGCAGTTATCTTCTTTCTGCTTCGAACATATCTGGATAGGTTTTTCACCTTGTATAAATCCTATCCCCGTGTGGTCAAAGGAGTTCCCGTTGAAGCTGTCTTTCCGGGCAGATCGTGTTTCTGTCCGTGATCCGACCAATATCCTCGACCTGGTTAGACCTCCTGCTTCTGGCAAGTCTGGAATCATTCCTGCCTTTCACACGGTAGGACTCCCATTTGTCTCCGACAAATTCACTCCTTGATGAGTTACTGAAGGATTCAACCAATTCTTTGGTACGTCTATGGTCGATCCAGCCTTTCGTCTTAGGCTTAGTTTTCTCCGTTTTGCCAATGTATCCCGGCAAACTATATTGGTACAGCTTTCTTCGCCTTCGTCTCGGCGATATTCATCTTTGCGAAATCCTACGGGCGTTCTCACTTTCCTTGTGAGAATAAGAGCTACCTCTCACACGTCTTCGTCGGTGAGATGTCGAACTGGACAGCCTATTTCCCTCACGTCTTTATCTTTCGAGGGACCGAACTCAACTGCTGCCTCTCACACGCCTTCGGTGAGATGTCGACCTGGACAGCCTTTGTCCCTCACGTCTATATCTTTGTGAGGGAGCGAACTCAACTGCTTCCTCCCTTTGTGAGGGAGCGAACTCAACTGCTTCCTCCCTTCGTGAGGGAGCGAACTCAACTGCTTCCTCCCTTCGTGAGGGAGCGAACTCAACTGCTGCAGACACACTGAAACAATGCTTCGTCCCGTGAGTTAATTCCATGCGTCATGAGCAACAGTCAAACTAATACTTAATCAAGCTCGTGAAAGTCTTATCCTTGCGAGCGACAACAATATGTCGACCGCGTTATCAAAACATGAAAAAATGCCTGCCTTCGGTTCTAACTCAATTAAACCAAATGATAAAATTAAAATTGCTTTTCGAAAATTTAGGGATAAAATTTTAACACTAGAAATTCAAAACTCAGAATTTCCACACTACCCTTTGAATAGGTGTTTTGCATACGAACAGGTCATCCAGGTCTTTTGGAAATCAGTGATACAAATAAGGGGTCGTCCATTAATTACGTGAGGTCAAAAGGGAGAGGGGGGGGTCCGGTAAAATCTCACCAAATCTCACCAAGAGGGAGGGACGGTGGTCAACGAAAATCTCACGTCAACTTTTTCATTCAGAGAATATACGTATTATAATAGATTACAACTTTTTGTAATCTTGACTTTTTGACCTTTTTTGATTTTTTGACTTTTTGAAATCTCCCGGGAGGGAAGCGGGGTCCCACCACATCTCACCAAATCTCACCAAAAAGGAGGGGGGGGGGTCCAAATTTTTTAAAAAACACCTCACGTAATTAATAGACGGCCCCTAACTGCTACAGATAAAAAATTGTTTAGGTTTCTGGTATTATTTTTAAAGCATAAAAGTAACTAGAGTACATAATGCTGAATAAAAATAAAAAATGCAAATCAGTTATATATAGCAACAACCGGAAGTAGCTGATGACTTGTTAATAATAAGTATATATAAAACTCGAAATAACATTATCGCTACTGATAAGGTACTTATCTTATATATCTATAAATTTACTTATTGCAATGTTAAATCGTTAACTAAATTAATTTGAAATTAGTAACTTTGAAGTATAAAGATGATGGAAAGGTATTTATGAAGATAAGCTCAATCAAAATAAATAAATTAAAATTAAATTATTTTCAAAATTGTGCAGCTTTCCGTACCTATGATTCGGAAAAGCAAATAGAAGCAAATCAAAAACTAAACAGTGAAAATAAAAGTTAAAAGCAAATGCAGTGAAGTTTTTGACCGAATTAGACAAAGGATATATTTGATTATTTAATAAATGATATTTTTTCTTCTATTACCTTAATTTATTGTCCACTACATTAGCTTTATCAAAATATTTAAAATGCACATTTATTAAAGAGCATTAATTTAGGCACGCTAAATATTATGAATATATTCTTGTTTTTAAATTATTGTATTATAAAATTAAAAATATTAAAGTATGTTTAGGGTATATGAACCTTCAGCTGATAACTAACTATTAGTAAACTGTTTTTGTTTTTGTTTTTTTTTTCCCAAGCATTATAAATTCAATGTACAGTATACTTAAAATATCAAAGTTGTTTTTTTTTTTCTATTTGTATGCTTTTCTTTTTTGGAGAATGTCTGTTATTGTTGTTTTTTGAGCAATCTTCCGATGTGTATAGGAACAGTATCAACATCAAGATTATATTTGGGGTATGTGACGACTATATGTCTTATAGTTATCGTTTTGTGCATCAAATATTAATGGCAGTTATATTATAAGTCAGATTTGATTTATATTCTTTCAGGAGAAATTTTTCCCATTAGTGACTTTCTTGTATAATGGAGACAAGTAGCTTTGTATATGATTTTTGTAGATGTTGATGGGGCCGTGGGATAACCCCATTAGCACTGCGGCCTTTGTAGGCCTATTGCACAGACTCTAAATTTTTAAAGGAAGATAAGCATACACGAAAGAGAAAAAGAAAGATCCACGTCCATTCAAGGTTCAGGCGTTTCAATCGCATGGCAGGCCATCACCTTGACCATTCGTCTGTGCCCTAACGGCACCTTTACATATGAAATGACCGTTCCAACAATATTGGAGGATAAATATATTTTTATTCTATCATTATTTACTTTTTTGATAGGAAACATTTTCTATAATGATTTCACTTTATTTTATTTAGTATTTTATTTTATTTTAAATCTTAATTTGTTTTTTTTTAAAAAAATAAAAACAAAAATTGGCGTCTGTATTTGATAGTAAAAAAGTACTTTGTTTATTTAATTAGTGATGCTCAATTATTTTTTAATCCTGATAGGCTTTCGATTTTTGTTTGTTTGTTTGTTTGGGTTTTTTTTTTTTTTATTTTAAACATTATATTAGCTTTATATCGCAAAGAAGATAAAAAATGTAAAATCTTAGAAAAGTCGCAAAAATAAAACTCTTGAGAACTGGCTACCTAAGAGTGATTTTTAATGTTTATTCCTTTGGTTGGGCTATCGAGAATCCTTTCTAGTGGTCTGACTTAACATTGACATGGGTAACAGAAGAAATAACGGGAAGAACATCTATCCTGACGATTCCCCAGCCTTCTGACAGATATTGGAGGAGAAACATCCATACCTTACGTGGGATTCGAACCTATAACCTGCATTAAAGTCAACACCTTACAATGAAGCTGATGATTAGACCTGCAGAGCGGTGGATCTGTAAAAATGTTTGCATGCAATACAATCAACATAAATAAATATCTGTTTCTAAATTAATTAATAATTTACTTTATACAGTACTTAACTTTTTTTTTTTTTACATAGTAACGACTATCTCATTTACTGATAATCTTATATTTATGTAATTAAAAATCTTTGTTATTTTTTACCTTTATGTTAGTAATGTATTGGTCATTAAAAACTGCTGGTTAGGTAAATGAATCAGTCTGATAGCTACATTTTCTGCGCTGATCCCTATAGAAATTATATATAGGCTTATTCACAGTTCCTTGACATATTTCAGAGGCTCGGCGGCGGAAAATGGGATGTTTGCCTCCGAGATATCAATTAAAAGCCAAACTCACTAAGTTTTTTTGTTTTTTCCATAATGTTCTGTGTTGGCCTTCCGTGACGCGTCAGACAACCAAGCGGTAATCCAGTTCTGACCATACGCTGTGCAGTGTATCTCTGGCGATGTTTGCAATTTTATTGGTGATATGATGTCACCGTTCGGTGAGATCAGCAGGAAATGAGGAACGAACAGTATCTTTCACCTACCTCCAAGGAAAACGTCTGAAGAAATCACATCTGGTCACAGACTTATCCAATGTACTGCGGATTGGTCGTTCAAGTTCATGAATATCGTTCCGGAAATCGAATAGGCATTGGTGGACAGATGACAATTAGCAACTTTTGAACAAGCAAACAATTAATATACAGTCAGGAAAATACTGTAATGTAGAATTATTTCAAATTATTTAAATTTACTATTAAAAATTCGGCCGCGCCAGCATGGTCGAGTGGTCTCAGGCGTCGGTCTGCCGTGAGGCCAGTGTGCTGGCGTCCGGGTTCAAATCCCGGTTGTGAGCTTGGATGTTTCAATTTCCTTTCCTGTGTTGTAAAGCCTCTTCTTCACTTTCTCTTCGGTCTGACGTCATTCCGTAATGGCGTCCTAGAGAAGGCAACGGGAATCCACTCTAGTATCTGTTCCCCAGAATAAGTTACGGTTTCTCCTAGGGGTCGCCCTTCGGGGGTCACTAGGGTCCGTGAATTTTCAACCAATCTTCGGATTGAATTACTGTGTATGTATGTATTAAAAATTCACGATATTTAGTTATGCAGCCTTCGTTTTTATTTTAACCAATCTATATTGTTAAAAAAAAAAAAATGTGCGCATGCGTGTCTGCATACGTCTACCAATTTTGCAACAATCCGGAAGCACGTTACCTGGCAACAGGAGTATTGCTAAATGGTCGACGCTATTCACAACAATGGAAATTCACACGCTCGTTACCAGGCAACAGGAGTAACCCTGTCCGCAATAATGGAATTTCGCGCAGGCGTTGCCAGGCAGCAAATTTGCAAGGTTACCAATGGATTTCAATACATATGTTTATTAGAATTTAAACTTTAGTTTTAGTTTTAAACTTGATGTACTTTTTTCCCCCCGAGATAAACGAGACTTCCGAAGTGAAGCAAACGGGCAGCCGTCTAGTAAATAATTAAAATAAAAACCTGGCTTAAAATCAGAAATGAACTATGGCTTTGGAATAATCACTTCGAAAAGTGCTTCACCAACTACAATGTACTGTTTTATTTATGGTGCTGTTATTCTGTCAACTGCGACGTTGTAGATGAAGTATTTGCAAAATAGGGTAAACAAGTAATTTACAAAATAAGATACCCTGATGGTACATTGGCTACCTTCTGCTGCAAAATTCAATTTCTTTCATAAAACCATCTGCGTTCTTCTTCATAATGTCGTCCAACTCAATGAATATGGAAATTCGAAAAGAAATCGATGCAGTTACATATACACACACAAAGAAGATGAGCGCATTCGAAACCATATTTTGAGTTGTTATAAGATCGAACGCAAAAAATAATAATAACAATAAATATAAAAATAATAATAAAAATAAATAATATATAGCAGTGATTTTTCTAACCACATTAAATAACTTTTAAAAACATTTATAATAACAAAAAAAAAAATAAACAAAACTCTACAGTTCGTCTTCCGTTCTAAGCTAAACTTAAGAACAAGAACTAATATTCACTCTAATTACTTTTAAATCTTTTTGAAACTTGGCGTACACATTTAAAGACAAGAGATGATTGAACTTTTAGATTTGAAATTTATTCGAAGTTGTAGAGAAATGACAGCGTGAAGATGAGAAACAAAATCCCATAGAAAAACATTATATACTAGTTGACCCATGCGCAACAAAACACCATCTTTGAGAAATAATAAACAAATTCAAAAGCTGTCGTGCATGTTAGTTAAACACATTGTCAATAGAATGCGCCTTCTTCATTTTTATAAAAAGGTTGACCCGTGCGAATAATTCGCATGGTATCTTGATCAGTCACCGAATGGTAATGTGGAAATAAATAAATGAACAGATTGTCAATAGATGGCGCCTTCTACATTTTTGTAAAAAAAATTTTAAAATATTGTTTTTTAACGAAAATATTAATTTTAAACAATTTGTTTATTTTTCGTCATTAGCGGTGAACGTAATCTTCAAATGATATCTCAATCATTGATTTTTTATTATTTCTCAAAGGTGTTTTTTTTTTTATTTCAATTAATACTTATTAAGGGGAAATAAAATAAAATCCACTATTGAGAAATAATATATGAGAAGTTGATAAATTTTTATGTTTTTTATTGTAATAAATCGTTTATCTTTATTAAAATATAAATCTTTTATTTTTTTTTTATCTGTTCTTATTAAATAAACGATGAAATATCATTTTAAAGTGCATTTTTATTAAAAAAAAGGATATATTTGAAGTTTACGACGCTGTAGCATTATTTCAAATTTTGTTTCGCTTTCGATAGATAAGTCGCTTCTGTTATAGCGTGTCTACATTTTTATAAAAAGGTTTTTAAAATAAAGTTTTTTAATGAAAGCATTAATTTTAAACAATTTGTTTATTTTTCGTCAATGTAAATATGCGGGGAATGTAATCTTCAAAATGATATCTCAATCATTGATTTTGATGGTTAAGGGAGGTATGGCGTACCGACACAAAAACACCTTTGAGAAATAATATATAAGGATTATAAAAACGTTATTCTGTATGTCATTCTGTCATAAGACTTTACGTTTTTCCACTTTTTTGACCAAACTATAAGAGATACATTGGTCATGCAAATGGATAAAATGTAGATTTTAAGACAAACAAAATGCTACAAAAATCTTTCGAAAGTTTTTTTTATTTTTCAAATTTTCTTTGGATATAAATTTTTTTTTTTTTTGTATAAATGTTTTTAAAAGTTAAATAATGTGATTATGGCAAGTTTTAAAGGGTCCAAGTTTGACTTTTTCTCAATTTAAACGAAAACTATAAAAGTTGGAAGAGAACATTATATTGAGAAAATGTTGGTATTTGAAAGTTCTATCAAACGATATACAGTATCAGGCATTCACAAACGTTTCTGCGTTTGCAAGATGCCTGCAAAAATGTATGTGGTACCAACCCGCAATACACCTGAGTTAAGCGGATAAGGCCACAACAGGCTGGGAAGTAATAATTTGCTAAATAAATAAAGTTTTTTTTTTTTTGTAATGCTGTATATGCACGGGTTCCGGAGCGAAGTGACGGTACCCGGCTAGTTGGAACAGAAACAAGGAAATTTTAACGACATGTTAAAAAAATCTGGATATTAATCTGTTTATTAATCCACTTAATGTTTGCGCGATCTTCAATACGACTAAACGTAATTGTATTTAAGCAATTTAAGTCAAGAGTGTTTAAATATTTTTCTTTCTTTCAGAAAATGGAAAATTTCTTTTGTTTTAGAATATTCAAAAGATATTTCAATTTATAGATTTTTTTTTTTTTTTTTTTTTGCAAATGCCCGGGCTTGTAGCTTGATCAACTTTCTTTAGGCGAGATATGATGCCTTTAACCGACGAATCGTTGTCCAGGGTACTCCACCGGAGGCAGCATCAAGTGATACCCGCTGTAACGGACAGAAGGAGAAACAGAAGAAGAAAGAAACATCCATGCCACGACCGGGATTCGAACCGGCACACTGGCCGCAACGGCAGACCGCCGCGCCGTCTAGAACGCAAGGCCACGCCGGCACGGCTTATAGATAAATGAAGTCGGTTGAATTATTTTTCCTTTTAAAAAAAAAAAAACAAAAAACAAAACAAGAACAAATTAAAATTTGAGGAAAATAGATTTGAAGTTCTTTTAAGAAGTCCTAGTTTAAGGAGTAAACTGTATTTTGAGCTGACATTTCTTAGATTTAGACTAATAGATCTTTTTTGTGTCAATAGTTGTTAAAAACATGAAGGAAAGAAAAAAAAATTAAACCTCAAAAAAGTTATATAAAAAGGATGACAATAAAAAAACAAACATGAAAAGGCACACATTTAAAAGGATTCACTGAAGTATTTTTGGAACTTTCGTACCAGGAACCCAAGACAGACTGTTTCGATGTTCCTGAATCTCATCAATTGGATTCGCTCAGTACTCATAGCTCAGTGTAATCTAAAGAAAGATAAACAAAAGACAAGCGTAAACAAAACAATGGCCCTTGAGTTAAAAAAACATGAAAAAACAAATTAAGGATTAGAAAGGACAATAAATTAATCTCCGCTAGCTCATCGCTTAGCTAATGAAAGATTAATTTGTAACATAGACATATATATAATGGCAAACTTTAACGTGCATGGTACAAATATAACAATAAAAATAAGCATGAAAACACATACATTTAAAGGATTCGCTGAACTATTTTTAAAAAGGATTTATTCAGCTTAGAGTAAAACCTCAATTACACAAGCTAATGAAGATCTCAGTCAACAGAGACTTTTTCGAACTTTTTCGAATTTTATTGGGTAATAGGCCAACTACTGTATTTCAACACCTGACTTCATTTCTGCTATGCGTTTCCTTCGCCCCCTCCCTTTACCCTCAAAATAAAAACAAATAACATAATTTTCCTTATAATTTTGTTCCTTAAAAAAATATTTAAACAAGGTAGGGATAGTAATTTGTAAACCAATCACAGTGCTTCGCTACGGCTTCGGACTTGTGAGTCACCTTTACTTTAGAATAGACTGCGCCGGGGTGGTCTAGAAAATGCGCCCGCGAGTCTCTTTGCGACCCCGTGCTATCTTACCCACCCCTATTTATATGGAATAATCGTCATTCTTAATTCAAACCTTGTTAATACACTGAATTCCTAATAATGATTAAAAAAAAAAGAAAAACTTCAAGTTGAGAAACTGTGAAAAGATTTAAAATGGATAGAAAAAAAAGAAGAATTATCCATGAGGGATCGAACCCACGACGTCGCGCTATCAGCACGACGCTCTAACCAACTGAGATAATGGACAACCTGCAACATTCAACAGGCCACCTACAACTGAGCTGACAGAAGCAGTTGCGAAGCATTGTACATTGTGGGATATGTGTCCACAGACAGACAGACAAACCGGGGATATAAGGCGTTTTTCAGAAGCCTAAAAAGGAAAATAAACCCGTGGAAACGACACGAACCCAAGATATTCACTTATTTTTAACTTACAACATCTTCTGTAAACAAGCAGTAGAAAAAAAAATCCCAGTTCTGAATTTTTCCGGAAAAAAATTATTAAAATCTTCATTATTTGCTTCAGTTGCTTAAATCCGATAACGTTTTCATATCAAGAAGGATTACAGTGAGTCTTGTAAAATGCATTGACATCCATTTATTGTTTTTTGTAGAAGTTCTATCTCTTAAATGTGCATCCAAGCTTCAAAATGATCCAGTCACTGGTTCAAAATCTACAAGACAGTATATATTAAGTACATATATACTATACGTGTACTGTACTGGCAAAGGTATTACGTGTACACAGACGAAGGGTAGGGACCTACTCATACGTCGAAAACCGAAAATCATCAGAAAACTTACAGTCTTCTATTTTACTTGCAAATACACCTAAAAAAAAGAAGAAAAACCAAAACATGTTCAAAATTTGACTATTATAAATATGTTTTCTTTACAAGTTAATCCTTTACATGCTAAGCCTAGAGGTAGCGGGGATTACTTATTGCCCGTTTTATTCTTAATTTATATTTTGATGTTTTTTTTTAGCTGAAGGATTATTGTTTTGTTGTCCTTTATTTATGTTTCTTTTGGCTCCACTGAGCTGTTAAGTACTGGGCGAACCCAACTGATGAGAGATAGGAATCTCGAAACGGTTCCGTCTTGGGTTCCCGGTACGAAAAATCCAAAAATAGCTCAGTGAACCTTTAATTGTGTGCGGTTTTACGCTTCTTTTTCTTGTTATAGATCCTCTCCGCACGTAAAATTTGACTATCGTGTCTACACTATCAATATTAAGTGCTTAATGAAGCTAAGCCTAAAAAAATAAAACTACACGAAAGTAAAATAAATAAACTAAAATAAATCAATAAATGTAGACACTATTTCTATGAACGTTTCTCCGATACTGTTTCTAATAAGTTTATTAAGTTCGTCTTAGAGTCTTTATATGTTGGATAGTCGTAGCTGAAGAGAGCTTCATAAGCTCGGAACAGCTGTACCAGAGGCTCAGTTTATCACGAATTATTCCTTTTCTTTACGCCTGCTTTAGGGTTTTCTTTCCTTTCCTTTTCTTTACTTTTTATGGTTCTTGCGATTAGAAGTTTAGCTGCCCAAGGATGTGATTTCCACAATTTGATATTGTTTTTCAGTTTTTTAATCTTAATTATTGAGGGTTCACTTTAATTTCTATGAATGTATTACCATCAGGAGCGGCCCTAGGTATTTTTCAAGTGTAAGCAAACAACTTTTTGGCGCCCCCTTCCCCTCCCCCCATAACCCCTCATAACTCAACTACCAATCAGAGCATTTTTATCAAATTGTAATTTTGACCAAAATTGAAAGGTAGAAGGGAACTTATTACAACACACAAAAACGGTTCTTACGTATTAACGCCACCGCAGCAGAAGTCGTTTCGGAGGAATACACGGCAGTGTTAATTTTCAACCAAAAACAATTTCCATCCTAATCAGTTGCGAAGCAACGATTCGTTTATTACAATTAACTGTAGGTTAGGTCAGATTAGGTTGGCTGAGCTGCAGGACGTATGTATTGAAAAATAACCCTTAATTTTTCAACCCTTAAACTGCGGTGCGCAACTTCTGCTGCGGTGGCGTTAATATGTAAGTATCCACAAAACTTTACAAACAAGAATTATAATTACATTACAATTTACAGGTTATCATAATGATATTCAACTGCAATAAAATTATTTATTCGAGAGGCTGCGAGAGGCTTCGTTCACAGTTCAATTGAGCAAAACAAATAGAGTGGCGATTCGTTACTATACTGTACATTGTACTGCTGTATTTTATTTCTCTTATATATTTAAATTTATATATAATTTAGGTTGGTTGATTTTAATTGGCAAAACTGCAACCGACGAAACGAAAAATAACTCTTTTATGCCAAATAGTTTGTGTTGTTGGTTTGGTTTTCTCTTGTCGTAAACTATATTCACAAAGTTTACCGCGGACGCCCATGTTGCGGAGGGCGCATTTGGCGCCCCCCGTGTCGTTTCGCTTATACCTCGGGCCGCCCCTGATTACCATAATAAGTGAGCAATAGAGCCAGACCTAAACAAACTGATACTGTATAAAAAGCACATTTTCAAAGGCTTAGAACATTTTCGTCCTTAGCTTACAGTTTCATCGTAAGGTTTCAATAAATGGCGGATCACTAAACTGTCTAGCTATTGAGAGCGTCTTGCGGAAAAGCCGTCGAAAGAACAGGACAAGCGCCGAACGTAAAGAACCTGAATATCACTTAAAACCGCCATATTACTGATGCCGTACTGTACTTATTTAAGATTCCACTTTCCTTAAAAATGTGTCTTAAATATATGTTACATAAGTTTTAATGCTGCTGTTGAGTCTACGATGGATGTAAGTTGTTTTCCAACACAGAGTAATGGATCAATTCTCTTCTTTAGGAAAACGTTGACGGAAATCCATTACGATACAAAAGAAGGACCGTGTTTTTCTTAAAACTGAATACCCCGCATTACTTGAGCGTGTGCGACTGTCAGAAGCACTTAGATCTAATTAAGAGTGTGAAAGCACAGTTCACGATGAATGGGAGTGTTGCCTGCAGCGCATCAATTAGCTGCGGGGGTGACGGGCATGTCATACAGTCGCAATTACACAGTGGACACAATAGAATCGTCTGTTGACTGGCCTTCATCCCTCGACCTGATGTACCATCGCTCACAAACTTCCGGAACAGCAGACAATCAATACAGAGACCGAAGCAACCAATGGCTATTCGTAACTCCTTTCTCAGAATAAAAATTTAATCTTTATAATTCCCCTTCTTGAGAGAATTCAAGACAGAACGGTTAAAAACTCCTTAAGCCTAACTTTCTTGTATTAATACACTATCATTCCAGTAAATCCATTAATGTAACTTATTTGTACTCAAACGGAAAAATTTTCTTATAGTCCTTGGGAAGTTGGCACGGGAAGCTAACAAAGATCAACGAATTTCTATAAATATTTAACAAATACTTATTAACCCGCTTAATAATCTTCGTCTGCGTGTTTTGAGTTGATTGTAATTAACTAGCTGTACCCGGCGTGCACTGCAATGTCACTCAAAGAAAGAAAGTGTTTGTGTTTTAATTCTGTTTATTGAAGTGCTTTTGGATACACAATATTTTTTGTTTTTCCGTCTGGTACATACACGAATAAATCAGAAGGTTTTTTTTCCCGACGCTTTAACTTTTAACTCATAATCTAAATACGTTTTCCGTAAATAAGTTTAGGCGAATATCTGAAAAATTGAATCTTGGCGCTTGTGTCAAATGATTCATAACTCCAATTGTAGATTTCTAAACGTAAAAGCAATAAAAAAAAAAAAAAAAAAAGAAAAAGAAATCGAAGTATTAATTGAATTCTGATATGAAGTTCACACATAATAAATAAATTTGAAATTAAATTTAAATAAATAAATCATAAATAAGCACCGTATCTAATTTTAAAAAACTCAGTCCAACCGTTTCAGCGAATGATTGCGGGGATCATTTTTGAGCGAGAGAAGAGAAAAAGACCCAAATAACTACATCTACGTTAGACCGTAAATTCACAGAGAACAAAATTTTAAGGAAATCTGTCCAGTCATTTCAGCGTGATGCCAATACACTCAGACAAAAAGACAAACAAGAAGAAAAAACATTCAACTAGAATAGTAAAGATGCCTGTTGCCCAGATAAAAAGTTAAGTTTGAAAAAGATTAATCCAGAATTACAGAAGTTTTTAAGAATACACAAACAGATAGACTGAATGAATTGTTATTAGTCTAAATTTCTTAGAAGAAATTAGCTAATAACATTTACGTGATTACTACATAGTTTCTCTCATTGAGGTAGTTTTAACATACGCTTTGTGGCTGCAGGCAACTGAATCGGTGTCTGTGATGAAGACGATCTCGACATTGATTCCTTTATCAAATAATTGATTTCAATTTCGTTTCTTTCCGTTCACGTCATCTGTTTCAATATTGGAAGAGATTCAGCGGAGAAAGACTTTCATTAATTACTTGGATTGAAATTGCTCTTTCTTTTCTTTCTTTTTCCTTTCGCGAAAGCTCTTTTATGTTTGTGTATCACTGGTAAACAACATCTTCAACTTTTAATTGGAAAAAAAAGCTAATAAAACAAACCTTTTTTTTGTTTGTTTCAGAATTCGCTAAATAAATTTTAGCGGTTTTATTTTTAATATCGTAAATTGCTCCATGCCTTCCGATGTTCGTCAAGTTTTTCCTTTTACCGTGCAAGAGTTTTTAAATACAGAAAACGTAGCTACAAAAACATTATTAGCTAAAAGCCTGGCTAAGAGGAGACTCTCGCACTGTTAAAATCACTTCCCAAAATTTGCATAATAAATATCTATACATGTTGAGATTCAAGGTATTTAAAAAGTGATTAAAGCTACGACGCTGTAGGGTTATTGCAAATTACAAATTTGTTTTTCGGTTTCAGAACTAATGTGGGCCCGGTAACCTATTGGTTAAGGGCGCTTAGCTGCGGATTGGAGGTGGAGGGTTCGATCCCCGGCCTCGGCGGAGGGTGGGAATTTTTCCACGCTCCATTCTCCTCCAAACGGTCCCTAGGGCCTACCCAGCCCTCAGTTGAATAGGTACCGTGCTTCTTTCCCGGGGGTTGAAGGCGGGCGCGCGTCTGGCTGACCACTCGACCTCAACTTAGTCCCGTTGGTCACGGAGCGCCGGGAGCCTTACCTGCCGCGACTCCAAGGGCCACACGGGAGTAGTGGGACACTTTAACTTTTTAACTTTCAGAAGCCTAATAGAGCTTCTGCTATGGCCTTTCTTATGGCTTTTTCCAAGTTTTTAAAACAAATCATTTTTAAAAATTTATAGTTTTAAGTGTTGAAAATACGATTGTGCACTTGTACATGGATTTCCACGTGGGCTTGCAAAATTTCATATTTCTAGCTACTGTAGATTTTGAATAAAACACAAAATGTGATCTAGTTGGGAATAGAGAGACTCACTTCGCTCGCCTAATTATCATAGACAAATGTTATTATTAGCCCACGCGCGCACCTGGCTGCTTTGCAACTCAGACCGCAAGAATGAGAGGGAAGAACTTAATTAGAGAACCCTCTTTTTGCTGGAGGGTCTATAAGCACCTCGGAAAATGAAACAGGATTCATCCAGAGGAGTTGAGAACAGGGGATGTGCAAAACCACTCTCACATTAGAAGCGATTCAGCACACTGCTGGAGGCAGGCAGTAAAGGGGAGATTTCCCTTCTCATTTCTGCGGTCTGAGTTGCAAAGCAGCCGGTGCGCGCGTGGGCTTACTGAGGACTCAGCTTGCATCATTTTTCTGGACTGGGTGGGCGGGGTAAAAACCAACAATATCGTGCTCATATTTTGTGTTGGACCATAAATAAACTCTTTGTAACAAATTTCGAAGAAATGCTTCCATCCATTTATGTGAGGGATATCACGGAGTCATTTTATGAAGGATGGTTTTATGAAGGATGCGGACCAAAATGGGAAGGTTTTGTCTATGTACTGAGTTGGACCGTAAATAAACTAAGTAGAAATTTTATGAAAATCCGCCCAGCCTTTTTAAACATGATGCACTTACAAACAGACAAACAGAGAAGAAAAATGTTCAAGATTATTTGGACAGAAAAACAAGAAATTCGAAAGAACTTAAAGCCTACTTGTCTTAATTTTCTTTTTAAGTCAACAAAAAACAATTTTCATATCTCTAATACAAACAGTATTCAAATTTTCCATTTTCAAAAAAAAAATAATAAAATAAAAAGAAAAACCGAATTAAATCCGCACTAATTAATTTTTAATCCCATCAAACCGCCCGCATAAATTAACGAAAAGGATTAATTTTCATTGTCAAGATAATGAAAGTATCTGCAAGACCGAGCCTTGGCTTGTAAAATAAAACAAAATAAAGAATATAAGAAAATATATCGAAAATAAGAACACTGTAGACAATCCCTTTAGACACTGGTTATTGAAATCCCTTTCGGGAAAATGGACAGCTCCGCAATGAAAGGAACGCAACGTTGAAAGGAAAAAAAAAATTAAAAATTATTATTAAGTAAGATTATTATTTTATTACAGTTAAAACTAAAATTATTCTTTTGTTACATGTAAAATCGCACAGAACACGAATTTATTAAGAATAATACAAAACGAAAATAAAGTAAGAACATTGTCGACAATAACCTGGTATCCAGCTCCCAGGTCAATCATTTTACCGAGTAAATGAGTTTTCCCGAAGTTGATACCTAGCTATTGTCCTCCAAATGAGAGATGGCCGGCGGAAGTTTGAACTGCTCAGCCCTTCCGGTAGATGATCAATTATGTTTTCCTGTCACAATGGACGACGGGGGTCTGTTTTCACTGAGAAAGACATGTTGATAACGCCACATTAAAACTTCTCTCGACTATTTAGCATTATTTCAATACCAGTTGCTAACAATAAGTATTTATATAAATAAATAAATATATATTATTTATAAATACAATGCTCTTTTGCAAAGTAACAAGCGATTACCGTAATGGTTGCGTCCTGTCATTAAATAAGACGGAAGTGCCTGACCAGACTAATCGATGATACATGCGCAGATCTCACAAAAACAGGGCGGCCATCTCTCATTTGGAGGACAATAAATCGCTTTCTCTTACCCGAAAACAGAAGATTCACACCATTTCATAAAAATCCGTTTTCAAGATAAAATTCACAAGAATTGTTCGCTTTATAGTGTATGATTTGATAGGATAGAATTCTGTTGTTTAAATTCCAGTGCTTTCCAGTCTTTCCCGCATTAATTTTTCAACAAGGATCTACTCGCAAAGGATTTAAAGTATAAAAGTTAGAAAGCCCCTAATCCTCAGACTAGCAGACCATGCTTCAAGAAGATCTATCGAGCGGTTCAAAGTTAAGGGTTCTTTCCTGTTTCAAAGTGAGTTAAAAACATTTCACTTTCAAATTCCTCTTCAATGTTATGCAAAGTTGGAGTTTTAATCAAAAACTTCCAACCACAATTGTTTTCGATTCCCAATTCCTGGAGAAAGAATATTTTAATATATCTGAGTTTCGCTGAGTTTCATTTTTTTTTGTCTTACTCGCCAATTCCAATCGAAAGAATTGTTGTAGGTGGAGGGGCCTTTTGAAAGCAGTGAAAATAAAATGATTCCATTTATTTGAAACGTATGAAATGTCGTGAACCGATGACATGAGTGCCTGAGTTCAAATCAATCTTGTTATGAATGATCCGATTGTCAGTGACCATCATGCCTCGCGGTTGCTTACGTCATTACAGTGTGCGTTGCCTCGCTCTCATTCTTCAAGCAAAGAATCGAAACGAGAAGAGGAAAAGAAAAAAAAATCACAGTTGTTCAACTGCTGTAAGGCCTGTCTTTTCATTCTCCTTTTCAAGAAATATTGAATTAAAGCACGAGCCAGTAACAGATCAAAGGAAGGAATTCTCGTATTTTTTTTTGAATGGAACATATCTGTCTGGTAGTCTGTCAATCTGCGCCGCAGGATTCTGACAGAAGGATTTCGTATTCAATTTGAAATCTAAATAGTTTGAATGTACTTTGTAATGTAATAGATAACGTGTCTGAAGTTGACCTTCAAGTCACAAGTTAAAAAACAGACAATGTGATGGGTTTGTTCCGTTAAAAAAATATATATGTATTTTTTCGGAGAATTAATAATTTAAATTCGAATTAAAGCTGGGGGGTGGGGGCTAACTAAATGGAAAATGATAAAACGGACAAAGTGATGGATTTGTTCCGGTTTGTTCAAAAAAAAAAATCTTATGGAAAAATTATGGAAAAATAATACCAGAGAATCCAATTAAAGTTAGGGGAGGTGGCTAATGTCATATTTGCCTCCTTCCAAAGTTAGAAATCAATAAAATGGACAGTAAGTTCGTTTATGATAGGGTTATTCCGAATAAATAATACCAATAAGCCGTGCTGGCGTTGCCATGCTGTCTCGGCGGCGGTCTGCCATGGCGATCAGTGCGCCAGTACCTGGTTTCGAATCCCGGCAGTGGCTTGGCTGTTTCAATTTCCTTTCCTGTGTTGTTCGCCTCTTTCTCTTCGGTCTGACGTCATTCCTTAATGGCGTCCTGGGGCAGGCAACAGGAAACCACCCCAGTATCTTTCCCCAGGCATTTCTGGGAATTCCATGTGAATTCCATAGAATTGGACCTGTCTTCGGACAGAATACTATGGATGGATGGATGGATGGAATACCAATAAATTCAATTAAAGTATTGGATGGGAGGATCTAATTACGAGGTGATCAGTAAATCAGAAATCGAGAAAATGGAAATATTGTTTTTGTTTCGATGTATTGAAACAAAATGTATTGTATTTTGTATGTATTTTGTTTTGATGTATTGTTTTGGTCTTTCACCCCCACCCCCATTACCCCAACCAGTACTAACTAACATCACCTCCACACCATTCAGAGCTATTAATAAGGAGTTAGGGCCCAAAACCCATGAATGAATAACCTTCTTTTTACAGTTTACGGATATTGAAAAGTTGACAACGGAAATCTACGTTATTTTTAATTTTCATTACTAAATAAATGTACTGTCCGACCATGGATAGGAGACCTCTTCGATACTTCTGCGCATGTCAGAAGGCGAATCCATTTCCAAAATAGGGTAGTAAATCAGTCTCGCGGTAAGTTTGATCCGTCTTGTTGGTTTATTATTAAATATCGGAAAATAAGCTTTTAGATTGTGAACATTATATTAAATATTCTGTTGAATTATTATTACTGGGATTTCTTTATTATATCACAGTATAGAGAGAAACTTGTAACAGTATTATATACTCAGTATAGTCATTTTTCACAACAAAATATAACTTCATTAATTGTTTTAGAGTGCAAATCCCGTATTTCTGTATTCCATATTTCTTTCCGTATTTCTAAGGAATTACATAAGAAAATAAGAAATAACGTTTAAGGAAAGTACACTTTAAGTTCTTACGAGCTTTCCTTTTTTAAATTCCGTAATTTACTTGTATTTAACAACTTCAATAAAAAAAACAAAGATATAGTTACTGTCCTAACTTTTGAATAATCGCTTGGTACCAGCCTCTTAATAATAAAAAAAAAGTTGTAAATAATTTTTTTCCTTTACTTATGTTTTAGTTCGAAGCTTCTTAACGACTGGTCCAAATTTTACGAAAATCCTTCAGAGTATCATCTATACAAAAGTTTAAGTTGTTATGCTACGAATAGTTTTGGATCTTCATCACCGGGACAGACAATGAATTAGGATTTTGATGCTGATCTATTGTTACGATATACAAAGAATATTAAAATATCTCTATCTCTAAAATCTCAGCTTAATTGAATGCATATTTTGTGAATTCTACTTTGGTAGTTTTTTTTTTTGGCTTCTTTTCTCCTTATCTAATCTAAATGTATCAGAATCAGTTACGGATCTTCCGTGAATCAACTTCCCCTTATATGTATGATTTTAGCTTTTTAGAAAAGTAATATTTCATCTGGGGTTAAACAAACACAAAAATCTTCCAAAGCATTATCGGCGAGTTTTCTTATTTTTTTATTACTTTAACGGTCGGTTTCTCC
>JAFIDM010010028.1:18818489-18831701 GCA_023159025.1 Thereuonema tuberculata | reverse complement strand
TTCAATTGGATTTAATCCAGGATTAGCTTACGACTATTCGGAGAAACAGGCTGTAAGTAAAATGCTGAAAAACCAAATATTTGTAGTATATTGTATTATGCTCTAGATTTTAATGTTTAGGTAAATTTGAATTGTTTGAATTAATCACTAACAATCTTGAGTTTAAATTATATCTGAGAATCTGATTTAAAAAAAGATTGAATACCCACTGTTATAAGCGTTTGAATAACACAACTATTACAGATCGACTCAAAACTGCGTTTTAAAACATTCTTTTAATTCTAACTTGTCAAAAAAAAGGACACAAACCACTATAATGAAGGGAATATTTTAAGTATAATTGGAACAGACAGTTTCATAAACCTCGAATCTGGAGTTTTATGTGAACGCTACATCGGATTCAAAACTTTAATTGGGAAAAATAATATTCCCAGGAGTTTCAATCTAAAACGTTTTATGATGGGATCTTAGCATATTAGAATTAGTCCTTTGGATAAACATTGAATCTTTTAACAATAACTTTCCCCAAGATTAATTCAGAAGGGAAATTTCTTTGGCATCTTCCAACTTTCTTTCCGGTGTTTTAATTAAGTGTTCTGACACAGTTTATTTCAAAATTTTGACAGAAGGTGTCGCTACCACTGACAGTCTCAAAAAACCGAGAACGAGATTCCAAGAATTTGGCATTTCGGATTAAATCTAAATTGGAATAAGAATGTTGTTTTTCTTAGGGGATTTTAATTTTATAATCTTCAATCAATTTCTGTAAGAGAAACGTAATTTTATGTCGTTAATTATTTTTTTTTCCCAAATTGCTGAAATCATTTGTCATTTTCAACAACCGCGCAAAATGTACGTTGTTTTAAAGAAAAAGAAACGTTAATATAATTTTATGCTAAGATATTAATTTAAAAGCGACCCATAATAATAAAAAAACAATAAAAATAATAATAAAAAAAGGAAACTGTATAGGTACTTTTTTTTCATCACTCCGGGATGAGATATTATCTCGATATTTCGGCCCAGTGCCTCGGACCTTCTTCGGGAGATGTATATATAAATCAATTACATCAAGATGAGCGCAGAATTAACAACTTCCGTTGTTAGTTTCTCGGATAAGTTCCTCATGTTGTTTATTCCGAGCAACTGGTGGTCTTATCCGAGAAACTAACAACGGAAGTTGTTAGTTCTGTGCTCACCTTGATATAATTGATATTTATACATCTTCCGAAGAAAGCCCGAAGCACGGGGCCGAAATATCGAGATAATATCTCATCCCGGAGTGAGGAAATCCCTCAAAAAAAAAAGGACCTATATAGTAACATATCTTACTCCTCCTTCAGAACCAAACTATAAAAAAAGGAAGTATAATAATGCAAGGAATAATAAAAACAAAAGTTAGGAAAAACAATATAAAAAGTTGATATAGGGATTCGAACCTACAAACTCAGCACTAAGTCAGAAACTTTACCCATCAAGCTATAGCTGACAACTGAAATGAGATGGTTATATTTTTAACACTTAAGCTAATCGCAGAAATCCAATGAAAACAATGCCAAATATCTCGAGCATGGTAGAATGTTGGCCCCTGAAAATACTCCATTCCTCCGGTATTTGGACCTCTGAACACGATGGTGAAGTTCGTTTGTCGATCCGGTCTTCCGTTCGGGAGCTGTTAGGGGTGGACAGACACGGACGGACGGACAGGCAATAGCTTCCGATTTTGGTCGCTAAATCGGTCGCTAAAAAGGATTTAATACATTATCATTGAAGATATTACGTAAACTACACACTGATAGTATATTTTGATCCAAGTTTATATCGGAAATATTCGCAATTATAGTAATAGGCTATATAAGGATTTGTGAACATTTGTTAAGAGGAAGATAATTAAGTTTTTTTTAAAAAAAGAAAGAAAGAAACTTCTCGTTTGTTTTTTGTGAAGAAATTATATCAAAATCTAGAAAAATTATAAAGTTTATTGAAAATGTTCAGTTTTTCTACTTTCACAATTTTAGCCACTTTTCAAAAGGTAATGAGGCTCATTAATAATTTTCGAATTGCTGAATGGATCTTCTTGAAACCTGATATGCACTTGCGAGAACGAAATGGATCTAATTTCTATTTGAAATCTTTTACATGTGGGTCCTTATTGAGAAATCAGAGCAAGAAAGAGAAAAACAAAATCTCATCAAAATCATTGGAATCGAAACAAGAGGTTTTTATCATCCTACTTTTATTGTCTTAAACAACGAATATTTAATCGTTTTAGGTAACCCATTGGTAGCAGTTTTATACTATAAACAAGATAGGGATAGTGATTAGTAAACCAATCACAGTGCTTCGCAACGGCTTCTGAGTCACCTTTACTTTAGAATAGATTGCGCCGGGATGGTCTAGAAAATGCCCGCGAGTCTGTTTGCGACCCCATGCTATCTTACCCACCCCTATTTACATGGAATAATCGTCATTCTTAACTCAAACTTTGTTAATACACTGAATTTCTAATAATGATTAAAAAAAAAAACTTAAGTTGAGAAACTGTGAAAAGATTTAAAATGGTAAGAAAAAAAATGAAGAATAAGAATGGCCCATGAGGGGATCGAACCCACGACCTTCGCGTTATTAGCACGACCCTCTAACCAACTGAGCTAACAGGCCACCTACAACATTCAAGAAATTCTAAAACAGTCGCTTCCTAAGTATCTACTTTAAACAACGTGATACGAATTTTAGAGAAAATAAAGTAGTTATCAAAATCCCAATTCTAAAGGATTACATAATCAATATCTCATAATGTCATAAGTTGAGAAACTGTGAAAAGATTTAAAATGGGGAGAAAAACATGAAGAATAGGGGATCGAACCATGAGGGACCCATGAGGGGATCGAACCATGAGGGACCCATGAGGGGATCGAACCCACGACCTTCGCGTTATTAGCACGATCCTCTAACCAACTGAGCTAACAGAAGCCGTTGCGAAGCATTTGTGGGATGTGTGTCCACAGACAGGCAGACAAACCAGGGATGTAAGGCGTCTTTCAGAAGCCTAAAATTAAAAAGATTTAACAATTCAAGTAAAAAGAATGGAATTGATTCAGTTTGTCCAGAAAATGGGAAATTTGTACTATTTGTATTCAGTAGAACTGGAATAGAAATGTAGGGTTTTCATTTTTTTGTTGTTTTTACGACTTTATAAAAAAATAATCATAGATTGGTTAAACAAGTGACTATAATTTTGTGCTAAAGAATAAATTTAAGGGCGACCCATAATAATAAAAAAAAAATGAAAATAATATTTTTTTTTAGGATTTACATTAACTTAAGGAAAAATAAAAGCATTAGGAAAAATTTATCACTAAGAAAAAAGGAAAAAAACCCACAAGGACATTGATTAAGAGGAAAAAAAATTAAGAGAGAAAAAAAAGTAGGTATACTGATTCGGATTGACAACCTTCCGTAGTCTATATGAGTCCGAGACCTTATCCATCAAGCTATGCTTAATAATAGTTATGCTACGTAATAGCTTATAGCTAATAATTGAAATGAGAAGGTTGCATTTCTAACATTTAAGTTAATAGCGGAAATCCAATGAAAACAATGCCAAATATCATGCGGGGGGGGGGAGGCGTTGGCCCCTGAAAATACCCCATTCCTACGGGATTCTGAACACGATGGTGAAATCCCTTGATCGATCTGATCTTCCGTTCGGGAATTGTTACGGGTGGACAGACATGGACAGACGGATAGAACAAAAACAATAGCTACCGATTTAACGTCGCTATCACAGTAGCTCCCAATCACATTAGCTAAAAATAATTTATGATTGCTTTTCTTTCACCCGACACAGGGTTTTGTTTCCCTTAAAAATTTGTCCTTTTTAGCGGTCCCATGTTAAGTTAACATTGGGAACCGCTCTTGCTTTTGTGTTGTCTGTCTGTCGTACTCTGTAGCGGCCAAACGGTTAGAGATATTAGAATGAAACCTTTACCATTGTGTTCAGCATCAAAAAGTAGGTGACCACGAAAAAAATCAAACCTGTAGGACCACTCCTTGACCCCCAAAATTAACGTTTTCCATAGCAGTATTAGTAATAATGATAATAATTAACACAGTAATAAAACTGATGCTTCATACATAACAATAACAACAGGACGTCATTGGTAATATTTACAAATGTATTGTTTTATAAATTCTTTAACATATCCAAATGATGCACTAAGCATTGTATTAGGTTACAGCTTGCCTGTAAAACTTAAAGGAACGGTCTTGCATTTATATGCTCTTGCTTTTAATTATTTTGTTTATACAACTGTGCTTATTATGGGACCGCTTTGCTTTTGACACTGTCTAAAAGCATTAATTACCTTGTTTTCTTTAAACAAAAAAACTTCTTTTGAGGCGAAAATTTTGAAGCCCACGGTTTTTGTTTTCCACAGTTACTGTTCTTTTTACTTTCTTTAGCTTATGAGGGAGCATTGTGAATTCCTCCTTCAAATTATACTTCCGCTCATAGCCTTTTTGGGTCTTGCATTGGCAGAATAGCTCTGGCTTATGACAGTGCAAGAAATTCGAAACGGCCGTCTTCAAGGGTTCAAAAATAGTTAGAGGCACACAGACACCAACACACAGTCTGATGAATTTGATGAGCATAACTTTCCTAGAGAAAGTGGGCCAATGAGAATTCCATAATTAGAGAAGAATGTAGAATATAATCTCTTAACAATGCGGCTGAAACATTGAAGAGGAATGAAGATTTCGGAAGGCAAGACTGATCACAGATTCCGATGGAGTAAAGAATGCAGGAATATCACAAATGAGAAACTTTAATTGCTAATGGAATGAGTTAATCTGCATGAGATTAAGCAATTATGGGGTCTTAACGCAATGGGAAAGACTTCCTATTAGCTGAGAGAGGCTACAACAAAATTCTGAAAAGTTTAGGAAAAATTGCTAATTATTACTGTGAAACTAGTAAAATAAATTATTGTTGATTGAAGTAACAATAATTAGCATTGGTCTCTAGTGTTACTGTGAAAGGAGAAATATTGATATGCGATTCGGTATTTTTTTTTTTTGAGTGAGTTTTTTTTTGTGTATTTGTGCTTTAGAGGCACCATTACGCTTCTGATGATGATTTCTATTAGCCTCAGTACTGAGACCTGGTTGTTTACTTGTGACTTCTCCTGGCTGATGATCGCCAAAGAGCATGAAACAGCTGTTCTAGGATGTCACTTGGTAAACCATTTGGTTTCACCCATTGTTGTTAATTTTCTTTGAATTGGAAGGTTTCATTTTCGGGGTAGATCCCAAGAAGATCAGAGAAGGTCCACAAATAGCAAACTCGTTGATTGTTTTTGAAACTTGAGCAGAATATACAGTCATCTACGTGCCTGTGTGGGTGGGATACGTCTGCTTTCACTAAAATTAAGGCCGATCTGTTTCCTTTCAATTCTCAGTGTTTTGACAACTAAAAATTGATAATCGCCCAAAAAACTTCTATTTACTGATAAACTGTGAAAACACACACCAATAAAAAAGCAGAACAGACAGAGTCACGGAGTCACGGATCTGGGTTTTTATTTTTGTAATTCTACAAACATTTTTTTTTAAAATACGTAAATTTTAAACTTTGTGTTTAAAAGTTACAGACAAAACAGTGTATCCAATAAATTGCAGAATAATTTCCATTGGTTTATTCGAAAGGAAAGAAAAGTGAACTCAATTCCGAAATCTTCCGAGTGTGAAATGATTTAATTTCCTGGTGCTTTGATGTGGTTAATCCTATTCGTTTCCTTTTAGCAATGGACATTAATTGTGCTCCTCTACCAGAAGGAGAATCTGATTGTGAAGAATGGTCGCCATTAATAAAAGAGTTCACGCTAATTGCGTTGGAGTTCAGCAAATTAGGAAAAGAGGGAAAATCGACAAACCCCAGAATAATTGATTACCTCAGAATAAATGTTGTTTTGTCAGAGAACGTTTATCACTAAAACAAGAAAAGAATCTTACATCTTCATTGCTTAAAGAAGCTCCTAAAACACGTCCAGTTATTCGTTGTAAAGGACCCTTTTCTCAGAAAAGCGAGGATCATAAAATCAACATGTGTAAGTATGTGTTGTAATGGAAAAGCTTTACATTTACAAGAATGGAAACTTTTACGTGCGAACAAGGATTTTACAAAGAAATAAAAAGGGATTAAAAACAACAAATAAACAATCACTGAGCTGCCTTTGGAATTCAAAATGCAGCTCAGTGATTGTTATTCGTTGTGCGTTTTTATGCCTTTTTTATTCCTTTGTAAGTTTTACTTTTAGTTCTGGGCGAGCGAACCAAAGAACTTTTTCCATTCCCATCGAAATCAATACTTGCAATGAATTTTTTGATCTCTTTTACTCAAACCCACAACAGGTAGGAAGATGAAATTTTGCACACATACATTTTTTTTTACAAATGTCTGAGCTCGTAGATTAATCATTTTTCTTTAGGCCAACAACAAGGGGCGAGATATGATGCCTTTAACCGACGAAGCGTTGCCCAGGTACGCCAAAGGAGGCAGCATTAAGTGGCACCCGCAGGAATGGACAGAAGGAGAAACAGAAGAAGAAAGAAACATCCATGCCCTGACATAAAGTTGCATGCAGAATCATATTTCAGTACTTAAATCGAACTTTAAAAAGGCGAAACACCCATTTTTAAACTGCGCATGCTCAATACGCTTTATACAAATAACAAGTACACAACAACTTTTGGTCTGACTTAAGTTGTGTTGTCATGTGTTAAAACGTGCATGACATTTAAAATGTCATATACATTGGACAGATTTGATAATTTAAAAAATTCACGTAGGGCTTATGCTAAGGTGTTGAAAACGTGAAGAAGAACGTATGAAAACTCACTTTCATGTATCTGATTTTAAATGAGTTCGTGTGACTTAATTGTGTTTTTGTATATTAGGATTCGCAAATTTTGAAGTGAATTTTTTATAGTTTTAATATCTTAATTTATTTGTTATCAGCATGAAGTTTAATTTTGAAATCTTTTACAGGTCGCACATTTCAAACGCGCGAGTCCAATCATTGCTGAATAAAGTTGTCTGGAAAGCAGTTTTCCCTAAAGATTTGTCTAATTGTCTAAATGTTTTCATAATTTCTACAAAACCAAGTTTAAAAGAAGGTGTATTATGCCTATTAAACGACAATACCATTAAGAATAAGAACATTTTGCGCAACTTTGTGACACTCAAATATGACGAATATATTTTAAAGAGGATAAAACCTATATTAACAAATGCAGGCATTGGAGTAGCTTGCAAACCATTTAATACCATAGGTTCTTTTTTAAATAAAAAGAGTGACAAGCACACTAATGAGGACAAATTAAAATTACAAGGAACTGTTTATGGCATAAAATGTAAATGCAAATCAAATCACAGGTGAAACCAAAAATTGCATTTACGTAGGAAATTCCAAACGAGAATTAGGTACGCGAGTGAAGGAGCACTTAAGTACAGTTAAAAACGTAAATGAAAACTTTAGCACTGCCATTCACTGTAAAAATACGGGGCACCAATTGAATTCAGATGATGTAATTTTTTTTGGTATAAGGAAATCAAAATACTTACGTGAATTCTATGAATCATGTGTAATTAGAACTATACATAGTTATAATCAGGACCTTTAAACTAGAAATGTGCTGGAATATGGTTTGTAGTTCTACATTGTAGCGCTTTTATATATCTAAAGCTTCCACTTGTTTTCTTATAAGACCACTAGGGTTACATAGATCGTAAACACCAAAAAATGTAAGCCTAAACCCATTGGACTGGGCGTTTGTTTTTATTTCTGTTTAATTTTATTTTTTAATGCACTTTATAAGAGAATCTGATAAAATGAGATTCTGAAACGTACATCATGTATGTATTTTAAATGTATTAATTTTATTGTATGTGCTAATGTAGTTGGCATTGTGATAACTGTAAAGGTAATTGTTTATTTAATACAGTAGAACCTCGATTAACCGAAGTGGTCGGGACCGGACCACCGTCGGTAAATCGAAAATTCCGGATAAAAGAGAGCACTTAAAAATGGCCGTCAGGTGATCGCAAAAAATTTAACACTGGATTTTAAACATGTACACATGTACGGAATAACTCAATGTGATATTTTTAATTGTATTACTATAATTATAAATAATAAATTTGTTCAATAGATGTCACACAAGTCAGAAAATGCAATGTAACTGTTTATATGACATACGATACATACTGTACATTGGCTTAAACGGAAGTTTGCTCTGCCGTAAGCATGACTGATGTCTTTAGCCGCTCTGTCCCGTAGTTGTTTCAGTAGCATAAGTAGTTCTGTAAAATCAGAGTCAGTCTGTTGCTCCAACCACATCAGTCCTTTAGCAAAACATTCAAAACTATTGGAGTTGCTCAGTTAGAAGTTTCGATCACTTCATTTTCATCACTTTCGCTGTTATCGTCATCGCTATTGCCTTTTCGGTTATTGGGCTCCATGGCATAAATGAATGTTCTACATTTCGGTAAAGCAACGTTTCTGAGTCGGACAGAAAATAGTCAATAGAAAGACAGAAGATAGATGGTCTTGGAGACGAATGGAATTTCCGACAGAGGGGGGATGGGGGAGAAAGAGATAAGATATCGGCATGTCGGCACTGCCTGCAGTAGGAATAGCTGCCGCCGAAGATGACCTTGAAGTGATATTGTTTATTTACAAAAAAAAACAAAAAACTTAAGAAAACCGACGGCGGTTAAATGAGGTTCCGTTTAAAAGAGTTTCTACTGTATTTTCCCATGGGGACTTCACACATTCCTCCAAACCTGAATCACAGACATGGGATTCGCTACAGGTCTCCTGTTGAGCTTGGCTCATCCACGTCCACCTCAGCTCACTCGATATTAAGTGCCTGCCCCGTAACGCTGTCCCCAGTAGCAGAATTTTCTGTATCAATCTGCAGCACCAGTTTCAGAAGCCAAAATTTCGTGCAACTCCAGGCTTACTATCATAATAAATTACTGTCATTTTAAGTCAAAATTTGAATTTTAAAATATATGACCAATAATACAAGCAGACATTAAATGAATATTTACACAGTTTAAAATTGAAATTGCAGTTAATGCAAGCTAAGAGAAAAGTAATATCTGAAAGTAAGTAATACCTCAGGCTGAAAGTAAAGTAACTTAAACACAGTTTAATCTTTCAAAATTATGTATTACATAACTTAGTGAAAACATGGTAAGCATTTATCTGAATCATTAATAACTCTACTAACTACTTTCGAAGTAACAGCATGTTTAAAAGCAACATTTCTAGACACACGCTTAAAATATTGAAAAATATGTGTTGTCATACTTTCAACTAATGCAGCTTTCATAAATTTGCATATGTGCTTACATCCACTTTCAGAACCATTAAGCATAATAAATACACGCATATCTGATGTGCTAATGTCTTCCAATGAGCCATCATTACCACTTGGTCTTTTTACCATCAATTTGCTTATTACTGACCCCTACTCTCACATATTGCCTCTGACACAGGGATTAACATATAAAACGAGAAAAAATTTAGAATAAGAAGGAATTTATGTTTCAGTCGTACCATAGATATCTTAAAAAGTTTTCGTAAATCACAAAGTGACCCTGTTTTCAGATATTTTATGCTGCATCCAAGAACATAGCTCTTTATATTCAAAGAAAAAAGTGTCCTTATCAATATTTGTTAAAAGGAAAGTCGCTGATATACTCTAAGAATGTATCAGAAGTGGATGCCAAATGTTCTCCAGAAACATCCGATCGTGGATACATCAAATGATCAAAGTTAAAAGCCATCCAGCCTTTTGTATTACATTATCAATACCTTCATTTTTTCCTTGGTATAATGATCAAATTTTTCCAGTAATGTTTGAATTTGATAAAATCCTTTAAATCACTTTTAAAATTTGAACTCAGCTGATTTTTCTCCTCTTCATGATAATTAGCTGAAGCAGTTGATCTTAATACTTTCGAGCTTACAGGTTCATCAGGTAGTGGAACAGGTTCATCAGGTAAATGAAAAATTTAAATAACTCTGTAGCTGTTTTTTAATATTTGAAAAATGAATCTGGAATTTTTTCCAAGAATTGAGACAAATCATCAACTGTTTTTAAGTCGGACATTGCATCAATGTACTTCATAAATATTTTTAAATGTGAGTGAAAATTGATCTTGCATAACCCTAAGGAAGAATTTCAACTGACTGAACACATTTAGAAGATTTAGCTAAAATGCCATATAAATCTGCTAAGAAAAGTATATGGAATATAGTGGATTTGTTTAACAAATTATCACGTAATGCAAATTGCTCCATATCTTTTTCACAAGCACATACAAAAAAATTATAATCATATATGAAAACATTAAATACTTCCATTGAATAAGCAGTAAACTTCATTGATTTCAAAAGTTTTGGTTGTTACAAAACTTCCTCAAAATATATGGAACTATTAACAAGCTTTTCATATTTTAACCCCTGCATGAATTCCTTCATACATTCAAGTATGAGATTATGTACCTTGTTAATAATATTTGGCATTTCAGCATTTTTCTCCATTAATTCATTACGGTGCATCATGTCCCAGGATGCTAGAATATTTTTCAAATTTAGCTCATCTTTTATATGGTTGGCAATACCTAACTTTATGTACTGCCCATCTAGAGCTATGCCAGATAAGTGCTCTCTCACAGCATTGAGCATCTAAACCAAATTTAAGAAGGGTTTTAAGGATGCTAGATGATAGGCCTTTACCAGAAAAATCATTTACAAAATTGTGTTCCAGATAAATAGAATGCAAAAGATTGTTTGTGTTAATATCAAAAATTGGAATTCTCAATCCTATAATATGCCTGCTACGATCTTATCAGCAACTATTCCCACAGGCAGATCAGCACTTGTAATAAAAGTTGCGATTTCTTTCAGTAACACAGAATGTGCATATGGCAAGTACAAGCGAGGAAATTCCTTTGAATGATTTTTGGTTCCAATATCATACCCACAATTATGCATGATACAAACCAAATCTTCATATGATTCATAGGACAATTTATGTATAGGATTCACAATTGTTGATGTGCTTGTTTGACTGCATGTCTTTTAACATCAATCTTTAAATCTCTAAAAGACCTTGGCATTACATCATTTTCTGCGAAAGTTTCACCATTTTGGAAATTATTAAGTAAACTACTTCCATAATATGAGCATTGAAGCCCATCATCTATTCTTATAAAACATTTTGCCCATTTAAGAAGCCTGTCAATGGAACGGGAATTCGTTAAGAGTTCTATCCTTTCTTTATTTGTCAAATCATCTGCAGTTTCAACAGCAACAGAACTTTTAGAAGTAGTTTCTTTATGCTGTGCCTGGAGATCTAAATAAATAAATATTGTTTCTCTTAAAATCCTAAAATTTAGGGCTGTACGATAAATTTGTATGCATATGTTGTGGAAGAAAACACTGAGTTTTATCACGCTCAAAAATGAGACTTTTGCCTTCTTTATTAATTAAGTAAATGGAGTATCGAGAGTAGTAACATATATATATATTTAAGTAATGAGAAAAATAAACTAAATAACTTACATTTCATAGTCTTTAAAATCCCTTCAAGAAATCCATTATTTACCGTATATTTCGGCAGATAAGACGATAGTTGAATCATTAAAAAAGGCCCCCAAAATTCGTGGTCGTCTTATAGGACAGATACAAAAAAAAAAAAAAGATTGAAATTTATATAAATTAAAATCATTATAAAATAAAAGAAAACACTCACTTCAAATCAATGTATTTCAAATTGAAAGGAATAGCCGGGCGTTGCGATGATTGGCTAGAGCCAATCCTAGAGCCATCTACCGTGGGATTTTCGAAACCATCATTTTGCTCTTGTCATTGGATGTGAAAGATGGTGAAAATGGCGGAACCGCGCGGAAGCTTTATGTTTGTGTGACAGAAAGCGTCGTGAATAGTCAAGGTCTTTACCCGGATGCCCGAATCAGTATGAATGTTTGCAACAATCGCAAATCAGTGGTGCCAGATGCAATAAAATAAAATTTGTTCATTCGAAAAAATTACGACTGGGACATAATTCTGCATACGCTATACAGTATTATTATCAAAATGATGATCGCTGATTTAAACTGAATTCATAGGCCGTTGATAGTTTGGGGGTCGTCTTTTAGGGCAGATGTATGCTTAAACTATAAAAATCTGACGAAAATTTACACCTCGTCTTATCTGCCGAAATATACGGTATGTCATTTGCAGATGGTTTAAATTATTATTGCTTTTTTGTAGTCGAATGCTACTTACTCGGCGATTTGTGAGCTAACTGAGCTAAGTATTAAAAACTTATTTTAGGGTCATCTCAGATTACAAGTGATGACGTCATTTTTGGCAAGACCCCCCCCCCCTAATTTTCAATGACTTAATATACGGATGGCCCCGAAGGGATATTATACAGCTCTAAAATCCAAGATTCAACTTTAATACGTCAGTTCACCTGTATTTAATGATTCTAAATCATCTCAAAAATCCTTACTTAATATAGATTCTATTAATACAATTTCAGCATCAGTACTTACTAAGTAAATTACTTTTTATTATGTTCCACGATATTCTGGCCTAAGTGGAAATTTAACAGCTGATACTGAAACACTTTTTTTGACCATTTTCACTTCGTCTGATTTCAGCCATCATTCAGGGAGAACAAATAAATCTCTTTTACAAAAGTTTATAATGGAACAGTAAAGAATTCATTTGTAAGGGTATAGAGTACAAATAAGAATATTCAAACTTTCAATCTTTTATGTCAAACAATTATTTACGTCTTTATCTTATCACGGCGCAAAAATGATATTTGTTACCACCATCAATGCTGCTCATTCTAACTATTTTCGTCTCCGTTTCACCCACACTTCAAAACAGTGGCGTATATAGAATATATTTTCGGGGGGGGGGGCAAGAATAATATAATTAAGTAGACACCCCATGAAAACCTATCTGCTCAACCAAAAAAAAAAAAAAAACGTTGGGAGGAAATACCTTGATTATTTCGGGGGGGGGGGGGGGGGCCGGGCACCCTTATATACGCCCCTGCTTCAAAACCTACACAGTAATCTCTCTTGGAAATTTTGCTAAACGGATTTCTATAATATCA
>JAFIDM010010028.1:18783402-18793984 GCA_023159025.1 Thereuonema tuberculata | reverse complement strand
TATAATTGATTTCACTTAAATTAAAATTTTTTAATCAATTGTTTTATAATTGATTTCACTTAAATTAAAATTTTTTAATCAATTGTTTTATAATTTATTTCACTTAAATTAAAATTTTTTTAATCAATTGTTTTATCATTGATTTCACTTAAATTATTTTTTTTTCTGATTGATTTTAGTTTGTATTGACAAAATTTTTTATCGATTATTTTATCACTGATTTCACTTAATTAGACAATTTTTTTTAATAATTGTTTTACCATTGATTTCGCTTATATTAACAATTATTAAAAGTTTTGTAATTGCTTTCAACTTATTGATAATCTTTGGCAAATATTTTAGCTTTGATTTCGCTTTGCATTTCAATTTTGACAACTTTTTTATAATTGATTTTATTTAATATTATTTTTTTGAATTGATTTTACTTTGTATTGATAATTTTTGGCAATTGTTTTATCATTGATTTCATTTTGTATTGAAATTTTGTTTGATTGATTTTACTTGGTATTGATTTCTATTGATAATGTTTTTTATCAATTGTTTTATCATGGATTTCACTTGTATTAATACTTTTTGAAAAATTATTTTTTTATGAATTGTTTAATCATTGATTTCGCATTGTATTGACAAATATTTTTACCAGTTCTTTTATCATTAATTTCACTTATATTGATAATTTTTGACAATTATTTTATTATTGATTTCCTTTTGTATTGATTTTTTTTTTCTGATTAATTTTACTTTGTATTGACAAATTTTTTATCAATTGTTTTATCATTGATTTCATTAATTTGACAATCTTTTTTTATTATTTTTTTTTATCATTGGTTTCACTTAAATTGACAATCTTTTTATCAATTGTTTTATCATTGATTTCACTTGTAATCACAATTTTTGACAGTTATTTTATTATTGATTTCATTTTATCAATACAAAGTAAAATTAATGAATTTATTATTGATTTTACTTTGTATTGATAATATTTTTAATCATTGATTTCGCTTAAATTGACATTTTTTTGTATTCACAATCGTTGATTTGATCTGTATTGATAAGTTTTGACAATTATTTATTATTGATTTCATTTTGTTTTGAATTTTTTTTTCTGATTGATTTTACTTTGTATTGACAAATTTTTTTATCAATTGTTTTATCATGGATTTCACTTGAGTTGACATTTTTTTAAATAATTTTTTTATCATTGATTTTGCTTAAATTGACATTTTTTTTAACGATTCTTTTATCACTGATTTTGCTATGTAATGAAAATTTTTTTATCAATTGTTTTATCGTTGATTTCATTTGTATTGATAAGTTTTGACAATTATTTATTATTGATTTCATTTTGTTTGAATTTTTTTCTGAATGATTTTATTTTGTATTGACAATTTTTTTTATCAATGATTTCACTTCAATTGACAATTTTTTTAACAATTGTTTAGTCATTGATTTCACTTTGTACTGATAGTTGTTTTATCATTGACTTTATTTTTTTTATTGTAAAAATTTTAGCCTTTCTTTCTAAGAAAGATTTATCTGAGCAAAATTTTGTGTCAACTTTTAAACTTATAAATGTACGGATAAGAGACGTTGAACATAAAATACTTTTATTAAAAGTCTTGATAGAGACATTGGCATTTGAAGATGATAAAATTACCCGTAGAAAAGCATTAGAAGGGAAACAATAAATTTCCCACAATGAACAGCAATGGGTGAGACCAAATTATTTATCAAGTGACATCCTAGAACAGCTGTTTCACCGCTCTTTGGCGATCATCAGTCAGGAGCAGTCACCAGTAAACACCAAGGCCTCCGTACAGAGTTTAATATGAATGGTCGTCGGAAGCGCTTCCAACGATCTACCATAATGACTTTCATCCAGTTAACATTTGATTATGCTTTAATATAATGAATTCAATTGGATTTGGACAAAGTTTGCTAATATTGTGGAGTTAGCATAGTTATTCCAAATCTACAATACTTTTTCGGAAAATATGCTTGCTTACCTAACAAAACAAATTACATATAAAAAAGTTAAAGACCCCATGCTATCTTACCACCCCTATTTATGTGGAATAATCGTCATTCTTAACTAAAACCTTGTTAATAGATTGAATTCAATAACTTTCAAAACAACATGATACGAATTTTAGAGAAAATAACGTAGTTATCAAAATCCCAATTATAAAGATTACGTAATCAATATTTCATAATGTCACAAGTTGAGAAACTGTGAAAAGATTTAAAATGGGGAGAAAAAATTGAAGAATAAGAATGGCCCATGAGGGGATCGAACCCACGATCTTCGCGTTATTAGCACGACGCTCTAATCAACTGAGCTAACAGAAGCCATTGCGAAGCATTTGTGTACACAGACAGACAAACCGGGGATATACGTAAGGCTTCAATCAGAAGTCTAGAAAAAGAATAAAAGCAGTTTTTAGAAATCAATTTCAAGTCGAAATATCAATATAAGTCCGTTTGTTCAGAACTTAAAACCTATTTGAACTATGAATATGAATAGCCCAAAGACCAACAAACTACTTCGATATTCAATGTCAATACTACAATATCAGAAAACGATTTGGTATCCGTCTTATAAAAAAAATAAAAAATAGTAATAAAAAAATGCTTACATTCTTCTCTTGGAAGCTCTCTTCTTTCAATGTCTGTAGATGTTCGAACTTTTCCATATAAAAATCACTAGGTATATCTTTTCCTACAATTAAATCTATCTTCAATAAACATTTGTCTTTTTTAAATAACTGTGGGTGAGATCAATTGTTCACCAAGTGACATCCTGGAACAGCTATTTCTCACTAATATTTCATTAGTGAGTTTTTTATTGCTTATTTTTGCTTTTGAAGCTCCGCTATGATTCCGATTATTCCTATTAGCCTCAGTACTGAGACCTCGTTGTTTACTGGTGACTGCTCCTGACTGATGATCGCCAAGTAGCGTGAAACAGTTGTTCCAGGATATCACTTGGCAAACAATTTGATCTCATCCATTGTTGTTTATTAACAATTCAATGCGCAGATTGAATTTTTTATGTACTAAAAAAAATTCTTTGAGGCTGTCACATGAATTTTCTCGCTAATATTTCATTAGTGAATTTTTTTTTTGGGGGGGGGGAGATTATTTCTGCTTTTGAGGCACCACGATTTTTCTTTTTTCTTTTTAAACCACTTCTTCTCGTACTACGTTCTCAATTTCTTTTTTCTCGATGAACCTTTTTTTCTTCTTCCATTCTTTCCATGGTCGTATAGTCTGAGTTGTGCATGACCTACAAATCATTTATGTACGTGAGTATTCGAAAGTTCGCACGCCAACTGAATTCTACCTAAAATTGTTTTCGAATCTAAGCCTTTTTTTTTTTTTTTAAACTTGAAATACTTTCTTTAAAGTTCATTAATTATTAAAATTATATTACTAAACTTCTAGAATATCATATCTTTGAAATTTACACAAGCATATTCTGTATTAAAGTTTTATTGTTGGTTTTAATAAAATTTTCAGATTTTTATTTGGACAATAAGTGCATTTAAAGAAAGTGCTAACAGATCAAGCAACAAGTATCCGATTTCCTTGATATTATAGATTGCTATCCATATCAAAGTTGGCCAGAAAAAGTGGTTAAATATTTGCCGAGCCAAATCGATCTGTCCCGCATAGCAATTTGTGTCTGATTCTCTGTGTCTCTGCATCGTTCAACTCGTTCCAATGTGGGTCGTATAACTCATGGCCGACTGCTTTCATGAATGGAGGTGCGGCGCGCCTGCGCAAACACACGCGCTCTGTGATTGGTGCAAGGACAACCAGTAATTCATCTACCACTTTCATTAGGAGTCTCGACCACAGCCATTTCCGGGAGACGGGGGTAGGGAAGCTTTGAAGAGCAGATTTCGAGCACGACAAAGTTTAATTCAAATTCTAGTCGCGATTTTTTTTTTTCTTTCTCATTCTTACTCTTCCATTCATTTTTCTCTCGCTTCTTTTGTTTCCCAAAAGCGAAGAGGTGAAATGGGTATTTCTCGTTCGAAGAAACTTTACTGTTTCAATGAAGAAAAGAATTTACTCGTTCTGCATTCAGTTTCAAGTGGTTGATGTGTGTGTCACTGAAGAATTTCAATCACAAAGACACAGTTAAGTCATTCCAAAAAAACTTCAACTTTTTCTTCTTCTCCGTACCGTTACACTTACATCAGACATCCATTTTCTTTCGAAAAACAACAATTCGAAAATCTTCCATTTTGATGAAAATACCAACAATTTCATTTCGTAACACCTTTACAAAAAGTAGAACTTCACGTTTTTTTTTTACTTTGTAAATCCAAATATTTATGTAAAAGATAGATTATTATTTCATTCTGTGATATCTCTTAAAAAATAAAGACACTGAAAATTATAAATACAATAAAACTTTACGTTTTAAAATACACGACTACGCTCCTAAAAAAAAAGGTTGTCACAAACTAAACGTAAGAAAAAAGAAATTCAAGTTTAGTGAATGGAATTTTGAATTGAATGAAATTTTTCACTAAACTTGAATTTCTTTTGTCTTATATTTAGTTTGAGAGAACCTTATGTAGGAGCACATAAATAAACAAAGCTACCATCTCAGAAATCAGGGACAGCTGTTTCAGTGTTATTAGGCTTCTTCAGTCAGATTTACCCTTGATGGCTGAAATGGTTTCCTCATCTTTGTCTCGCACTCTGAGCTACCATCAAGGGTAAATCTGGCTGAAGAAGCCTAATAAGGCTAAAACAGCTGTCCCAGATTCCCAACATGATAGCTCAGGGTGCGAGAACTTTTTTTTTATTTATGTGCACTAAATAAACTCGAAACACCTGTCCCAGGATTTCGTATGGATTAACTCTGTGTATGTATGGATACGAAAGTTCTGTTTCATTTGTCTCTGAACAGTCTTTGTTTTGCTTTCTTTTTGTGGCAAGCATTTCCTTACGATTACTCTTGTCTTGTTTCATTGTTTTGTTTTTTTTTTCTTTCATTATTTTGCCGTTCCGGCATGACCCAGTGATTTAGGCGGTGACCTCCCAGGAGGCAGATGCGAAGAAACCTGGGTTCCCGGTAGCGGCGAGGATGTTTCATTTCCTTTCCTGTGTTTCACTTTCTTCTTCCCTTTCCTCTTCTTCACTTTCTCTTCGGATCTGACGTCATTTCTTGATGGCTTCCTGAGGAAGGCGATGGGAAACCATCTCAGTATCTTTCCCAAGGATATTCTATGGGAACTGCTGATTTCCATTGAATGCTTACCTCCATGTTCAGAGATCGCAAATGAACAAAAAACTGGGTAATAATGTAGGTATGCCTCTATTTGTGGCATTGAGCAAGAGTACTTTGCCACTCACATGAAGCACAGCAGTAGCCTACATGTCGCGTCAAAATTGAAAACTTACAGTCTCGCAGTATTAATGGATGTATTTAATCAAAATTACTGATTACAAAATTGATAGTCACGAACAGGGGTAATCTTTTCACAATGTTTTCTCGGATGCTCCTAAAGCAAGCTGCAATATTAATAAACATTTCCACAGCAAAACCTGAACCAGAGGCCGATAGATTTTTCGGAGGTACTCTCATTATCACGAGAAATGACGAATCCGAAGAAATTCAAAAAGGAAATAACAAACAAATCCTGTGCTAATTAATTAAAAATATCCTCCGGTTTATTCTAACTTATAAACAGATAACAAATAGCTTGTAAACAAAACAGCATTTATTTTAGTATGCAAATCATAGTAACGGCAGAGTTAATTTTTTTTTATGATCTTAAATTCTGCTTCATTAATTCTCATCTAAAACTTTCCCGCGAAATTGTCAGACAGAGTTTTATAGCTTTCTATTCACTGGCAATCTATCTTCCCATTCATGTGATATTGCTTCTTTCAATGGCAAGTGTAAAACGCTATTAGAAGAGCCGTAATCGATAAAGTTTAGTAACTTCTTTACTAACCAGTAATCAATTTTTTTTATGGCTTATTTATATCTTCATAAAACTAATTAATAAATTCTCCAATGCAGTTGTGGCTCAGGCGGTGGCCTCCTACAAGACTGATGCGTCGGAACCTGGGTTCGAATCCCGGCGCCAGCATGGATATTTTTTTCCATTTCCTGTCCTATGTTTGTCAGCCTCTTTTTCACTTTCTCTTCCGGTTTGACGCCATTCCGTAGTGGTTTCCCGAGGAGGTCTGGAAAACACCCTCACAAGGGAAGTGCGTGACCTCGAACGCTTAGAACCGCACAAAAAATGTGCTTAGAATCTAAATAGCTCATCCCAAAAACAGTGGTATGAGTCATTCCCATGAAAAAGACAGCCGTTGTCTGCTAGCGCACTTTGAAGACTGAATAGCTGTGCAAACTATCAGGTCAGTGGGAAAAATTTGTTGTTCAGATAGCGTAATTATTTTAAGCAGAGGGAAATATAGCAATATAGTCACGACATTGAAATATGTGGCTTATTGGTCCTATTATATCGATATTTTGTTTCTTTGCGTTATCAAAGTTCCTCTCTTGGACCTTCAATAGGTGATCATTCAAATGTCTCTCTTGGTAAGATGAGCAGGCTTTCTGGGAATGACTCATACCACTGTTTTTGGCATGAGCGATTTATATTTTAAGCGCATTTTCCTGCGGTTCTCAGCGTTCGAGGTACGCACTTCCCTTGTCAGTATTTATTCCAAAATACCTGGCAATAGATGTAAAATGTACTGTTCAGCGTGGGAGATTAGATCAAAAAACCCCAGGGGCTGAAGAAGAGATTTGGCTCATAAGCATAAACTCGAATCAAAATTATTATCGATATAATAATTTACAATAAGTTGGAACAAACATCCAATATAGCGTATTTTACTAAAAAACTTTATTATAATATTAAGAAGTTTAAGAATATTTTTAGAGAAATAGCAATTCGTGCCACATAAGCAAAAACTACAACAGCCCCTACTCGTGCCTTTGTTGATGTGGAAATAAGTTTTCCTTCCCATTTATTCTTCTTCCCTTCCCAAAGAAAAAAAAACCGAAATGCGCATGCGTATTTACTGTGCAAAGTAGTGAAACGGGAAATAAAGCGGAGCAGTCTACGATCTGTGTGAAAATTAATTTCTTACCTTTGACTCGAGCGGGAGATTTATTTCCAGTCTTCCTTGTCCAAAGACTATAAATCTGTGAACTCATTTTTATGAGGAAATCTGACAATGTTTCTTATCGAAAATTACTTTTTTATCTGAAGCAATTTACAGAAAAGAGAGATTTTTTTTTTCTTTCTAATAAAAAGTACGAAATGTTAGATAAAAAAAAAAAGAAGTAAAAGTACTTATTTATTGTAAGATTACAAGTGGTCCCCATGCCCATAAATGTAAATTCATTAATTCAATTAAAATTTACGAGTTAAAAATAAATTACCAAGCAGTTGTCAGACAAGTAATGAATTTTTGTTATGCATGAAAATCGAAAGATATATGATACGAAAAAAGTTAATTCAGTTAATTGTCGAATTTGTCATTCGTATTGGAAATTGATATTTTTCTACAGTGTAGCCGGGAAGTTCCCGTACACCCTATTACGAGATGCGATGACACGTCATTTGTTGAGACCATATTTTTTTGATGGTCATGTTTCAAACAAGGTTAATCTCACAGCTTGAAGACGCGTATGGCTAAAGCAGGACAGGACACCTGATCCCTTCGTTCTTACTGTGCGCGGGTTTCTTTCTAAACATTTTTCCAGGACGCTGGATTGGTCGCTGGATTGGCCATTTTTCCAGCATCGCCAGCTATATTCAATGGCCATCTCGAAGTCCTGACCTCACGACGCCTGACAACTGATTGTGGGGAATCATCAAAGCCTACGTGTCTGAACGTCGTTATGCTACAAACAAAGAATTGCGCAATGCTATTAAGGATGCATTTCGAACCATCACACCGGACATGCTCCAAAAGATATTTTTTTGGAGCATGTCCGGTGTGATGATTAGAAATGCATTCTCAATTCAAGTAGGACTTGGCGGCGTATGAACTTCTGTGTACAGCATGTTGGTGAACACACAGATGCATTGGATACTTAATGTCTAATAATTTTCTTAAAACATGACTACCAATTAAGGGGTACGAAATGACTGTAGATATGAAGAATTCTTATTTAGTTTTTAATTATGTTTAAAAACTCTATCATTTCTCAGAATATCGAATACCGGCTGCCTATCTGTTATTCAGAGCTGAGGATAGATATTGAATAGTCAATACAACTCGAACAGAAACGAATTTAATTATTAAATCTCATCAATTTTATAAATACACGTTATCATACCTCAATATATTCTTGTAGTTTGAACAAAGCTATTTTTATTAAGTTAAAAATACTCATAAAGACAACAAAAACAACTAGCAGATTAAAACATAATTATGTTGTAATCGGTTAAGTATTGTGTGTTTATGAGTATGACAAATGGCACAGCGGTGTTCCTCCCCCTCAGTAGTGATCTGTTCCGGCAGCGCTTCCTTTCTCCCCTTGGTTTGCGGAAATGGACGCGTTGCCGGCCTTATAAGCAACTCCTTCGGTTAGAGAAATCAGTTGGTTTCTGGGCAGGAGCTCAAAGAGGAAGTACGTCTCCGCGGTAAGAAGCCGCCAACAATGGATCTCCAGTCGGAGATGAGAGACGGCAGTTCACCGGTAGCAGTTAGCCACGCAAGATCTTCCTCCAGCCGGAGAAGAGAGAAGTTAGGCGCCCGTTAGTCCTCCGGCCGGAGAAGAGAGAAGTTAGGCGCCCGTTAGTCCCCAGCAGGAGAAGAGAGAAGTCAGATTGTCTTCGCGGCAAGCCGCCGCCAACAGTTGATCTCCAGCCGGAGATCAGGGAAGAAGAGAGCAGTCCGTCCCCGCAGTAGCAAGCCAAAAAAAGGTCTCCCTTCCAGGGAAGAGAGGATTCTGCCGGCAGCAAAGACCGCCTTCTTCGAAGGAAGAGAGGTTTTCAGCCGAAACCAAGAGGAGGGAAGCCGACGCAGAAGCTGGACTGGTTTTTAAGACTAACGGAATATAAATAAAATAAAATAAAAAATCGCTAGTGTGAACCCCCTTTATTGACTAGCTTAATTTGGCGACCAACAGTATTTTTAACTTAATATGTTATATCACACATGTATTCTTATCCTCTAAAGCTATTTTTTTGTGAGGCTTATATGCCGCCGCTCCCCAATATGGCGCCAGGGGCGTGTGACCCACTTTGCCCCCTTCCCCCTTAGATCCAGCTCTAAATTAAAATAAGCATTTTTTTTTTAAGAACGTTCATAACGTTTATATTTAGTAACGAATTATAATTTAACGGAGTTTTGTGTTATTTTCACGATTTTAAAAAGAAACAAAGAGAACTCGTTGGTATAAAGGACAGTAGTCTTCAAGTTCTTTTGTATCCCATTAGCATCTTATAATGTCATGAAAGCATTTTATTGTTTGTAGGTTTAAAGATCAGGGAGAATGAATATTTTAAACAATGAATTTCAATCCTCGTTCAGCTAATCCATTAATCAGCGCTCGATTTGATACGATTAAAGTTAATCCAAGTTGGACAACTTAAGAGAGCAATGTTGGTTTATTATTATTTTTAATTAAAATAACAATTAAGCAATAATTATTATTTTATACTTTTTTTTTATTATTCAGCAGATATCAGTTTCATCATAAAAAACGAAAAACTTATTTTTATTGTTTACATGACTTAAAAAAAAAAAAATTAATAAATCATATTTGAAGAAAGTAGGCTTTTAGTTCTTCAAACGTTTTGTTTATATTTCTATTTTCTTAATAATTGCATTAAAAATAAAGAAATATTTCGATCACTCTTTGAACTTGGCGACAACTATTGCTGAACTGTTTAAAAGATCTCGTGCTGAACCTTCCTCAAATCCCAGGCCCCAGTCTTTATATCTGCCATCCGCTTTTGAAGCACTCTACTGTGAAAACATTATAGAAAAGCCAAAATTTCAAAACCCGCTTGGGGTTATTTCAGCTTGCAATGAATTGGGGAACAGTCTCGTCTGTTCTAAATATGTCCATCTATCTCTACCAATGAAAAGTTATAAAATCCGTTAGTGTTGATGGATTCGTTGGGTTGCTGAGATTCCTTTCATTCCTATCAGAGGCATGACGTCTGGCAGCAAAGATATTGATTGCTAGCATTTGCTGTCTGGATTCCAATATCAGTTGAAACTAACACAGTTATTCAAAGTAAAAACCAAACCTGGAGGGATACTGGATTGGAAAGGGTTCCCAACTATCCTAAGCGTTTATTTTTAATTTAAGATTATCGTTATTTCTTTGCAAATTAATACAGAAATTTTGTATTAACATTATATAGGGATAAAATATATGCTTTTAATTATTTGTTAAAGTTCTATTTGTGACGAAATTCACAAGTCTAAAGATACTGTAAGTAAAAAATAAAAAAAAATAAAAATAATTTTAAGTGTACTGCGTAATGCTGGATGCAAAAATAAAACCATACACTTGAATAAATGAAAACTAATTTATACAGAAATAAAAATACACGACGTTTCGCCGTCGAGAGAC
>JAFIDM010010028.1:18764362-18783002 GCA_023159025.1 Thereuonema tuberculata | reverse complement strand
GTCTCTCGACGGCGAAACGTCGTGTATTTTTATTTCTGTATAAATTATTTTTCATTTATTCAGGTGTGTCGCTTTATTTTTGCATCCACCAACCTGTAAGTAACTTACATTTATAACAATCTTTTATAATAATGATTAAGAAAATTGTATTGTTATAATTGATTTGAGAACATATCATTACCTTTCAGAAATTTGACGGAAGCAACAAGAAGCTCGAAAGAACTTAAAAGCCAAATTTCTTTTAAAAAAAAAATAGTTATTTCTTAAACTTGTTCTGTTTTTTATTTGAAAGTCGTCAATATAAAAACGATAAGCCTATATTTATATTCATATTAAATTGATAATATCTGCTAAAAATAAAATGAAAAGCAAAATTTAACGTCCGGAAATTTTGCTTTTCATTGAACTTATTATGTTTCTTATTTGCAATTTAATTCCTTAGTGCCTTTCGTCCTTAGAGTGAAAGGACAAGGCATTAATACTGTGGATTTCACAGGATTTTTTTTTATTTGAGTGTTTTTTATCTCGGTGACCCATTCCCGGGATCGAGAATGCTTTTCCCTTAGCTTTCGCGCAGACTAAACTACACATCAAGGGTAAATTCTGCTAATAATTCCTAATAATAAACTTGTTCTGTTTTATTTGAAAGTCGTCAATGTAAGAAAAACAGAGGGCCTATATTTACATTCAAGTTATATATATTGATAATATCTACTAAAAATAATGATATTAATGTCAATAACGATGAAACATCTGTTCAGGATTTCCATTGATGTTGGCTCACTGTGCGAAGGCATATTTACTGTCCAGTTTGTGATTTTTCTTCTTGATATACTAAAAATAAGCACTTCAAAATTTGAAAAATAAGACCTTAGGCCACAGAAATGTAATTGAAAATATTACACAATTGAATAATTACAAACACTTTCGAAACGTTCTGCGACTCGTTATCGAGTAAAATGAGTACATTTTATCGAGTATAATTTCGAGAATAAAAAGTCAGGTTGTCAGAACACATGACCAACAGGGATGGATCGACTGTGATAATGTAATTACATTTTTCCATTGTATTTTTTAGTTTTTTTTTTTTTTGTCTTTTAATGATGAGTTTTTTTCTGCTCCCCCCCCCCCGTTTCTGTAATGTACTATTCTAGGTCGATGAGGAGGTTGAACGATGGCTTCTACCCCATTACTATATCCGTTTTGGTCATGTGTTCTAGAAACCTGACTTTTTATTGTCGAAATTATTGTATTCATTTTACTCGATAACGAAACGCAGAAAGTTTCGAAAACGTTTATAAATTTTAGTAGGTACGAATATTTTAATTATATTTGGGCCTAAATTTTTCATGATGAACTTCCTAAAACTCAGATATAAATTTTTTAATATCGTATAATATTTTTATAAAAATTTCTATTTCCTGAAACGAAAAAAAAAAAAAAGAATTACATCCGCATTGTTTATTTTAATTATTAAATTGGATTAATTTTGATGTGATTAACCACGAGTAATGGATTAGCGAAAAAATGATTCAAATTCATTGTTTATAATAAAGTATGAATAGAAAGAGGACAGAAATCGATTGTGTAGATTCTCGAGCTAATTTCAATGCAGGAATCCATTTTGATTCTCCTAGTCCTCGAATAAGCACACCAACTTCCAAGAAGAATCGCACAGCAGTTAAGAACATACACACCCACACACAGGACTGGCTGGTATGGTTAGCCTCGCTTACTTTTTAGAAAACAGGCTAAAAAGAAAATAACAAGTATTTATTCAGCTAAGTTATTTGTTTTTAAGTTTTCTGAATTTAAATCCCAGCAGACGGAAGTCTCGCATAAAAACGGGAAAAACATTTTTTTTATTCAAAAAAGAAAATATATCAATTAAAGCAATAGCTAAAACTTCAAACTAAAAATAAAATTAAAGTTTAAATTCTAAAAAATACATTTTTAAATTAAAATTCAAAATATAAAAGGCGAACACACTAGGCTAAAATTTAAAGTGACAGTTAAAAAAAATCAGATAAAAAATCCAGACGGTTTCGTTACGAATAGGGACGAGAATTTCTCTGTAGATCTAAAAAATATAAGATGTAGAATATTGAAATCCGATTTTATTTCGGAAATTTATTCACAAAAACAAAATTACATCAAGTAAACTACAATCTGGGGCCCGAAAACTGAAACTAAAATAAAGTTTAAATTCTAAAAAAATCATGCATTGAAATTCATTTGGAAATTTGTTACTGGCAACACGCACGCGAAATTCCATTGTTTGCGGACAGCGTCGATCATGCAAGAATGACTTCTGTTGCTAGGCAACGCGCATGAGAATTGTGGCGAAATTCAATTGTTGATGGACGTACGCAGCCACGCGCGCACACATTATTTTTAATAATATAGATTACAAATCCAATAAAAATTTTAATAATGTAGATTACAAATCCAATAAATATTGTAAATTTTTCATGAGTGTGTTGACAACAACTTAATAACCATTTCAATTGACCAGCTTTTTAATCGTATTTATTTATTTGTTAAAGACTTCTTTGTATGACATATTTCAAAACATAGAAAGACTATTAAAAAATAGATTGACTGATAATAAATATATAAGAAATATAGTGGGTTTTTTTTAGGCCCATATGTAGCATTTCAGTGTTACACAGCATCACCGAATTAGTAGGAAATGACGTTTTACAGAAAAGAATCGTGCAAATGGAAGGCGGGACACGCTAAGTTTTCGGAATGTCAATTAATGCCAAAAGCGGCCCCTTGTGTCACGGGTCGACTTCGCCGTATAGCAGTACCATCTGACAATACTCTTCCTTCGAATAACCTGTGATGATCGATACTAGATTACAGTATCCAGTACTGTAATGTATTTTTAATGAATTTTTAAGTACAATTTGTGTTTTTATGAAAATTGAGGTCGGTGGTTTATTACTTTTAAAAGAATATGAATGATTCTCATGACAAAGAATCAAAGAAAACAGGGATTGTCGTAACTATATTTCGAAGTGGCAATGAAAATTTTATTTGGATATGTCCACAGGAGAGAGGTTCGCAATTCAGGTAAAAAAACAATGTGATTGGCTCATTACGGAAAAAGTCGAAGGTAAATGCTACTGTTCAGTAGCATAAAACTCATGATTGACCTACATGACAAAAGCTATCGAGTTCAATCTAAACGCGTTGTTTCACCCGGATATACAAACAAACCGAAAACCGTTTTCAAAATTGATCCAATTCAGTAATTTAATTCAGTAGTCCAAAAATCAAATTTTCAAGAATGACTTTGGTTCCGCACTCCATTGACGTTAATTGATTGGCTGAGTGGAATAATTGGAGAGTCATTAAAATTAACAACGCTTTTAATTACAGATTATTGAAATCAATGATGTCAATGGAGCCTGTATGTGTATTAGTTAAATCTGTCAGACGAACTAATAGATAGCAAACTATTATTAATGGTCATCAGATAAGAGAAACTTTATCCCATATTTCGGAGGTTAATGTGATACGAACAAATTATGTCAGGGTTCTTCGGATCATTGTTAGATGGTAAAGAATGACGATGGTAAATAATGCTTTCTTTCTATTATGGTAGCAACAATGAATAGATAATTACAAGTCATTGTTATTGTTATCGAATTACCAATCTCGAATTGTTCCACAAAAATCTGAAGGGAATTAACTGTGAAAATCTGAAATGTTTTATACTGAGGATAAACTTATATTGAAAATAGAGGATAAAAAAAGCCGCATCACAGAAATACAGGGTGTCTCAAAAAAATGTACTAATACTTTGATGTACTAACTATCGAAGTGTTAGTACATTATTTTGAGACACCCTGTATGAGTAAAATTCTTTTAATTCACTAATGAAAAATAAGTGAGAAAATTCATTCCCCCTAAAAATGTAAGTCGTCAAATTGGGAAAACAAATAGATTCCAGTACGTCAGGTAAGTTGCTATCTCTGTACTATGGGAATATTATTGTTTTTTTTCTTTATTTTACCTGTTATTTTTTTTTTCAACAGGAAAAATAAAGAAAAAAAACCAAAACAACATAAAAAAACCAAACAAAAATAGAATTTATATAAATATTTATGCATGTTTATAGTGTGTCTATCTAATATCTAATATATTTATTTCTTTATGATATAAATAAACATGATATAAATAAAAGATAAATAAAAGGAAGATTAATTTGCAATGTAATTGATAAAATATTGAACTACGTAAGGTAAATGTGGAATTTATGTATTTTAATTTTTTTTTATATTAAACAATTCAGTACCACAGATATACATTTTTGTAAGTAGTTCTAATAGGATTGAGAAACATTAAAAAAATTTAAGAAAAGAAAAAAAAATTACATGTAAATCAAAATTCACGAGCCGAAAAGTTATTATAGGACAGACTTTTAAGAAAACTAATGCGCATTAGAAGAAATCAGTAAACCTCTGTATAGACATTATCAACTTTACATGGTTTTTTTAATAACACATTAAAGCTCCTTAACGCACATAGGCAATATTTTGTAAGCCTAATCGGCCTTTCTTTTCAAGCCTTTTTTTAAAAACTTTCTGGGAAGAGAGAACCATTCTCTCCTTTCCAAACAAAATGGTTCTCTTTTCCCAGCAAGTTTTTAAAAAAAGCTTGAAAATATAAGGCCGATTAGGCTTACGAAATATTGCCTATGTGATTTAAGGAGCTTTAATGTGTTATTAAAAGAAGTTATTTAATATGGTCTAAGAAGATTTTGTTTACATGGTTTTCTTTAGAGTAAAAGTTTAAAATACGTAAAGGTTTTGGCGTAAACATCTCTGTTGAAAGAAATTCAAGGGTTAAAAAAAAATAGCCCAGATTTTCTGTTAATAAAAATATGTTCCTAATGCAATGTTAAAAAAAATGATTATTGTTTCTTACAAAGTTAAAATTTAATATTTTAACGTTAACTTAAGTGACAATAAAAAATTTATAGTAGTTCTTCTTTATTGAAATCAGAAAGCAGAAATCCAAATGTTAAAATCTGTTTTTTGGAAATCCTTATTCAAATCAATTTGTTTTTATAAAGCTTTTTATAAAGCTAGAGTTGGATTACTTAAGAGGAACTAATGTGAACAGTTTACTGTTTATCCTTAGCCCAGTGGTTTTAGACGCTTGACTGTAGAGTGGAGGAACCACCGGTTTTCCACGGTTTTGCTCCACGGACCCTAGGGCTCATTCAGCCGTCTATCAAATGGAAACCGGGGTTTCTTATTCCGGAATTGAAGGTGGGCAGGCATCGGAATGACTAGACCCGTCGGTCGAGTATCGTTGGAGCCTAAACCTCGCGTGCACCCAAGAACCTGCATTGTCTGTGAAGGAACTAGTAATAATGCTAATAATATGCTCTTTTATGAAGTCAATAATCTTGTTTGGTTTTCCCAAATTTATGAGTATCAGATTATTTTTTTTTTAGGACCAATTAAATAATTTTATGTCCACGTAAGTTTTTCCCAACCAAAATTACGTCCTTTTGTTGATGGAATTGCTGTAAATCTGTTTGGTTCTGCATAGGACAACACTAAGCAATTGGATCAGAGCACTAAATGCTGTCTTTGCGCCATCTGGTGGCCTCTAAATGCGACTTGTCAAAATTACAAAACGGAGCTTCCTATCGACTAGAAGAACCTTACATTTAATAATTATTTCCTAATAACACTTGAACTGCTCGTTGGATCTTCTTGAAACTTTGTATGCACATTCGAGGATTATTTAACTTTTATATTTGAAATATTTTCTAAATGGATTCTTGTCGAGTAATTAGCAAAAAAAAGAAGATAAAAAAAACCCGCAGAAAACCATTGGAATCTAAACAATGGATTTCTATCCTATTTCTATTAATATTTAATTTTTTTAAAATAGTGAATGTTAATGCCCCCTTTAGGCTTCTGAAAGACGCCTTATATGCTCGGTTTGCCTGTCTGTGAACACATATCCCATAATGCTTAGGAACGGCTTTTGTTAGCTCAGTTGTTGGTGGCCTGATAGCTCAGTAGGTTAGAGCGTCGTGCTAATAACGCGAAGGTCGTGGGTTCGATCCCCTCATCAACTGAAAGTGTTTTTTTTTAAATCATTATTACGAATTCAGTCTATTAGGTTTGAGTTAAGAATGACGATTATTCCGTATAAATAGTGATTTTTCTGTATTTTACGTAATGTAGATAGGAGCTACTTGCATCTCTTTTTTTTTTTAAATCATTATTAGGAATCATTATTAGGGATTCAGTGTATTAACAAGGTTTGAATTAAGAATGACGATTATTCCGTATAAATAGGGGTGGGTAAGATAGGATGGGGACGCAAACAGACTCGCTCGAGCATTTTCTAGACCACCCGGGCGCAGTCTATTCTAAAGTAAAGGTGACTCAGAAGACGTTGCGAAGCACTGTGATTGGTTTACTAATCACTATCCCCACCTTGTTTTTTTTTACTAATCCATTCAGCGTGGTTTAGGATGGAATTAACCTTCATCGGTTTTAGACAATGAAGATTCATTCAATTCAGAAAATAGAAATTTGTTAGTATTCAGTGATATTAGAATTTGTATACAAATGTAGGCTTTCTGTGTTTGTCATTTAATGAAATGTTATTTTTTTAATGTGTGCTTCTAAGGAAATAATTAGGCGTAAGTGCTTTTCATCGACTTGTTCTAAATATAGTTCAGCTTTAATATTATCGATATTACCTTGTTTCGTCACAGAAATTAATTACAGAAATTAATAATTTTGATTATATCTTTTTTATTGTTATTAATGTGTATCGGATAAGCAAAAGCTGATGTCATTGTTGATTTGCTTAGTTGTTCTGCTTTATTATCGGAAAAATATCTCGGCATCTGTTCCTACATCATTAGGAAACTTGAAGTGACATAGAGGAGCCTCCTTTTATTGATTAGCGTCGCGTTATTAATGAAAGTGTAATTAAAACCGCCTCCCTCGCAGCCAACTGCCGTCCACGCACGCACCAATGCCTCATTGCAAAGCCGCAAGGCGTGTTTACTTTCGCCGCCGCCAGGGGAACGGCTTCTGCCCAAAATTTATAGATACTGTAAAGCGGTCTGAATGAAAAGTCATGAATGAAGGAATTGAAATGAATGAAGCGACACCGTGCGACTGAGTGGAAGTTGCAGTGCTACGTACGTTTACTACCAAATACCGCTAAGTCGACTTTCCGCCATAAATCAAGACATTAGATCCGATTGCAGGGATCCAGTCAGACTATTGATCGGGGGCGAGGACTATAAAAAAAAAGGGCTCGCTGTGATCAACCACTGCGCAGTGGCAGTTCCACAGCAAAAGAATTAAAACCGTTTTTCCAATTAAACCCAACGTAAATGGCTTCCAGAATCTTCTCTAATGCGAGAACAATTTTTAGGACGAACAGTTGCAAGACAAGAACTATCAATAAAAATCTGAGATCTTCATACAATATCACAACTCCTTTATTAAACTAAAAACAAGAATACTTCTTCACCGATCCGATCCAATAACTAATAAGACAAGAACTAATTAATGTACTTACCCAAGAAAAGTAAGGCTTACTTCAGCATTCCGTTTGTAAGCGTATAAGTTTCCTAACAACCGGAGAATGATTCTTCTTGGAACATGGCATGCATATTTACGAACGGAGCAGATCTAACTTAGCCCAAGTGTTAGAAAATTTTTCATTGTGAGCTTTTGTAAAGAAATTTGCACGAGAAGGCAAAAATTCCCTTAATATGCATTAGAAGCGACACAAATGAATTTCTACTTTATGACTAATAATCCATACTAATCCGTTTTATAATCCACTTTTATCTGCACTGCTTTGATACGATTGAAAATTACTTGATTTCGAAAATATCGTGCATTTTCAGTGAATGGAATATTTGAAGATAGTTTGTATTCGGCAAATATTACAAAGAAAGTATATTAGTAGAAAGTATATTGAACCCTTGAGTTGAGGGTCTTTATTAGAAATCCTGCTTCAATACAGGTAATTTCTTTTGTTTATTTGTTTTTTTTTTGTTGCGGCTTTGGGTTCCATTGTCATTCATGATGTCCGATCTTGTCATTGAGGGGCAAATCTAGCTGATGATCCATAATAATGGTGAAATAGCTATTATAGATTTCCCAGTCAAAGGCAAAATAAGAAGCATGAATTGGTTTTTGTTTACTTTCGTGCACGCTGAAACAATTTTCCGCTGAAAGAAAAGCCACTGCACATGCGTAATTCTGAAACTTTCACGTTTCACAACGAGACTACGGCGAGACTTTCATTTTACTGGGAATTACTATTATTTCAAAAAACGGTGTAATCCTGTTAAAAAAAACAGTGATTCCCAGTTATATACACGGTAATTTTTTACAGTGTGCAAGATGGGATTTTCCTTTTTTCCAAAATATATTTGTAGTTTCCTCATAATTCTTTTCCTGAGTATTTGTTTTAACTGTTTTAAAAAAAATAAAAGGACAGTTCTTAAAGGAAGTTCTTGTTAAATTTTTCTAGATATCTTTTGGCTGCTGGATCCAGAGAGATGTTTCAGTAACACTTAATTTTATTGATAAAAAACTTATAATTTATCTTTAAGCATTTAAAAACATAGAAAGAACTTCAATTTTAATTTATAATTTATTAGACTAATTTAATCGTTTACCTTCTGTTTAAAACGTTTTCAAAGAAAATTACATTTTAAAAATAAACTTCTTTATAAATAAATAAATGATATTCATATTGAACTCCTTTCATCATAACAACTTTAATATTCCGTAATATTTCGTTCTTTTTCTATCAAAAGAACTTCCTCAAATGGTTCAGATGCATAGATTCAGAAAGGATTCCATTCGTGGGAGTCGGGCGGGAGAAAGTTTAGGGTAATATAACGTTTTCTAATTAATGTCTTTAACGTGGGTGAAATGATATTCTTCTAAAAATAATAATCTAAACTCTTTTTTTCACACGCAATAAAAACTCCTTTTATGCAATGGATATTATTATTAATTAAAAGGTGATAAAATTAAAAAAAATACTTAACTAATAAGCTTTTTGGCTACGCAGCTTATTAGTTAAGTATTTTTTTAAAATAGGAATAAATTTAATGTGCTGCAAAATTTATGTATATATAAAGTTTTGGGGGGTTACTGCCAGGTGTGACGGTGCCTTCATCTAAGATCTTGCCTTTCTGGGTCTTTCAACAATTTACAATTTGCCGATATTGTTAGCCATCTTATCAATTATTATATCAATATTATTAATAAATATATTATTCATTTCCGTCCTACTTTAAAGGAATTACAAAAAAAAATGTCCGATTATTTTAACATTATTCACGAATTTTTGTAATAGCTCAGTTTTCCAACGTGAACCCGAGATACTGGAATGATTCATCCATTGCTAAATATCACTTCCCTTTTGCAAACTTTGGTGAAGTCAACTTTAACTGGGTTTTCGTCAGTTCTCGTGCTCCGCTCGCCGTCGGGTAATTGGCGCATCGGTTTTTTTTTCTGCTAATTTGTTTTCCAATATCAACAGAATTACCGCCATTTCCTATTATTATGCAGAGAATGTAATGATGGTTATTTGTACAAAACACGACGAACTCAGATAACTCGGGGATCATTACGGATTGGCGCCATGCAAAGATCACGGTTCTTCAGTCAACCTCTCAGATGTTTTGGATGATGTAGTTTCCTGTTCAAAGACTGAATTTGAAATCAAGTTCGTGTTGAAATTCCTACGTAGGCGTCCGTCAGTGCTTCACTTACACCTACACAATCAATTCAACGCCTTCATCAGAAAGGATACGCATTTGACAATTTTAAAAAAAAAAAGGCTTGAATTTTTTGAAAGTACACCACAACCCAGTTTATCCGGACTAACTGGGACCAAAGGCAATCCGGAAAATCGAAAATCCGGATAATCCGATAATATGGTTAATAAGCAAAACAAATCCTTAAATAAGCAGCCTTACCGTTTATTACGATAAAAAACTATGTTTTGTAATAAAATTACTCTAGTAAAGGTTTCTTAACTCGAAAAAAATATTTTATTACCATAATTTATTGTACAATCTAAGCAGGAACTGTACATTTAATCAAAATAAAAAGCGAATGTTTGGCATACTTATAGTTATGTTCTTGTTATCATAGTTAAAATTATTATCTGTGTAAACATTAAATAAAAAAAAATGTCTACAAATCTGATCCGGATTATCCGGATCAACGAGGGCCGGATAAACGAGGTTGTACTGTACTGAAATCTACTTTCCATAAGATGTTGTCGTTAATATATATTTTACTTTAATTTCGGGAAACTCATAAAAAAAAAAAGATATATCTGCATTTCTTCTTAGCGTCCATTCCAACAGAAAAGTGCGATTCATCCAATCACTTAGTCTGTCTGTATTTGTGCATGTGTTTCCGTTTATTAATTTTTGAACTGTTGGATAGATCTTCTTGAAACTTGGTTTGAATATTGGAGGATAAGACGATTTAACTTTCATATTTAAAATTTTACCAAAAGTGATGGCACAAAAATTCCCACAGACAATCAATGGAATCTAAACAATGGATTTCTATTCTGTTTCTATAAATATTTCATTGTTTAAAACAATGGGAATTCTGTTAATATCTCATTGTTTTAAACAATCAATATTAATTCTTAATCAATTAATTCGCGCGAGGTTTTATGATTAAAGTTAATACATTTTCAAAAATTTCAAATAGAGCATTTATTATTTTTGTTTTCAGGAAATGAAAAATTTGTATTGTTTATATTCAATAGATATTAGAAATGTAGGTTCCCTTTTTTAACCGTTTTCACCGGGAATTTCATATTTGGGCCTACAAAAACCCACACCAACAACCGGAGAGGCTGATTGATATTTCTTACAAAATGACCTTCTTCAAGTTATTGTTGCGTGCGGTTCACACCGAAGTGCAATCTTCGTAGCCGAAGGCCCGTGTTCCACGTATCTCTAATGTTCCGAAGACGGCGAACCCATCGAGGGATCCATAGAATTTCAAGGGAAAGATACTGAGATGGTTTCCCGTTGCCTTCCGCAGGAAATTATTAAAGAAAGAATTCAGACCCGAAGAGGAAGAGGAAGAAGCAGACAAACATAGGAAAGAAATTTTTCACAAACAGCCATGCCCACGCCGGGATTTGAACCCAGGTTCCGACGTATCTTCCTCATGCGAGCAGAAGACTTGCCTTGAGCACAAGACCACGCCGGAACGATTTTCTTCAATTACTTGAGGATATTCCGCTTTCCATTCGCAGAATAATGTGGTACAAGCACGAAGGTACCAGCACATTTTCATCGAATTGTACAGCTCTATTTACATAATTTGGTGGCAGATGGATCGGTGGCCCAAGGCGATGGCCTCCACGCTCCCCTGATCTTAATCCTCTGGATTTCTGTATTTGGGGATGTTTAAAAACATTAGTGTATTCCAGTCCAGTCAACAGTCAGGACGAGTTGCGAGAACAAATAATCAATTGCTTTCATGGCAAACGGCAAAATCCAGGATTTGTGAAAGAATTCGTTCATCATTGAGAAGGCGAGCGGAAGCATGCGTGCAAGCCAAGGGAGGACATTTCGAACAATTATTGTGACGAATTCCGAGGTCATTTCCATTATTCGTGTTGACTTTTATAACAACACAATGTTTACTGCAAACTACGTTTTGTGCGAAAACTATTCATTTCTGGATTCATTAATTGGCTTTTTTTTTTGTTTACAAATCATTTTATTAAATCATTCGTTCCCTATTTTGCTTATTTGTGTTTCATTGTATGAATATTTGCAATACGTTTTTTCGCATCATACTGTGCCAACAGAACAACACAAGAAACAAACACACCTACATTGAATAATGATACAAAGACGTTTTCCTCGAAAACTATTCATTTCCGGACCCATGTTTAAAGGAGCATTTTTGTTTGGTTTCATGAGTAGAACGTAAGGCTCAAGTTTTGACCCACCTTTTGGAATCACCCAAAGTAAAAATCAACTGAAAACCAACTTCGGATGTAAAAAGATATATAGGAAATATTCATTTAGGGCCTACTATTCGTATCTATTCAAAACGAATTTTCGAGAGATGTTTCAAGCAAAGACTGCAAAGGAACATTCAAACAGCCAAGATTCATAACCAAAATGCACTATAATTGGAGTTTCAGCTTTCGAATCCCTAGAAACTAAGTAACCAATAGAGAAAAGAAAAGGGAAATAACTAAAATAAAAGAACACGAGATGCTTTTATTAGTATTCAAAAATATTACCTTTATTTGTTTTCCCTTTGACAGATTTTTCGAAAACTATTTGAACGATCGGCAACTTGCAAAGCCTGAAGCGAAACCAAGTAAAGAAGCTAGAAAAGCGGGGGTGGAGGTGGGGGTCAAAGCATTGGTTTCCAATAGGTCATGGGGTTCATCTCAATTCCCAAAGGCGTTTGTCTTTTTTCCGTTATTGATCTTCTATTGATGATAAAGGAGGGGCAACGAAAAGACCCCTCCTTGAGAGAGATTCGCCACTAGAGACCTCTCCCACAAAATATTGAAAAGCCGAGATCACGGTGTAAATTTGTCACAATCTTAAGTGAGTCTTTTTCTCTGTTGTCTTTATTTCTTTCTTTCTTTGCTACATAAAATACCTTCGAACCGCGAAAGATTTATTTACAAAGGCCTTTCCATTGCAAACATTGTTATGATATTAAATCTCTACAAATGAGGAATCACTGTTTTGACTAATATTAATAAGTTTTATTAATTAAAAAAGCTTAACGTGCGCACTACTTGTTGAACTGAAGAAAAAATGACACACACAATTAAAAACGATTAAAAATATTTTAAAACATATTTAAAAAATTTCAGTACCGGTTTCGTCGTATTTAACACGACGTTTTCAACTAAAGGAAGAAGGCAAATCATGCGCCTATATACAGTACAAAAGATCAAATTACAAAAATTATTTTGAATTTATTTTACACCAATAGAATTTTAACTATTTTTAACCAATGGTGAGTCGTTTTTAAGGAAGTCTTCACAAGCTGATGGGCAGGTTTTGGTGTCGTCATTGTTATCCCGGGAAACAGAACGGAATGTTGAATTGAAGGTGGATCAGGATATCGTCTTGGTCATCAGTTGAAACGATTGGAAACGTATGCGGTGAATTCGCTTGTTGTGAACTCTAGGTTATTAGTTGATCACTAAACAGGATCCGGTTATAACAACGTAAGGTTAGGGGCTTGAATCTGAAAAGGATAATTAAAAAAAAAAAACCACGTTGGCTGGATGAGAATTAGGTAGGTGAATAGGTAATATAAATTCAGAATGGGGTACTACGTTTTTTTAAAACCATATTCGGTGATACAATGACTGTCTATCTGTGCAATCTAACAGTTAGAGTTCATGATCAGGACAGATTCCCTACATTTCCGTAGGAAAGTATTGGATTCATGACACATGATGAAAGGTTTTTCGAAATCAGTTTGATGGCCAGATTGCAGAACATGGCGTACAGTAGCGTAATTACAGATCGTTAGTTCTAAGAGCTGTAACGTGCTGTGCAATAGGTTCTTTAAGCCTCTGTTTAGTTTCTCCAACGTAAAAACATCCGTGATTGCTGCATGGAATTGCGTAAACAACATCTCTACGTTGGAGGAAATCACTATCGATTATGGTTTGACTCTTAATAGTATTAAGTATTGTTGCCAGGCGACGTGATTTAAATATTGAAGGGTTTGAGCAGGTTTTTGAGAGCGGAAGACGGTCTGTGGAATGGCACAGAAATATATTTGTTAATTTTGGTTTTCTTCTCCTCATCATTATGATAATATGTTTGCAAAGTTCTTACTATTTGCCTATTAATAAAGTGAATTGGATAGTTGTTATTGGAGAATAGGGAAATTATGGAATTGATTTCATTGTTGAAGCCTTCAAGATTGCTGGAGAGGTTGATAGCTCTTTACACTGTCATGCGTATATTATTGTTTTTTTTTTTTATATTATCCTTATGTGGTGAAGTGGAGAAAATAGTAGAGACGCCATCTTTTAACATGGGCGTGACGTCATGCCTGACGTTTTCCAACGATGCACTGTGATTGGTTATTTCAAATTATAAATTTACAAATCTACAAATTTACAAAGATCGTATAACTTTCGCCTATTAATAGGATGATTCTTCAAGAACAACCTACAAAACCGGTTTACAATTCAATAAGCCAATAAAAGAAATAACATGTAATTTATTCTTCCATTTACACTAGTAGTGCGCTACCCGCGGCCCGCCGGTATATTTGCTGGTCCGGTAGTGTCATACTTCAAATTAAATTTGAGCCTTTACATTGCTGCCAACAGATACATTGAAAAATGTCATAACTTGCAACTGACACTTTACTATTGGAATGTTGATATAAAACACAACTACCGCATTACTTGATAATTTGAAGTTTATGTAAATTACATATATTATTAATAATTATTATTATAAATGACATTATCAATCATTAATTAGCATAGGAAAGATTGGGGGGGGGGGTGGAGGATGGGACGCTGCGGCCCTCCATTAGAATTTTTATAAAAATATTGGCCCCAGGCTTCCTAAGGTTGTGCACTCCTGATTTAAACACTAGGAGAAACTAGATATTGCCCAAAATATCTTTTCTTGTTCATCATGTATCTTTTCTGATTCAGGGCGTTGCAAAAAAAACCAAAATTAAGATAATATATTTTCAAATGAAAAAATTAGTACTATCTCAAAAGTTTTTTTTGGATAATTCATTTTTGCTAAAAACCCTGAAATTTCAATCGCAAACAGAGCGTAAAACATCTCTAATTCTAAGAAGGTAGTTAGACCGTTACGACACTAAGCGCTTAGTGTGGTTATAGCCCACTACCGTGTTATTACAACCACACGTTAAATATATATATTCCAATCTCACATTCCATTGATGTACTTTTACAAATAGGTGGGTTTTTTTTTTATTCTTTATTTTCTTTATTTGTTTAATCCAATTGACACCCATTCAGTGAAAGATCTGATTCCAAGTTGAATGCAGACGACTCCACCTCCGAAGATTGGTGTAATCCATGTATTGTTTAACCAAATCAATTCCTGTTCAACGAATGAACTGTTTCTACCCATGACGCCTCTAAAGAAAAGAACGATTGATTTAATCCATTATGTTTTGTAAAATCTATATAACATGTTGTTTCCTTTATATTTCACATTCTGAAGAAAATTACCGAAAAAAAATATGTTAAAATGTTTTTTTTTTTTTTTTTTATCATAGGCAGTGCCGTACTGGTCTTTATTTCATCACATTTATTGTTTCGCACGTTAAATTGCGTCATGATCCATCTTGTATCTCCATCATCACTCTATTCAAAACTCCTTTTCAACATCCGAAAAAATATAAATAAAGGAAAATGATCGGGTGCCTATTTCATCATTTTACAGGACGATATTTAGCAATGTACAAGTTTGCAGACAAACTGACAACTCTTTGAATTAAGATGTCTCTATACTGTGTATGTGGGACCAGTGCCGAGTGGTAAGGGAGCTTTGGCTGTGGGTTGGAGGGTGCTGGGTTCGATTCCCGGCCACGGTGGAGGGCAGGCATTTTTCCACGCTCCATTCTCCTATAAACGGGAACTAGGGTCTATCCAAGCCACATCTGTAGAATGGGTGGCTGGTTTCTTTCCCGGGGGTACAGGCGGGCGAGAGCTGCGCTAACCACCCGACCTCATCTCTGTTCCGGGTCACTGAAGCGTTGGAGCCTTATCTCAAGCGTCCGAATAAGCCCCTGCGGTGCCAACCTAACCTAACCTACATTGTATATAAAGAAAACAGTAGATCTACACAAATATACCGGTAAATTATAACTTCTATTTCAGATGCAAAGAACTCTCTATCCTCTGTAAAACACAGCACGATGCAAATTAACAACCTTAACAACTCTATTGAGTGTAATGCCATTCTTTCACTTTCAGGAAACCAAAGACGCCGTGAAAGCTCTTGATCAATAAGTTAGCACAAATAACTCGAATTAAGAGAAGATATTCAGCTATTTTGGACATCAATATGTTGTCGTACCTAAAAGCATTGAATTTATTAAGTAAAACGTTTTGTGTTTTTTTTTTCTTATTTAAAACAACGCTATCCTTATTTCTTTAGTGAGGACATAATATCTTGGCTACAAGATCGATCGGAACAATTCCCTTAAGACTCGTGAGAAGCTACAAGCGGTGAAGATAAAGAAAACTCTAGAACACGAAAGGCGTGATAGGGTATTTTCCTCCTCAGAAGTTGACATAGGCCTGTGAATGATTGGAAAAGTCGATATCATTGAAATCCTTACACTGGCCTGTTTACGCCAATTAGTTGTAGTAATACAGCGAGTTAAAACATAGTCCAATGATATTATGTTTATGCAATAAAACAGATATTAACTTACATAAACACGTATTTGCTGTGGTAAAACTAAGTATTCTGATCAGTTGTTTTAATTTTAGAACATAAATCGTAGATAAACGATATTCATTGTAATAATAATAATAACGTCACTCATCGACCATTTCTCGGTGACAATCAATTGTTTATCAATGGCTGTCAAAGCAGCGATCAGTTCGACCGCTTCGAAAAGGAATTTTTATAAAAACAATACAAATAGTAGAGACAAACGCAATACTGTGAATGTCTACGCACAGCTCTGAGAAGAAAGCGTTAATTCTTTTATAAAGAAAACATCCACCGGTGTTTTGAGAAATACAATTTGGAAAATCAAAAGCCTCGCAGGGCAGCTTCGATAGGAGAGGTTATTGAGGTAGGATGATGTCTGCTAATCAGGAATTCGAAGAAAAATTTAGGTGAGTAATGACATATCAGCTTCGAAAAAGCATTTTCGAAGTCATTGAAAAGGAAGAATTTTTTTTTTTTAAATTTCCATTTCAACGTTACTGCGCTTCATAAAAAAAGTAGAATTTGCTTTTGAGAAAAGAAGTAGAAAAATAAACAAACAAATAAACAAATAAACAAACTGAAAATAGAAAATTCCCCTAAATTTTGAATAAAAGTATATTTTAATAAAAATAAATAATAAATTAAACATTACAAAATTGTAATTCCATGCTTGGTGTAATATTCTTTTTTTTTTACTCACAATCTATATTACTAAAATCTTTTTATTTCTCTGTCAGTCCGGCGCAATTGTTAATTATTAGTTTCCCTTGCTGAGAAAGTCAGATTATAAAATTTTCTTTTTTTTAAAATTTTTTTTCGCCTTGCATAGGATTTGAACCGAGGACCTTCGTCCTCGAAGTCAGGAACGCTAACATTGGACTACTGCTGGTCCCCCATATCCAATCCTACTTTTATTGTATTTGTTCGCGCGCTATCAAATAAATTCATTCAAAATTTTGCCACAATCGCTTGGAATCGATTCTTCTTGCATTATCTCATACTTACCACTAGGGAGACAGGGCCTAGTTTTATGTAAAAATAATACTTTTAAAAGTTATAGTTTAATGCGTCTTGACATACTTCTCTTTTTTTTTTAAATTTTTCCTTTAAGCAACGGCAAAAATATTTCTTTAATCTAGATTAAATAAGTATTAATTTTTCTTGAAAATTTTCCCTCTTTCCTTTAAAAAAAAAATTCCGTTTTAAATAAGAGAAACCGAATATCAGCACATTGATACAACAGTCAGCTGTTGTGTAATAAGGTCTCCCATAGAAGCAATAGTCTCGACTTAGGGCGAAAAGAGCTCTAGTTTTTTTTATTCAAAATGTGATAATTTACTTTTTTATTTTTCTTAAGTAACAAGGGTATGTCCAATACAATTTTTAGACAATAAAGCTTATTAAAAAAAATATCATTTCATCGAAACATGTTAACCCTACCATTGATACGTAAGATGTGGTAGCTACAATGCTGGCAAATCTATTAGCCTAAAAACCAAAATTACATCTGTATTACTAAAAAAAATGTGTCATTTACTAATTGACAACATAGTCAGATGTTCCATATTTACGCTGAACAGTGCCAATATACCCTATGTTGTGGTCTCCCCTACGTGCCTCTTAATACGGAATATTTCAGGGGATTGTTATTCATGGTAAGCAAAAAAGTTTGTATGAAGATGTGGCCTATTCCAAACTGCTTCAGAGATAGAGTTATTAGTGTGTTAATGCATAAAGATACGTCAAGATGAGCAACAAGCCAAGATCTCACACAAGTTCCAAAGTTCAATGAGGCTAACAGTTGAATTTTTGAAAGTTTATTAACCTGTAATAAATGTGTCACTTGAACATTAAGTATTAGAAACAGACGGAATTTGTTACCAATAATTTTGGAACAGTACATTCAAATAGCTGCACATCAGTAACCTTTCGGATACGACACATCAGTGGCGTATATAGAATATATTTTCGGGGGGGGGCCCCAAGATTAATATAATTAAGTAGACACCCCATGGAAACCTATCTGTTCAACCAAAAAAAACGATGGAAACCTATCCGTTCAACCAAAAAAAAACGATGGAAACCTATCCGTTCAACCAAAAAAAAACGATGGAAACCTATCCGTTCAACCAAAAAAAA
>JAFIDM010010028.1:18732574-18763962 GCA_023159025.1 Thereuonema tuberculata | reverse complement strand
CCCCCCCCCCCTTATATACGCCCCTGCGACACATATTCATATAACACTTGTTTCTTACAATGATTCTTCCAGAATGTTGAACTTTCCTCTTGAGACACCCTGTATAGAGTACCAACATTGATGGTTTCCTGTTTTTCTGTCGATACATAAACTGGCACAAACTGAGACTCATCAACAATGAAGATATAGATGTTGATGATCGCCACTCTTAACACCAAAGAAGCAATGATGCTTAAATGGACCAACAAAGTAATGGAACTTGCTTTTGAGCTTCGATGTTTCTCACACACGCCCTTCCAGAACTAAGCTAAAGATTCATTTTGTTACGCGTCAACGAACTAATTTCCTGACAGGACCATCAAGGGAGGCGGACCAAAGCTTTACATTCTGAAAACAGTGACGTAGCTCAACTTATTTTTTTTTCTTTTTTTTTTTTTTTTTGCAAGGTATTTTGACGTCACAGCGACTGATCCCAATCACATTGAAACTAGAGTTTGCTATTCTTAGGAGATAAAAGATAAGATTACAGTTTTAGAATAGGTTAAGACCTTAATTTAAAACGAAAGGAATCGCAGACTATCTTCACAAAAACCATGAGGGTGTAGGTAATAGGGATGCTCTGAATAAAACATATTTTGTTTTTCACTGAGAATGGTTTTACAAACTGCTCTGTTGTTGTTTATGTGATGGATTCGTTCTAGAGAAAATACCGTAAAGAAAATCGTGTAAAAAAGTGCATTTTTTGTTCATATGTGGTAAAAACAATATATTACACAATTTTTAATAATAACGTACATTGTCGTTTCTTAACACTATACAATGTATTTTATCTCAGATATTTATATAAAAGGACATTTATATTTTTTTTTATAAATGCCCGGGCTCGTAGATTAATCATCTTTCTTTAGGCCAACAACACGGGGTGAGATATGATGCCTTTAACCGACGAAGCGTTGCCCAGGGTACGCCACAGGAGGCAGCATAAGTGGCACCCGCAGGATCGGACAGAAGGAGAAACAGAAGAAGAAAGAAACATCCATACCACAACCGGGATTCGAACCCGGGTACCAGCACACTGGCCGCAACGACAGACCGCCGTCTAGACCGCACGGCCACGCCGGCACAGCAAGGACATTTATATAAAAAGGAAGAGTTTGTAAGCCATTGTTTTCCTGAGAACCACATGAGATACAGGGATAAAAGTGCTATCAAATGAAAGGTCCTCATGTGGAGGAATGCATGAACATGTTGATTTTTGTTTTAATTTTAATAAAAAATTTCATGAAAAAAATTGTCGCCTCCTGGATCCCTGTTATGCTGTCCCCCTACAACTGTTAGTAAGTGGATGAATCCGTTCGGATCGAAGTAATCGCTGTAATTAAGTATTTTTTCTCTTAAATATGATTAAAGGATCTTATTTAATCTGAATTGTCACTTTTATTATGATTAGAGCTACCAGGTAGTTAAGAGGAGGTGTTTACAGCCCAATTACCAAAAGTTGATTGGGCCAAACTACACCAGTTTAGTGTGATTATTTAGATCATAGAGTTTTGATTTCTGAAGGAAAAAAAAAAACAGTGAAATTTCGCCACCAGGGTAAAAAATGGCGCTGGAAGCTACAAGTGTAGAGAAAATTTGGCGTAATAAATACAGTAAGTTTACAATCAATAGTAATTTTTATTTGGCATCATTTACAGATGTGATTAAATATGTAATTTGCAATTGTTCCAATAACTGCATTCTCTGAACAGTATTTTCTACAGCAGAACTCAACAGATCTCCAGTGATTTGTCTCAAGGACAGCGTTATTCGATGCTTTAACGTTATTAAGCTATCCACGCCTCCTTGGTACACCACGCTTTTTAAAGTCCCATAACCAAAAGTCATATAATTAGGGGAACGGTTTGGCCAACACACAAGAAACGCTCGACTAAACATCCTGTCTTTTGTGAAATGGTGCCGTAAGACTTGCTGTCCACACCCAATCCAATTTGAGGGGGTACTCCATCCTGCATCCGAGACATACCCGCTACTGAAGTTGTGGAATAACGACATGAAGCGATCCATTGATGCTGTGAGGTATGCTAAGTCGCGGAACCGTTTCGTGTTATTTCTTCAAAAAAGTACAGACCGATGATGAACGAAGCAGTAAAGCTGCACCGCACTGTGACTTTCGAAGAGTGCCAAGGAATCTGCTGAGAAACAGTAGGATTTTCCAACGCCCAAATGCAGCAATTCTGTGTGTTTACAGTTCTACTAACGGGATTTACTTGTCATAAATATAAAAAAAAAATGAAAAGTCACAAATTCAGGAGCAAAAAAATTGATTAAAAAATAGTAATCCGAAAATAAAATTTAAACGTTCACGAATAAATCGTTAAGCGAAAAGTTCCATTAATGTACAGAAATTATGCTTTCTTCCTTGTTTTTATTTTATAATTCATTTTTATTATATTATATAACTTTCACTGAAAAACAAGGGGTTTAATGCTGTTAATTCCACAGTTTTATTTTTTTTATTTTGTTGTTTTGATGTTAGATGCTATTGCCGGGAGCGAAGTGACATCATCGCAGTCTCAGCCTATTATCAACGGGAAATCCTGCTAATGATTTCTAATAAAGATGAAACAGCTGTCCAGGATACTTCTTAAATTACTGAAACACAAAAATGCATGGAAATTGTTTCCACCTTAAACAACAAAAAGCTTTTTAGTAAATATACTTTTTAAAGAAAAAAAAAAGATGCATGGAATTAGTTTAATTGAAAGTAGGCTTTCAGTTCTTAAGAAATTTCTTGTTTTTAACGAAGACTAATGCGATCAATCTTGTTTTATTTCAGGAAATGCATCATGTTCATTCATAGCATCAGGGTTTTTTTCGCTGCTATTTTTATTACTATTGAAACTAGCGTCTGCTGAGGCTTGAAAAGCAATGTAGTGGTTATGAGGAGCCATTAGGGTTCGGGAGTGTTGGTGACAGATGATAGAGGAGGCGGCCATGATCTCAAGCAGAGAAAGAGAGAGAGAGTACTCAAAGTAGAGAGAGAGGGATACTCAAAGAAGATCACAAACAGAATTGCCCAATATAACAGCGTTAGGCATTCTTATTACAGATCTTGCAAACAAATACTTTTGAATACTGCCACTATGAAAAGAATTCAAGGAAAACTAGTGAGTTAATAATAGAAATTTCCTATCGAATGATCTCTTGGGCTGCACAACACTGAACGCTGTCTCGTTATACTTGGTCTTTATTTACTAATGGAAAATCTTCGATCGATGTTGTAGTGAACACGTTCCACCATTGCTATCATTCATCAGCTTTCAATTTTCTATGGATTACTTGTTTTCTTGTTACTTGTTACTTGCTGCTACACAAGTTAACGTACATTTAAAAACTTCAACGCTAAGTTTTTTATCAAAGAAAATTTGTACACATCTAACTGACAAGTAAAATAGTCTAAATCGATCATAATTATCGTTTTTATTTCATTTTTAGTTTAGGAACGTAAAGAGGCTCAGAAGATTATATATTCTTCTTCATTTGTTCCTTTTATTTAATATAAAACACTTCAAACTTCATTTTAAAACTTCTTCTTTATTAATATGGACAATATTTCACAGAATTTGATCATTCTCCTTCATTCTATTTGAATATTTACATCAATAACAAGTAGGTTTCATCCTGTTCAATATTACAACATTATATCAAAAATGAATCATGTTCAATGGTTCAACATTGTGTAACAAAGAGAATGAAATAAGTGTATCAATAATCATTATAAAAATATTTTACGTGCGCACAGATAATATATGAAGAATGTTCGCCGACGCACTTGTCTAATAAATTAAAAACATTAAAAAACTTGTGAACTGATTAAAAACGATCTAAAAAAAAACATATAAAAGAATTTAAAAAGATAAAAACAACTACTTTCAACTTCCTATATTGAAGCCATCTTCGGGTTTGGTGAGATAATGAGAAAAACAGCCTTAATAAGCTAAAGACATTCCAACTGCAAGCTGCGTGGAATTGTGGGTACTCTATGGATCTTTATGGTAAATAGGTTGGTGATCATTGTAAGACAGGGAGTAGGGGAATGGGGAGAGGGTTGTTAATTACTGTTTTGTCTTTTCTTTTTTGGAAACCATATTTTCGTTTGTTTAATACAGAAAAAATAATCATTTTAACAATATGGGTTAGTGATAATATGGAACGACTCTTTGTATTTACGTATAAAGCTGTTTCTTTCCATCTTCTGTGAATTGGGATCTTTTAAGATTTCTTTAACTTCCCATACTTGTATTTTTCACAAATACAAAATTACAGTTCGGTCCAAAAAAATACCCTCAATAACCGTTTTGACTCAATTTTAGCTTATGTTAAGTTCATTAATTAATTATTAACCTTTCTTGCTTCAGCACTTGAACTTTGATGCAAACTGCTATAGATTAACATATTTATGAACTTTTGAAGTGGTTTTACAGATCATGGAAAAGAGAAAAGACATTTTAAAAAGCAATTTAAAAAAAAGCTGCAGTGTAGTATGTAACTCTTAACTAAAATACGTCATTGCAACTGCCATGTTAAACTCATGTTCGTGTTAAAGTCATCGCTACTTCCTAAGGTGCAACTTTAACTAATAGCAACAAGTATTTTGTGACAAAATTTCTAGCAATTTCTTTCTCTACATAAGCTTCTGCTTTGTATGCTTTCTTTCTATTAGGTAAACTAAAATTATGAATAATGCAAATCCCTTTCATTTTTATTAGCCTTTGGAAAGAAAAACGAGGTTCTTAAAAATAACAGTGTGTAATTGTTTGTATATGTATACATATGAGTTCCTTGTAAATAACTTGTCAACAAGAGCTTCTTGAAATTTGACATTCGTATTCACAGACAAGAGACAATATATCCGTTGTATTTCAAGAATTCATTTGGGTCTTATCTTTTTTTGAGCGTGAAGATAACATAGAGAAGTGTTAGAAACGAAACAGTTCATAAAAACGGCAAAAAAAAAATCAATTTCTTTTGCACTTCAAAAATAAATATCAATTTTTTTCTTTTTTTTTTTTTAATGAATTTTAAAATTTGCGTCTCAAAAAATGGTTCGATTTTAAGTCCGAAAATCGGTCGGTCGGATCCATGTGAAATGGGCGTAAAGGGAGCATTTGAGACTAAAATTATCAAAATGGAAAAAGGTAAGGTGAATGAGGTGTTTTGAATAAGTAAATTTTGAATAAAATTTGAATTAATGAATAAAAATTTGAATAAAATAAAACTGAATCACTCTATACGTAAATTGTGTTCCAAAAACACCCTCATTCACCTTACCTTTATTCATTTCAATATGATAATTTTGGTCTCAAACGCTTCCTTAAGCGACCGATTTTCGGATCCATGTGCAATGGGCTTAAGTGTTTCCAATTTCATCAGTTGTCAGCGAATGAAACATTTTAAGATAAACTGTTCCATTCCTTTTACTTAATTTATAACAACTAGGTCATCCCCCTGTCTCCCCCTGGAAAGTATGATAATCCAAGAAGAATCGATTCCAAGCGGTTATGGCAAAAAGTAATATTTTATTTCTTTTTAAATGAACTCATTATTTGATAGTGAGCGAACAAATACAATAAAAGTAGGATTGGATATTGATGGACCAGAAGTAGTCCAATGGTTAGCGTTCCTGACTGCGAGGACGAAGGTCCTCGGTTCGAATCCCAAGCAAGGCGAAAAAAAAAAAATAAAAAAAAAGATAATTTTATAATCTGACTTTCTCAGCAAGGAAACTAATAATTAACAATTGCGCCGGACAGACAGACAGAGAAATAAAAGATTTTAGTAATATAGATTATAAGTTAAAATAAATATAGCAATAATATAAGTTTGGATGAGACTTTTTTTCCTACTCTCAGTGAAATTCGTTCAATATTTCGGTTCGGTTTCTTGAGTCTTCTTCAGGAAAAGCTTGAGAATTACATTAAAATGTCCCCGTGCCTTTATCAGTTCGACTTCACTGTTTTGGAGCTTCCTATTCGAGACACTTCAAGTTGGGGAAAGATAGGACAGAGAAGAACGTGATAGATCATTCCTGGGAGATATTTTTAATTGAGTGGGGGTTGGAAAAGACAAATTAAAAAGTGAGAGGAGAAATGAATCTCTCTTATCTATAATTTATTTATTTTTTATTATTTATTTATAATTTATGGAGATTTTTTTTCTTTTGCTTTTTATATCATAATAATAATAATAATAATAATAATAAAAAAAAAAGAAAAACTTTCTTCCAATTCAATAATTTCGCATCAGCTTATACCTCCTTTTTCTCCATCAACATTTCGTCCAATGTCGTTCGTAAACGAATCTTATCCGATGTCATTGATGACGTCATTACATGTCACCGATGCTATCAGTTGATGAGTTTTGGACTGTTACAATCTCTTCACTATATTATTGACAAACACTTGATTTCCCTTAGGTAAATGCCAACGCCAGCTATTAATTAAGCCTCAGAGTTTGATTATCTTAACATCAATACATGACACAAAAACAGAATGCGGTATCATGCTGCTGGTTTCTTACAATCATAAAAATGAAGACTGTTACTTATTTCTAGGCTTATTTAGGTTATGTAGCCAAACAGTTTACGGCAAGGCTAGAAGACCTTTCGACTCGATCCGCTGACTCGTGGTAATAATGTTAAAGAAATTCGTAAAACTTAAAATGTTATTCAATTACTAAGAACATACGAATATTATTTAATATTATTATTTGCTCTTGTTGATATTATTATTCGTTTTTGGTAATTGTTTGTAAATTTGCATAGAAAGAACTGTAATGAATTGAAAAGTTAAGAAGATAGTATTTACATGTTAAGTTAAAGTTAAAGGCGCGATCAGGCCCAGAGGACCGCGCGATCCCATAACCAGCCCGGGCAAGCCGGTGAGGCCGCTGGAGGGTAGGCTCCAGATCGTAACCTACGAGACGAAGATGAGGTCGGGGGATCTGCCCGACGCTCGCCCGCCTGTAACTCCCGGGAAAGTAACCTGGTACCCATTCTACAGAGGGCTGGGTAGACCTTAGGACCCGTTTGGAGGAGAAAGAGCGTGGAAAAATTCCCGCCCTCCGCCGAGGCCTGGAATCGAACCCTTCAACCCGCAGCCATGTGCCCATACCCACTCGTCTACCGGGCCCACGGCATTTACATATACAGAATAAATATATATTGCTTTCTTATGTTCTATATTTCGACATATGTATCAAATGTGACTTTATGTTCATCTGCGTTTAGCCCTAAATCAGCTTCGAAAATGATTTGACATAAGACGAAGTCTTCAAATTGATTTACTTATCTGATTTCACAAATGTGTAATTGTAGAGAACACCGAACCATTACAAAAATATTCATTATTTTCGGGTTAGTCGATTCGAAGACACTTAATATCCTATTCATGAAAAACTGTGTTGTTCTTCCTAGTTGGTAAGAAGATTCAAGATTTACTGGCAGCTCTTTGGCCGGCAATCGGAAGAACTTGGCGGAGTTGTTTGCTTTGCTACGGAACAAGGCGGAGGAAACATGAATCTACCAAGCCCAAAACCCAGAATTTTCATCATACTTTCATTGGCTCAGTTGTCAGCCTTTAGTGTAGTAGAAGTGAATCAATTTTTATGACTGGGAAGAGTTAGTTTATGGTGGTTCCAGGAGGTTGAAACTTCGGAATTATCTTCATTTCAAAACTAGTATTCAACGATACTCTATTTCAATAGATGGACCTTTTCGCCATCTTGTGTTCATCCACAGTCCTGCAAAATAGTTCACTCAAATTTGTAATTCAAGGCTTTCCACAAATACGGGGTATTAACTAAGTTTTCGAATAGTTTCGTTGGAAAATAACAAATATCCTTTGCAAGGTTCCGTGCAATGGATAATTATCCACAAATGCTCATTTGTTTAAAACAAATCCTCTGGATCTCTTGGCTTTTGTTTCATTTAATTTATAATGTTTATCGTACCTACCGTGAAACTGTCAATCTTCTGAAATTAGATATTAATATAAAAATTCCTTACATTTGTTATGAGTTTCAAAATCTTCTACAACGTTGATATCTTCTGTATTTCGCTACAGATAAATACCTTCTTTTTTTTTAATGTATTCCCATTCGTCCTTTTTTTTGCCGAGATCCTGCTACACAACTTTTCCATTTCTTTTTCAAAATCGACAGCCATTAACACAAATCTCACCATATTGATATCACAGCTATTGTTCCCAAAATAATGGTTTTGGTCAACATTTCATTATTGAATATTCTTCATTGTTTAGATTAAGAAATAATAATAACTAAAAATAGCAAAGGAGGAACAGCCGTGCCGGCGTGGTCGTGCGGTCTCAGGCGTCGGTCTGCCGTGCGGCCTGTGTGCCGGTACCCGGTATGAGAGCATGGATGTTTCATCTTTCTTCTTCTTTGTTTCGTCCGATTCTACCCTGGGATTACAATCTCAGGGTTATTTCTGGACGGAATGTGAATCTCATCCCCCGTCTGGAATTTCCTAGCCTCACCCTGACGTTGTCAGGTAGGGCTAGCCCGTGGTCCATAGTTGGCCAAAGTCGATGAAAGGAAGGAAAGGATGAACGGATTCCTCTGGGTTAGACGACGTAGACACAAATAAGGGAGAACATAACAATGCAGAACTATAGGTTAGATAAACTTCTTTGTACTGTACAACTAGTTCTAGAACTGAATAATTACAGTTTGATTTTTGTTTATATAACGTAATGTTAAGTTCAGATAGGTTAATTCAGTCTACGGCATCACAATCAATTCATTCGATTACACGGCGGCACCCTACTTTCAGCTGAAGGCTGGTAGCTTCAAAACATTTAGTGACTCAGAGAAAACATTAAAGATTTTTCATTTTCAGAGATGACAATATTTCGTAAGACTAATCGTGTTACTTTTTCAAGCCTACTTACTAACACCACGGGAAAAGGGAACCATTTCCCTCCTTACCAAATGAAAATTAAAATAAAATAAAATCAATCACAATTTGAGATTGTGGGGATTGTGGAGTTTTATAGTAATTGAAGTTAATAAAAGGCGTTTATGAAGAAGATTTTGTCGTTTATTTTCAGAGATGGTTTGATAGAGTAGTCTGCTATAAGCTTATATAGAGATTTCAAATATGTTAATCTAGAATTAAAACTGTTCAGAAACACAATATTTTATTTACGCCTTTACACCAGGCATTCGTGGTGCCTACTAGAAGTAGCCTTGGGCCCGTGTCAAATGGTGCGGGTGGTGATCTGGGAACTAAACGAGGAGAGTTCAGTTCCCGGTGAAGGTCAGAGAGATGTTACTAGAGGAATCTCTTCTCCTGCAGACTCGACCTTTACTCAACTCTCTATAAAGTGGGGAGTGGGTTTCTTTCTGGACGTTAAAGGTGGGAGGAGGATGACTGACCTACCAAACTTCTGTCTGATAATCGAGAATCGTTGGAGCCTCTACTTTCTACTTCCCCTATGAGCGTAGATGGTCTCTGTGGGTCTCTCTCTAGCTTTTAAGACGAAGTAGCTAATTCCGATCATCTCATTTCAACTGAGTCGGTGGCAGCGTGAAGATCAATATCTCAATATTTCGAAAGAAAGAAAAACCAAGTTCAACCTTATTCCTTCTACTCCACTCAAATTTACGTGTAATGTTCTATCAAGTACAAGTTGTACAGAATTCAATAATGCTGACCGTTTAGGGCGGAAATACAAGTTTTGGACAACTTGGTATTTAGTGAAATCATCAAGTCAATCCACAACAACAAAGGAAAGATTAGGCTACTCTGCCAGTAATGCAAATAATTACAAAAAAAGGGCATAAAAACGCACACAAATTAAAGGTTCACTGAGCTGTTTTTGGAAATTTTATACTGGGAACCCCAGACGGAACCGTTTCGAGATTCCTAACTCTCATTGGCTGTGTTCGCCCAGTACTCAATAGCTCAGTGGAACCACGTTAAATTAGTCTATTAATACAAGTAATAAATAATATTTTTTACGACTATATTGTATTTCAATAATGATTTTGAAAAGGAATCGAAATTGTTGCTTAAACTGCAAAGTATGTGTTCACAACCAAAGATGAAAGATAGTTTGTTGATGAAATCGACCATGTTAGGAAAAAAATTGAAACTCTTATAATAAATTTTTCCATCTGGATTACATTGATGGCGAGAAAACACTTTATTAAGACTCCTGTTTTATTTAACGTTACTCATTTAGCAAGTAAATACTAATCATTCAGTTTAGTTAACACCCACATTTCAAGATGAAGCAATCTTTTGGAGTTAAAATGAAGCAACGCAATCACTACTCTTAACGTCACGAATAAAAAGTAATTGAAAATGAAATCTAGATAGATAGAGTGAAGACTGTAAGCTGGAAATACAACTCTTTGTAGATCAAAAGTCTTCAATCAATGACTTTATTAACAGGACGGACGTAAATGAGAAAGGAAGTTGAAGGTAGAGGGCTGATGAGATAGGAACTAACAGAAGAAAGTTTTTGATTGTCGTCGTATTTATGGGAAAATAAAGAAAACCACAAAAAGAAAAAATGGAATAAGATTGAGAGGAAAAGACTATAGAATTATGTAAAATATAAATAAAAACACATAAACCAAGATGCAAAAAATAAAGCAAAGAAAATAAAGTGAGTTTTAGAAAATAATCACAAAATAATAAAAAAAAAGATAATCTAAAGATAGGCAATGAAAAGAAGGAAAAAGTTACATAGAGAAGGATGTAGAAGAATGCACAGGAGGATGTAGAAGAGAAAATTAGTGGAATGATTAATCTGGAGACAAGAGCCCCCAAAAGATTTTTTCCATGGGGGGGCAAAATATATTAGGTAACGTAAAAAAGTGTAAAAAATTGTACATTACATTGGGAAATTATTTAAAATAAATGTAAGTAAATTAAAGTAATTATTTATAATAAAATTTACGAGTTTTCTATCTTTTAATCTTCTTTAGAGATCTTTTTTTTAGCATTTAAACTAAAAATTCCAGGATCTTGCCCACTCATGCCCGTACGTGAGGGCGCCCATGTTTACAGAAAATATAAAAAAAAGAAGAGAAAACTAAAAAGGTAATTAAATCCCAAAAAGAGAATAGTAGAAAAAAATAGATTTGTTTACAAAATGATTAAAAAAAAATAGCATTCCAAGCAAAAGTAGATATCAAAAATAGAAAATAGAATTTTCTTTATTTTTCTATATATTTTCTTTGCTATTTAGTTCATTATCTTTTTTGTCTATTGCCGGAATCAATGTCGAGCCTGAAAAGATAAAATAAACCAAAAAAAACTCGCCAAAAGGATAACTGGGGAGAAAATTCATGTGCACGCTACAGGCGGCCGCTACAAATTTTTTTAGCGCATAAAAAATCAGACTGCGCAAGTAAATACACTGAAGCTCGGTTATAACGCGGTTGCTTATGTTGCGAATTCGAATATAACGCGATTTGGTCTTGGACCCCGTCTATTTTCGAAAAGGTGTATAATTGTAAAATTGCAAAATTTACCATTTTTTCGCCTAAAATCAAATCAAAGGTGTAAATTAATATGCTTGTTTCCTTATTATTTACAGTAATTGAGACTCTGTACCCACCCTAATGTCACGAAAATGCGCCAAATACAATATATTTTTAAAAAAATATCAGAATCGCGGACTTTTTCGTTTAACCAAAATGAATATCGAGATCTATTTTTCTGCCAATGACAATCAGTAAAGAGGCCCAGGTAATCTAATATGCGTATGAATACCTAGTTTCGATCCACGCGACTCGTCGTTTGTACAAGATGCTAAGATGGCTGCGCCAAATCGATTTTGGCTAATATAACCCATCAAAGTGTTGAAAAGGTAATGATTTATGTATTTATACATATAAAATTCTCTCACATGGCTCTGAATGATGTAGGTAATCGCGAAATGACCATTTTAAATCGTTTTGGAATCGTGTGTGCAATAATAGGGTGCGATATACGACATTTGACATCGCGAAGTAATAAAAGTTCAGTTATATCGCGATCTTCGAAATCTTGGATCCGAAAGTTCGCGTTATAACCGAGCTTCAGTATATTAATAAAGAGTGATACCAAGTTGTTTACTAAATGACATCCTTGTACAGGTGTTTCACGCTAATATGGCAATCATCAGCTAAGAGCAGTCATCAGTAAACAACCAGGTCTCGGTACACAGGCCTATATGAGAAAAAGGTCGGAATCAATGTGGAGCCCGAAAAGCTAAAACAAGCAATAAAAAACTCGCCAAAAACATGTGCACATGAATTTTCTCGCGAGTTATCTATTTAGTAATCTATTAATGCGCATGCACTGAAATGATATATTGTTCTTCATTCGACAACTTAATGAAGAACGATATATTTAATATAAGGATTTCATTAACCTGTATTATTAGAAAAACTAGCTTAAAGTATCTTGCTTTGCCCGGGGATAGGGTGGGATTGGAAGGGGTGGTGCTGAGGGGGCAGGGAATCCTAGTTTTCTGGTGGCTCATATTTTCCACCAGGTCCTAGCGATTAACTATGCAGAATTTAGTCCAGATCTGTTTAAGCTTTTATTACCATCACAATGTGTCAAAGGAATGAAATCAAGGGGCTAGGATGGTGTGACCAAGGTAGCCTATATTTTCCGCAGGGTAGTAGATCACTTCGAAACTTTCCCAGTTCGTAAAAAAATAAAAAATCACGTGATAGGAACAAAGTAAAGTTATATTAATAACGCGATCGGAGAATATTCCCTTCTTCCCTTCTCCATAACCCTATCATATCAAACCTTCCCAGTTGGTAAAATAAACACGTTGGTGATCTGCACAAATTAATGTTATATTCTTATTATTTAATTCGACAATCCCGTAGAAGTTTCGTTCAGCAACATTTGCCCATCGGGAAGAAAGAAATCCGATACTCATTTGACACAGGATTAGAATCCTAATATGAATCCTAAGACACGTTTTGGAGAAGAAAGAACCAAGACAACCAATCACCGTCGGGAACTGAACCCGACTCTTCCAGCCAGCAGTCGAGTGCGGCGCCGTTTGAGCTACGACGCCAAATAACAGACATATTTACTAATAATAAATACAATTAACGAAGAGAATCACATCTTTAATTTAAAGACGCAAAGGAGAGTTCTGGAATTTCGACAGTACACATTCCGGTATTTTTATTTTTAATCTTTTGAGGTTATTAAAACTAACGCAGCTTCTTCGTTGCCTGGCAGTCAGAGGCCACAGATCGAAGACTATTTTAATTTTAGAGCTCAATTAAATTGAAGAGAAGTCAGTGATTACATCTAACTTTGCGAACTCCTCACAGTGCATTACAGTCGCATTATCTCCCTTGGGGTGAAGCCCAGATTAACGTAGTCTAATCATTCAAACTGAGCAAAAGAAACAAGAGCATGGCCTTGCCACTAAAAAGCCCCGGCCGCAATTTATGGCTACCTGCACTAATTTCTAATTAGCTAATGTAGATCTGATGTTTTCCGAAAAAGAAAAAAGAAAAGTCGCTTCTCATCTTCCGAGAACTGTTACTAAGTACGTAATCAGAAGGTTTTATACTGAGCAGCTTTAGGAAAAGAATATTTTGTAGACTCAGCAGCCATATTCTTTAAGTCTTACATCTTTTTGCCTACTTTCTTATATACATATTTCTTGTGTCTGCTTCAGTACATCTTCTTGAAACTTCGCATTCCTATTTAAAAGCGTTACAGAAGATCTTACATTCCCATTTGTTCTTATTTGAGAAATTTGCGCGTGAAATTTTCAGAGAAAATTGCTAGAAGAGGACAAAGAATTTCAATAAATGTTGAAATAATGTTGAAAATACTATGCATAAGTTTAACGTGCGTACAAACAATTACATGAGAAATAAAAGAACGCACCAGACTATTTCTCATGGAATTGCTTGTATGCACATTAAACTTATGCATTATATATATTTCTTGTTAAACAATTAATCCCTTATTGATACATACTTATCTATCTAGATATAAATAAATCTATCAACAAATCATCCTTTGTGGAAAAACTTCTTTACTCTATGACAATATTTCGAATGATTGAAAAAATCATTCGAAATATTAGAGTAAAGAAGTCATAGAGTAAAGAAGTTTTTGCACAAAGGATGATTTGTTGATGGATTTAATTAATCCCTTACATGCTAAGCGATCGCTAGCGGGGATTGATTGATTGGCCTTTTTTATTCTTTATATAGATTTTGATGTTTTCTTTAATTGGAGGGCCGTTGTGATGTTTACTTTTGCTTTCTTTATAAGTTTTATGAGTTCACTGAGATGTATGATACTGGGCGGATCCAACTGACGAAGATCAGGAAACCAGAAATGGTCCATCTTGGATTCCCGGTATCGCAATTTCAAACAACAGATCAGTGAACTCTTAGTCTGGTGCGTTTTTTTATTTCTCATGTCTTAAAATGCTGTCCACCTTAACACATATCTTCTAAAAACGCATTAAATCTTCAAATTCTTACTTTAAAATTGTGTGAATTAATTAATTTTGAGGATTAAAGGATATCAAAAATAACAGCAGCAAAAATAATAAGAACGTGCGTAAAGTTGCCCCCCCCCCCCTTAAAAAAAACACGTATTTTTTTTTAACTTTAAATCAAATAAAATGTTGACACACAATACAGATAGCCTTTGTTTTATGACGGTTCAATTAACGACGATTTAGATTTACGCCGGTTTAGAATTTAGACCAAAATGAGGAAAAATATATTTAAAATATAATGAATTGCGAATAAAGAAAATTTAAGTTGCTTGAGCGAGAATGCAGTCGTAAATGGTGAACGCAGTCAACTTTAACAGCTGTACTTAGGCCAAGTGCCTTCTCTCTTCCTCACTTTTGTTTCTCTCACTTATCCCATGTTGATAAATACGCATTATTGATAAAAGTTTTTAAAAATAAATGTGTCCATATCTTGTAAAAGGAATGTACTCTATTTACACTGTAGTGTAAAGTGTACAGTATGATACACTACAGTGTAGTGTGTAATAATTAAGTTATTATTGATTATTTTATGTTAATTTAGTAGGTTTATGAAAATACAAAAATATTTTATAGGGAATTTTAGTCGTAGAAACTTATATTAAGAGGATTTAATTAAATAGAAGCAAAATGGATGTGTGGAACGTATCCCCCTGTTTATATTATATAATGGATTCGTTTTACGTCGATTCGATTTACGACGCCACTGTAGGAACTCAACACCGGCGTAAAACGAAGGCTGCCTGTACATCTAAAATACACATACTAAAAACGGGAACCGGTTTTCAAACCCCTGCGCAGAGTTTCTTCAACCTGTCTTAAAGAACAGAAACAACAAATACAACAAATATATAGAATTTAAGAAATGAAAAGACCAAATTTATACAATATAAAAATTATGATGTCAGCATACTAAACGTGCGTCTGTTGATAATAAGAAAAATTAATATGTTCAAAAAAACAATCACAATAATCGCAACAATTGCGCCTTTTGCATTCGCAACAATCACATTTGTAATGCAGCTCATCAACAATCACAACAATCACAATAATCGCAATAATTGCGCCTTTTGCATTCGCAACAATCACAATAATCAACAATCATAACAATCACAATCACATTTGTAATACAGCTCATCAACAATCACAATAATCGCAGCAATTGCGCCTTTTGTATTCGCAACAATCACATTTATAATAATAAGGAAATTAAATCAATAATTCAACATAAATTACGTATCAGAAACCGTTGCGAAGCATTGTGATTGGTTTACTAATCGCTATCCCTACCTTATTTTTGGATCAAGTGTGTCAATATCTTTATTATATGGTTTAGGAAAACGTGGTTGGTTGTCTAAATTGAAAGCTAAACGAACATTGGTATCTTTGAAGACAGAATGTTATTGCTTGTCTAACATAGGATGATAGGATACGATACATATGAAGAATTGACACTATTTATTTTTAAAGTGAGATCACTTTTGGCAAACTGAATCTAATGCAGTTCTTAATGAAAGGTAATGGATAACCATTACTGATAAATTGATCAGAAATACCATGCAGTTATTGATTGAATATTGTTTCAAGGGAACTCACGTGAAAAGCTTGAAATGCTTTCATGGAAATTAAATTATATTTCATGTGGGTTGGAGTAGTGGATTTGAAATGCATAACCATAGCGGATGATGCTGGTTTTCTGTATGGTTTGGTTATAGTTTGTTTATTATCGTAATGTCAAGGAAGTTGATTTCATTGTTGATATTTGGAATTTCTGGATAAACTTTATATTGGATTGGGTCAAATTAAATGGATGCAGCCTGTCATTTTCATAACCTTTTTTAGTTATCATGAAAAGGTCATCAAGATATCTTTGATAGAATATGATCGGAAAATCATTGTAAGAAAAAAGCATTGTCAATATTCTGCATTCGGTAAAGATGGCTGATGTGGGGAGGCCCATGAATAAGCCTCTATTGTGTTTTAAAATCTTGATTGGCTACAAAGAATTGATTGTCAATAATAAACATATCTATAAATCAAAGGGAAGTTAATGGAATCTTGATTTTTTGAAGTAACATGCTGTAAGTTAATGTTGATAAAAGGTTTAGGAATTGACGTGAACAGACCTTGTACATCCAGTGAAGACATGTGATTATCATCTACTAAATTTGATATTTTGTAGATGTTTGTCATAAATGAACACCATTACTGACATGTCCAACAGAATTGTACTAAATTATATCAAATATGTACTGTAGTGGGACACATTATCGATAATTGAGCCCTTGCAATTTATAATGGTTCTATTATTATGTTTGGTTCAAACACACTCCAAACATAAAATTCTCATATAAAATAAAAAATAAAAAGAGAAAAGATTGACATCATCTTCTTCCCAATTTTCTAGAAAAATAATTTAACAACAGTTATGAAGTTAATATATACTCGAGCTGCGCGAGTCATTATTAACAATTTTCTAGAAAATTGGGAAGAAGATGATTTGAATCTTTTCCCTTTTTATTTTTTATTTTATATTCAGCTTGATAAAGAAAGTCGATAAGACTTTTGAAATATTGCGGTGAGAATTTTATGTTTGGAGTGTGTTTGAAGATTAATAAAGTAATTATAATCGTTCTGTTTTATAACAATTACATATATCTATTTCTTTGTTACTTTAAGTGTGATTCTCATAATAGGTAGTGTGTTATTATCATTTATAAATAGTTTCTTAATGTGTTCTTCCGGAACCTTTTTTTTCAGTCTCTTGCTTTTATTTGTTTTCTGAGTTTGAGATTAATTTGCTGTTCTGTAAGGGTAGCCCAACTATAAATGTCATTATTATCAATCTGCTTATTCAACGTTCAATCATATTTTGATTTTCCAACCAAAACGATTTTATTAGATTCGGTGATAACACGTTGTTTATTATTTCTGTACATTTGCAATTCTAAAGGGGAAATGTTGGTAGGACTACTTTCAGTAATGGAATGCACAATGGAACCTACAAGTTTTTTCTGATTTTCAGGAATTTGAATATGATTTAAAGTCTGGACTCAAGCAATTCAGGCGACTGCAAACTTTTTATTTCTTTTATACATTTCTTTTCCCAATGCACCTAAAATTCTGAAAATTTATATATGAACTTGAGAAGATGTGGGATTTATATTTTCTTGTTTTTAATTTTCAAAATATTCTGTAAAATTAATTACATTTTTTTTGTAATTAAAATTAATCACTTAAATTACAACTCAAAAGCAGTCAATTGTTTGGGCGTTTTCCAGGTATGACTCGATATTTTCAACTTAAACAAACTTGATAAAAGCCTCATATGATAAAAAAAAATTGTTAAATAATGATATAATAATGATTTAATATATTTATTGTTAATGCAATAGTAAATTTTTAAAAAAATAAAAACTGTTTTTCTTTTAAAAATTGCTCAAGATTGATTTTTTTTTCACGTGCTATCAAATACAGTAGAGCCCCGATTATCCGCGGAATTGGGTGGCAAGGGCTTCGCGGATAACCCGAAAAAAGACTAAAAATGAGGTGTAAACACGAAAAAAAAATATTTCACCATTAAAAACTACATTTTATTGTAAAAAAAACATAATATGTAAAACTTTTAAAATAAAACTTTAAAAGCAGAAACCTTTGCTCTACGTTTGCATCCACAAATTCCGAAAAGGCCTATAGGATCACGATGCACGATAAACCTGTCAGTATTTTTCGACCTTCGCACTGTAGGGCTTATTGTATTTTCCCTGTTGTTGGCTTGGATTAAAATTCGTTTTTTTGAGGTTCGTAATTAAAAATATTTAATTACGCGGATAATCGCGGATAATCGGGGCTCTACTGTAATCATAAAAAAAATCGTTTTCACTAAAGACTTTCTAAATATCATACAAATTCATTTAATGCTGTTCGTTTCCAAAAATAAATGTTTTCATTTTTTTTTATAAAAATAGATTCTCATTAACAAAAAACGCTCCAAAAGTTGAGTGTTTTTGAATTTTCATTTAATTAATTGTAGAATATTTTGAAAATTAAAATCTAAGAAAATAGAAATCCCAGATGAAATTCAAAGTCCAAGCTGACGCACCTGATTAAATAATTTAAAATAATTTAATCAGGTGCGTCGGCTTGGACTTTGAATTTCATCAATATTCAGCGCACGTTAATACATATTACATAAGAAATCCCAGATGTTTCACAAGTTCATATTTAAATTTTTAGAATTTTAGGTGCATTGGAAAAAGAAATATATAAAAAAAATACAAGATTTGCAGTCGCCTGAAGTTGCTTGAGTGAGGAGCTTAACGTATTCTCGGTTATGCCAATAATGGTTGCAGGTTGTATAGTGTTAATAATGAATCTGTTAGTTTTGTTAAGCAGTTGTTTCTTAATTTAAGATGTAAACTGATTTATTGATAATGGAAGTCTCCTTTAAAGGATTGGATTTTAATCATTTATTAACGCTAAGATATGTCAGTTTATTACTATGGGTTTTTAATATTTTTTTGAAATGATTGTTGAGCTTTATTTGCGCCTTTATTTGTGAAATATTTATATAATCTGACCTGAATAATTTATCAAAAAGATAATTGGAGATAAATTGTAACTTTTTGATGATGTTAATTTTTTTTTCTCTGGTGGGTGTTAATTCTGTCAGTGAAAATGTCTTTATATAATTTAGTTATTATTTTTGTCAGGAAAAATAATTTCACAAATAGATTTACGTATGTCACTAAGGTCATAGCATGAAGAAGAACCCACTCGGGGCGGAAACCGGTTCTATTTTAATGCAAAGTTTTGTTTTTTTTAAGCAATTAAATTTTGCATTTTAAGCAGATGCATGAGCTTAGCTAATTTATTTAAAGATTTACGTGTGTTTCTTGTAAAAATGTCGATATAATTCATGTTTTGTTGGACGTATTAATTCTCCTTACTATCAACAGACGCTCGTTTAGTATTCTGACGTCAAAATTTTTAAATTGTTCCTTGTCTTTTCATTTCTTAAATTCTATATATTCTTTAAGATAGGCTGAAGACAAACACTGCGCAGGGGTTTGAAAACCGGTTCCCGGGTTTTAGTACATACATATATATTTAGATGTACTGTGTATCAGTGTTTTATTTTATTTAATAACACATTCATGGCAATTTATTTTGAATCTGCTTTGCAGCTAGGTCTTGAACATTGAGGATCATATGTGGGAGAGCGTTGTCCTGCTAGAAGCGGTGAAGGAAAGACATCACCTTGCCTCTAAAACATCCCTTACGTATCGCGGCTGTTGAGGGTTTCCCGAATTCGTATCAAGAGAGATAGCGAATTGACCCCCAATGCCAAACCCAACCATGACACTTAGCTTTGGGTTGCAGGACGCTTCAAAATTCCGTTTACCACAACATCTTCGACTACGTATGCGACCACCACCTTGCAACAAGTTGACGCGTGACTCATAAGAAACACGACAAATGCTGCCAATCAGCACACAAAGTCTGTGTTCGAGACCCCACTCCAGTCTAAAGCGTCTGTGGCCAAAGGAATTCTCAGCAACGGGCTGCGAGCGACCAGTCCTCTGTTATGCTGGGCGAACACGTACCAATATGCGACAATATTGGTGGACATTGATATTGGCAGTTGGTATTGTGCGCGAACACACAGGTTTTCCTTTACGAGTATTGGCCTGGTTACGGCATTGCTCACTAGGGAGAGCTAGAGAGAGCGTGTTTCCGTACAGAATTGCTATAGTATTAAACGCCGTCCCTTTGTAGAAATCAATTAAGATTCTTTCATTATCAATTGACAAAATGTTGTTGTTTGAATTATCTGTTTTGGGCCGACCCATTTTGCTGATTTTAAGCCTTTTTTCTCAAACAAAATGGCCGGCGTGAGTGAGTGATTTTCCGATTTTCAAAGTCCCGCCTTCCTTCGACGTCACCATTGTCACGTGATTTCATCCGTTCTTGTGATTCGCTCGCTCACCAGCAATATTTCTCGCCAACTAAAATTGTTCCTTTTTTTCCGACAATCGCCAATGGGCAATATTGGGCAATATTGTTCATTTTTATTGCTGGAAACGGTTGGTACCAATAAAAATGACCAATATTGTCCACCAATATTGCCGCATATTGGTACGTGTTCGCCCAGCATTAAACAGACGACATCGACCTATGTTGGAGGACGAAACTGTACGATGATCACCGCCGTACAGTAGAGGTACCTATCTGTCATCTCGAGCAATCATACAAATTTGCGGTCCAGTTCCCAGATTTCTGTGCGCCCGAGTCTCATCTGTCCATACGTTCGCATCGCTGTACGAAAAGGCAGAGTAAAATCGTGGATCTACATTTATATTCTCGGTTATGTAATCATGTAAGCTCCTGGGAAAGTGACGATCATCAAATCAAAGTCAGTCTGTATGTTTCCCCTTTCGTAATAACTTTAGAAGCAGCTGGATGAAATGTGGTTTGCATTTAGAGACGATCATATTCGAAATCCCTTCCTTGTGAATTAAAGGCAGAAGGCGGTACAGAAAAGCATTGCAAGCTAAACAATGGATTTCCATCATGTCCTCAACAATGAGTGTTAATGCGTTTAGCTAATTTATTGATTTGATTTGATATGATTAAAATTAATCGGCTTTAGGCAAACGTAAGTAAATCATGCAAATTAATTAATTAATTATTTCAAAAATAAGGAAAATTAATTTGAATTCAATAGAGATTGTAATTTGAGAAATCACTGCAGGATTTTTCGTTTGTGTCGTTTACAGTTAAAAAACAAACACGATGTATATATGTATAAGAATGAAGGAAAGTAAACTTAAAGTTCTTTTAGGAACCTCTTTGTTTTGTATTTATTAACTGAAATGGCGCAACAATAGAACGAATTTAGTTAAAATATTCAAAACATCTTTCTTGATATTAATAAATTACAACTTCTAAAAAACACAAAAAACAACTTCTGCATACCAATATTTCGTCCTTTATATCAAAGAACTTTATCAAGGTTTCTGCAAACCCTACATTAATAAAATAAAAAGAAAAGAAACTTTCTTCTCTCATATAAAATCAAACGAAGCAAAACAATAAAAAATCATGTAACAATAAATATTTAGCATTTTAACCGAACGAGATAAATTTAATAATAATACAAATGAAGAAAAACAAACAAATTCTATAATGACAAATAATAACTCGATAATATATAAAAGAAATGAACAACAGACTCACACTAATTTTAACAATTTTTTCAATCTTTCATTATTATATAAGAATTTCCTAAAAATACTCAATGAAATTTCATTAACTTTTAAGGACTTATCCTTATTCATAATTGACTACAATTTATTCTGCACTACTCTAAAATCAATTTTTCCGATTCTTCTTGAGTCTCATATATTATCTCTATTATAGGATTCGGATCATGGCCTTATCTAAAACAATTATAAAGGCAATAAGTTATTCAAAAGGAAAAGATTAGACAATGAGAAATTGGGAAAGTTTCATAAAATGGTTGTAGTTTATCTGTTGAGATGTTCTAGTTGCCAAGAAATTTATATAGGAAATACAGGTAGATCGTTATAAGAACGAGTTCTGGAACATACAAGAGCATATAGGAATAAAAAGAGAGGAATATTTGAATGGGCGGACCATTGTTTTAGATAAGGCCATGATCCGGATCCTATAATAGAGATAAATATATGAGACTCAAGAAGAATCGGAAAAATTGATTTTAGAGTAGTGCTTGATAAATTGTAGTCAATGTATGAATAAGGATAAGTCCTTAAAGGGTTAATGAAATTTCATTGAATATTTTTAGGAAATAATGAAAGATTGAAAAAATTGTTAAAATTAATGTGAGTCTGTTGTTTATTTCTTTTATATATTATCGAGTTATCTCGTTATTAATATTATTAAATTTGTTTTTTTTTCATTTGTATTATTATTAAATTTATCTCGTTCGTTTAAATGTTATATATTTTTATTGTTATATGATTTTATTGTTATGCTTCGTTTGATTTTATATGAGAGAAGAAAGTTTCTTTTCACTTTATTTTATTAATGTAGGGTTTGCAGAAACCTTGATAAAGTTCTTTAATATAAAGGACGAAATATTGGTATGGAGAAGTTGTTTTTTGTATTTTTTAGAAGTTGTAATTTACAAATTTAGTTAGTTTAAAAGTTAGTCTAAAATTTAGTTAGTCATTTGATTAGTGTAAAAGTTTTGATTATGCTTTAGACAGATTCCTTTTGAGCCTAGCGGAACGCTGGCCAAAGATTGGGCATTCTTTTTCTATTATTATATATTTAGGGTTATGTTTTGCATTTGTGGGGTCCCACTTCCAGGAGCGAGAGTGGGATTCTTATATGTTCACACCTTCTAAATTTATCATGGGTGGATTTTGTCCGACTGATGAGTCCTAAAGAGGACGAAACAGTCGTTCCTGTCACTCCTCGGTGACAGCTCGAGGTGCGAAATCTTTTTGGTTCCTTTATACCAGGAGTTCTCAACCGGGGTCCACAGGCAAAAAATAACAAATTGGGGGTCTATAGTGATATTTTGGTGGTCCACGGGGCAATGCCACTTCAGAACGGTTGTTATTACTCAAAATAAAATTTTTACTGTAATTTACCCCATATTGAAATAAGTAGAGAATATATATGAATGATTCTTTCAACTTTATTTATTTTATATTTCTTTTTCGCCTATCTACTCAACCATCGGTCAATACTTATCAGCAGGGCCGTCGAGTGGTTTGTTGGCGCCCAGGGCAAGATTTTGTCAGACGCCCTACACTTGATATTTGCGCCTCCCCCACCATCCCAAAAATCTATAACCAAAAAAAAAACAAAAAAAAAAACGGAATCTCCAATTCAACAACCAAAAAAAAAAAAACCGGAATTTCCAATTTTTTTTTTATTTTTGCCGTTGCCGCGGCGCCCAGGAATTTCCAATTCAACAACCAAAAAAAAAAATACGGAATTTCCAAATTTTTTTATTTTTGCCGTTGCCGCGGCGCCCAGGGCGATCGACCCGCTCACGCGACGGCTCTTCTTATAAGATATATTTGAAAAATTAAATTTACTAAATTTATGAACAGCTCCAAGGAAAAGATTCTGATCTCATATCAAGTAAAGGTGCTGTTACTGTTTTTCTGAGAAAATTATAGTACAAAATAATATCAGGCATTGTGCATTTCAACAGTTTTCTGGTTTGGCTTCGATTAGCAGCGATTTGCACGATGAAGACCTTGTATTATATAGCCAATATTTGGAAAATATGCACGAAGGTATGCAAACTCGGTTTAGTGACCTACTCATGATGGATATACCAACTTGGGTGACAATTCCTTTCGAAGTTAATGTTGCCGATATAGACATTTCTTTGCAAGAGCCCCTCATTGAATTACAAAGTGATGAATTACAAAGTGATGATGCGTGCAAAATTCAAAGATGGGAAGTATAATATATGGAAAACAAATGATATTGCTAAAAGTTCCCATTACTCTGGGATAAAGCACAGCTCTACGTTATTTGCTTTTCCAGCATCTTACCTTGTTGAATCAGGATTAGTCGTGTTTCTCACTTATCAAAAGTTCGCAATAGATTTGACATTGTGAAAAGAGATGATCTTCGAATATCGTTAACATCTATGGAATCCGATATAAAGAAACTCGCTGAGCAGCATCAACCACAGGGATCTTACTGAATCACATATTTTAACTGTAGAATAATTTATTTGCATTAAATTAGTTTTCATTCAAAATAAAGCATAATCATTTACTATTTCTTTGATTATTAATATAATCCCTTTACTTTTTATTAGTGAAAAATGGAATAAACTTTTCTTTTATCGAATAGCTATGAGGGGGTCCACCAAAAAAAAAGGGGGGGGGAAAGGGGTCCATGGGTAAAAAAAGGTTGAGAAACCCTGCTTTATACCTTTCGCAGTTGCCGTTTTGTTGAATTAAAACTTCTTCATATAATTACAGGAAAGATCGAACTAATTTTTTTTTTCCGTAGATGCTTTAAATCCAGATCTATCTTAGTTTCAAACTTTGTTACTTTCTTATTTCAGGGGTTAAAAGGATGGAAGTAATTTTTCTGAAATCTTATTTTGAGGTAGATTTATTGATTGGCTCAACAAACAGCAAACGATATTGAAATGCTTAATTTGTCTTTTCATTGGATCTATCGGCAGCTGCGTGGGTGGATTAAAGCCATCATTAGATAGCGGACAAATAATTTTGTTTAGATGAAATCCATATCAATTCACGATATTCCATTTCCGGCCAGTGTCATTGTCATGTATTTCCTCGATGAAGATAATCAATTCCTGCTGCAGAAGAGTAAATCCTCCCCCTCACTAACCCCCCCCCCTACAATTCAATTAAACCAATCAATGTCTATAAATAGAAGCAATACGACCATTGTTCATTCAAGAATTGGTTGAATATACAAATAATATAAATAAAATATTTTATGAAAGACAAAAATGAAAATGCTATGTTTCTATTCCAATTTTAGTATGTACTTAACAATAACAGTACAAATTCTCGTTTTCTTCAAAGGAATTAAATTTATATTATTTACTTAAGCTTTCTAAATCGGATTAACCTTACTCGTATCAAATGGCGTTCAATAGATTAAGGATTTTATTACATGAGGCTGTTATGTCTGAACCAGGGTTCGATATCCGGAGAGGCATGGATGTTTCTTTTAGAACTTGGATACAATAGGCCTAAAAAGGCCCTACCAGACAATAACAAAAGGGTTTAATATTCATTGCTGAAGACTACGAGATATTAACAGAAAAAGGATAGGAATTTATTGAATAGTTTCCAATGTCTTTATATGAGAATTTTTGTCTCCTTCTCGTACTAATTTCTCGATAAGGAACCATTTGGAAAAGACTGCAAATATAAAAGTGGGATCCTCCATAGTCCTTAAATATGCATGCTACGTTTCAAGATGAATTCTTAAAATCGTTAAAGTAATTTTGTAATACTAATCTCTTAAAAAAAAGTAAACTTTTAAGTGTTAAGCTGTACTACCAGTGCTTTGCTGGTCGCAAAGATTTTAATCGTATACAATACAATAGTATCTCCAAAGTATCAACTGAAGTAAAAGAAAACAAAAACCTCCTTTCTCCGAACAGCAGACCCGGAGTATTCAAACTGATCCAAACTGATGAGCACTAAAAGCACGAAACAGACGTCTCAGCAAGTCCACGATGAACTCTAGGGAACATATCTGATAAACCTACTTGATAAATATGTGATTAAAGTGCTACCAGAATATCTTGACGATGGGAAGGAACCTCACGTGATTATGACGTAGCTGCTTTTTCATCAATCACAAGCTCGCCTCAAAGCACAAGGCTTTAAAAATATGTAATATTTAAAAGAAATACATAAAACTTAAATATAACCGTTAAATCTTATATTGAAAGCAGTCAACCAATAACTAATAGTATAACATTTCCTTTAAACATCGTTAAAACTAATTTTTTGTTTGTTTTGTTTTATAGCTGTAATGTAACATTCTTCGGAACCTCTGAGAGAGGCTAGTGCTGACATCATGGGGCTACGGAATTTTTCCAATCGTCAAGCTATCGTGGTCGGACTATATTTATAAATTTATAAGATTTGAAGCAACTTCAATGTAATATATTAAATATCTGAAACAACTTCATTATTTAGTGTCATACAATGCGAGCGCTACCAAACTGATATGGAGTATTAGATCAAATACTTCCCCAAAAAATAATAAATAATATCAATATCTTTAAATTGTGCCCCCTACCCCTAATCCCGAACAGACTGTCATGACCTCTCCCTACCAAACTGGTCTAACATTCACAATGACAATCAAAACCTCTCAACCAACGAGTCCGCAATGACAGTAAATAGCAAATCTTAGCCATTTATTTACGAGTATATTTAAATTATTTATATGCATTCAACTAATGCATATTTATTTATCAAATATCAAATTTTGGGACTTTTTATTTATTTAATCGTTGTGTAGTTCATGTATCGTTGGGCAAGAGTTATAGTCGTCGCTTTCAAATGAGTTCCCTCTTGATATGTTTTGGAAGCCATCTTGTTACCACTGATACTTTAGATAATCTCAATCTAAGATCTGCTTGTTATTATCTGTGTCCATAGCGTATCATAGAATTTGGCATGGGAAGGGTACAGGGTGGTGCACATAAAACCGTCCCCAACAGGTTTCAAGGTATATGTGATATGTTCGCTATTAGCAGAATTCAACGTTAATGATCATGCGCAGATGATGATATCCGCTTCGGATATTGTTCGCCACAGTCGCGCATGCGCTAAGGAGTGTTTTTTAGTGTTGGTCGGCCTGCGTGTGAGTAATGGCGTCTTTAATTATACAACTGGTGCGGTAATCAACGGACTTATCACCGTGTGACTTTTATCTCTGGGGTTGCTGAAATGGAAAGTATACCGCAACAACCCTCGCACCTTGGATCAGTTGAAAATAAACATAAGGCAAGAGATCTCCTGAATTACGCTCACAGAATTGATGAATTTATTCCTGAACATACTGCGGCGGATGGAGAAAAGCATCGAGGCTGATGGCAACCACTTCCAACATCTATTCTGAATAGGACAATACAAATATGCCAGCAATAATGTACAATGAACAGGAGCGTTAGGGTTAAATAGTGAACATTTTTAGAATCTTGAAACCTTTTGGGGCCGGTTTTACGTAAGCCAACCTGTCGTAGCCGCTCAAACAAACAAAAAAAAATTGAGTCCTTTTCTGCGTTTACAAAACAAAATGATTTTTTGTAGGTGAATTTTTCGAAGAAAATTGAAGAGATTTGATCCGAATGCATTTATTGCACGTCGCATTAATTAGCCAAATCTCTATCAAAAAATAGTGAGAAACAAAGAGTTTAACTTAATCCGTTTTAAATTCATTTTCAGAAACCCCTCCATTGTCTGCATCTTTTTCCAAAAATTGGTAATAATGGATGTTTGTTTCTATGTTTGCATATTTTCAGTTTAATAATGCATTTCCGATAATAAGATTTGAGTAAAGAAACGTATCTTCATGCTTAGGGAAAAGTTTATACCGGAAAAGAAAAATGAAAAACGTATGGAACACGGAAAATTTAAAGCACAAAAAAAAATTTCTTTGATTCCTTGAAATTAATTTGAAAGGAGCTTAAATAAAAAATCTTATGACTAAAAGCTTTGGCTAATTAAGGCACGTGCAATAAATGCATTAGGATCAAATATCTTCGAAAAATTCACCTACAAAAACTCAAAATCTTGGTGGTTGTTCAATCAATTTATCGTTTTAATATTTCAATTAAGATTCTGAACGTGAAATTTTTTAATTCAATCAGTTGACAATACGAAATAATTGCTTTTTGTTCGATCGTATTGTTGAAGATAATTAGATATTCTAAATTACAAAGAATATAAAAAATGAAAGGAAAAGATCGAAAAATGAAATGAAAGAAAGAAGACGGAAAATTGCAAGACTTAATAATAATAAAAAATACGACAAGATTTAAGTTTAGGAGAATTGAAGAAAGAGATTAAGTATAAATTGGATGGATGGAGAAACTATTTGGAAATTGATGCGAGAAAGAAGAAAAGGAAATATTTATAGAACTCTAAAATTAAACAAAAGAATTGAAAGCAAAACTGAACACGATTTCTTAATTAATAGATTGACTTATTTTTTCCCAATATTTTTATTTACTGTATATACTTTTAAACTTTTTAGTATTTCTTGTTAGCTTTAAGATTAAATATTTATTGTTTTCAAAAGCCTATACAGATTAATTTTTAATTAACTTAAACCTTCAATGTTGTCAATGTTTAAATATATTGGGATGGCCAAAAAGTTCGTTCAATTTTTTAGTAAAATAGAAGATACATTTTTTCATTGTCACCAATACTTTTATTGAATAACGTCTTTAACGGTTTGTTCCACTACCTTCTGCTATCTTTCAGGCAACTTTATAATTCTATCTTTCCAACACTTTTTATCTTTTTGAGCAAAAAACTGCTCCAGGTGTCTTTGGTGTCTTCCAGGAAATTGAATTTTTTCCATTAAGAGAATTTTGTAAAGACCGAAATCAATGGAAATCCGATGGGGCAATGTCTGGTGAATACGGTGGATGAATCAGAACTTCCCAGCAAAGCTGTGAAAGTTTTTGCCTGGTCATCAAAGAAACATGTGATCTTGCGTGCTTATTATCTTCCATCTTCAATATTTAATTGGCGACACAAAAATCACCAATTTTAATCATTTTTTGTTTTAAATGCACGCTGATATGAGAGCTGTCACACTACGATCTAACAAAATAGTGTGGAATGACGTTAAAGACACCTAAGCGCTACTAGAGCCAACGTACGTAAAAAAAAAACCGAACAAATCTTTTGGTTAATCCAATTTTGTTTATATTCCTACTCGTGTTTTCTAGATTTATAAAATACGCGTCGATAAGGACATCTTTAAAATACCAAATGAACTGAAAAAAAGTGAATGCTTGATTCGTCTTTTGGGGGCCTGACCTGCCCAATCAATTTCGCCTAGAGTAGAACTTTCCATTTGAATAATTATTTTCGTTAAAGATCTTAATTTGTAAGAATGAAAGAAAATATCTGACAAAAATATATCAGCATTAATTTACATAAGAAATATAAATAAAAGATTTATGTCTTTCCTGCTGCAGAAGATTGGATGAACAATCGATTATATCGTGTCTCTATGTTTTACTCTGGGGCCAGAAAACCTATAAATAAATTTATTAAAGCATTTCTTTAAATGGCTTCTTCCCTCTCCAAAATAAAATAAAATTACAATTAATAACATATACTAATGGATATTCGTTAACAATTTAATTACAAATTACATTTTTATAAACAAAAGGAAGAAATGACGCAGAAATTAAAAATATCTGAGCTTTCATCGGTGAGAGTTCGGGACGGCCGTTTCGTGCCTTTTGTAGACTCGTCAGCCAAACCCACGATGAAACGTCCCAAACTCAGATTTCAATTTCTGTGTCATTTCTTCCCTTGAATATATTAATTTGTTGGCACGTTAAACCTTATAACTACATTTTTATGCATTCAATACTATATATAATTTCGTACTTAACGTTTAACCCATTTAATTATAAACCTTTTTGAGAAATTATTTGAATCAGACATAAGTATGCTTTGAACTACTTCAGAACTATTATATTAGATAAAAAAGGAATTCCTAAAAGAACCTAAAGGCTAATCGGGGAAGGCGGAATTGGGCTGATGAGTCTGATGAAGGACGATACGGCCGTTCCCAATTCCTTCCCATAATCGAATCAGAGAGGCAGTTTTATTTTAGACAGGTGCTGCTCCTGTGTTTCTTATCTTTTATTTATCTATCCAGGAGTTGCAATTTTTTATGAGAAAACTGTGTTAATTGGAGAAGAAATGTCTGTATATCGTTGCATTATTCTCACGTGATTCAACATCGACTGTTATCTTTAATTTGCGTCTTACATTTTATATCAGACAATGGTTAAAATGTGTTACAGAAAGTCCAACAGATTTTGTTTTTGATTTTGGAATTAAATAAAGTAAAATTAGATAGCGCTTTTGTTTCTTCTTTTAAAGAATGTATTCTGAAAGCAAAAATCATAAATAAATGTATGAGACGAACTTGACTTGTAGAGCAGTTCGTCCGTGGCAGCCCTGCGTAGATGCTGGGTGAAAAACAACATGTATTGATCGACGAGTTGCAAACGAGAATCACAAGGGGGCGCTCATTCGTGAAAATCCGTTGGTGGCCTCTTTATTCGATTTCAGTGAATCCCCCCCCCCCCCCGAGGCAGCGTCGTAGAGTACAACGTTGATTCCCGTTTCACACCCCATAGTAAAACAATACGCTTCCAAAACACGACTTCAATTAGCAGACTCAAATTTAATCAAACTAATACATTTCTACTTGAGAAGCTAATATTAAAGCGAGGACAATATGAAATGAATCCCAGAATTCGGTACGTTCAGAAATCTAGTTTAATATCAGTCTATTTAATGTTACATTTTTGCTAGAGGTGCATATTTTTAATATAATACGCGTTGTATGTAATTGACAATTTTCTGTCTTTAAAAACAAATATTACATTTTAAGGCTAATTATCCTATTTGTAATTTCTATTTTGTTTTCCGTGTTACATAGGTAAAACATAATATATGAATAAAATTTATCGAACTATTTGTTAGTTCCTTTGTGTTATGTTTATTTTAAGCCCAATTGCAAAGAACTCTTTCTAGATAGCCACAACATAGGACTGCTCTTTTTTTTAAAAAAAAAAATAATGGTTTCGATAGAAATGAAGAACATTTCATCATCCAACCAAATAAAAAGATAAACAATTTATCTGAAATACGTAAAGGTGTAAGAGCCCAGTAGCCGAGTGGAAAGGACGTTTGACTGCGGGTTGGATTCGGCAGAGGGTGGGGATTTTTCCATGCTCCTTTCTCCTCCAGACTACCCAGCCCTGTGTAGAGTGGATACCTTCCCGGGGGTTCCCTAACCACCCCATCTCAACTTAGTCCCCTCAGTCGTGAAGCGTCAGGATCCTTACCTCCCGCGACCCCCAGAGCCTGCACAGGCCTAAGTGGAATACTTTAACGTAAAGGTTCAACGCAGGTCCTCTTAACATAAAGGTTCAATACAGGTTCTCTTAACATAAAGGTTCAATACAGGTCCTCTTAACATAAAGATTCAATACAGGTCCTCTTAACATAAAGGTTCAACGCAGGTCCT
>JAFIDM010010028.1:18713338-18732564 GCA_023159025.1 Thereuonema tuberculata | reverse complement strand
GTACAGGTCCTCTTAACATAAAGGTTCAATACAGGTCCTCTTAACATAAGGGTTCGGTACAGGTCCTCTTAACATAAAGGTTCAGTATAGGTCCTCTTGACATAAAGGTTCAATACAGGTCCTCTTAACATAAAGGTTCAATTCAGGTCCTCTTAACATAAAGGCTCAATACAGGTCCTCTTAACATAAAGGCTCAATACAGGTCCTCTTAATATAAAGGTTTATACAGTTTATCTGTATTTTGAAGGGATGCCATTATAGAATTTTTACTACAAACCGTCAGCTCGGAACGCAGAGCAATACATAGATGTTAAGCAGTGAAGCCAAATCTTTCGATTTTAAAAGAAAGTTGAGAAGGAACAGAAAAACAAATTAAAAAAATGATCTATCACCTCGGTTGCTGCCTAAAAAATAGACAGGACTTCTTTTAATGAATTCTGAGCAAGTTTTGATGTTATCTCGGCACAATTCTTAAATGACAGACACTGAATTGTTATTTCGACAATGAATTACAAAATGAACGAATGCACACTAATAGATCCTATTGAAAAGGACAGGTCCTCATAAATAACTCTCTGTAATATTAAAATCACTTCTATATCTAAATCCACGGAAATTGATTTATTTGTACACAAAGTCATATGTTTTTCTATTTGGAAATGTTCAGAAAAATTTTCAAAAACTGTATTAGTTAACCGAATATGAGGTGCGTTCAAAAAGAAACGAGCCGGAAGCCGAGGAACAGAAACCAGTACAGGTATGTCAGAAGTATTGGCCCTGGCTGTTGAGGCACATGTCCCACTGCGATACAAGGCGATGAATGGCTGGCTGTCTCGTAAAATTCCCGGGGCTGCGTTGTGAATTTCAAAAAACCCAGTTCACAACGTCGTCGTCCGACATGCAGTGAAGCCTAAGCAGTGAAGCCTATGCAGTGAAGGGACATGCAGTGTTCACGTACACTTGTGACATTCTTCGATGAATGTCCGTTCCCCCTATTCCTTCTGCTGTCAGAAAACGAACAACACCTCTTTGTTCTTCTTTAGACGCCTCCATTACACTGTTTCACTGCTTACAACGTGAATGACCTCGTTGGACGATTGACGCATGCTTCTGCTAGCTTTTAGTCACGTGACCCTCTAGCGGCGGGCTGTGAACTTCGCACTCACTCGTGTCGGAACCAATCTTGGTTGCACATGCAACGATATTATCCTTCTGTCACCGGTTTGCCCATTACACATTCCGGCTCGTTTCTTTTTGAACGCCCCTTATAATATATTTAAATAGTGATTATTATTTACGTAATGTATATCTGTTCATTTATAGGATCTAAAAATTACGAACCACTATACAACGAACTCCTGAATAATGAAAAGCAGGATATGATTTTAATTCAGGATAAGGAAAGTTTCCAAGTAAGGAAAATGATTAAAAAAAAAAAAAATGTGTTTTCAAAATTGCGGAGGGAAGGAGCACTTGATGTAACGGAAAATCCCTGGAATTTTAGAGGTTTTTGCTGTACTGTCTAACGTAGTACAAATGACATGTTTTAGAAAATAATTTTATAATAAATCAAAAATGGGGGATTTCTAGACCGATCTCTGAAGTAATATCTTCTCACTGTATTTAGTCGTTTATAATTCATCGGTCACTGGAGAACCTTGATGTAATTTCTTTTTCTGTGGAAAACATCGTACTACAGGAAAAGCTGGTTCAGTTTGGAAAAGCTTGAAAATATCACAGCAGTTATTCGTATCTCTAAAGTTAGATTTCATACAACCTACAGCTAAGTGGCGTCCAAAGTTGACCAACCCTCGAAACCATTGAACCCTATGTTATTTCGTCTGTTGTGAGTTTCCATTTACTCCAGATAGAAAATCCAAAATAGGAGTGAAAAGAAAAACAAAGGCAAAACAAAAACAGAATTTTTGTAGTACTTTTCAATCATTTCAAGATGGAGAAGGATTACGTTATTTTATCAAACTCAAAAGATTACAGATAAATTTGTGTTTGTCTTTAATTTTAGGAACAACAAAGCAAAAGCGTCGGAATGGGCAGAACACTACATTAATGAAAAACATAATCCGGACCCAATTGTGGATATTTTATTCAAAATTAAAGACAAACACACAAGGTATATGATTGAAGCCTATACTATAAAAAGTTATTCAAGTATCAAGAAAGATAGAGGTTACACAGTGAATAGCAATACATTATCTCATTTCCAGAATATAATACGGCACAAAGAAGAGAAATTTAAATAATAGATATTAAAAAAACAGGTATCAACAAATGTTACACAGTGAACTGCCATTGAATATACATTGCTAACATTATGATTAGTATATATTATTCTTATTTTATTTTGCGAAAGACTTAAAAAAGCGGAACGATAGTTTTCCGCGAAATATCGTTGAAGAATTTTTAAACAGATGGATGAAAATAGAAGGAATATATTTGTTTTAAGATTTAAAAGTAGCTTCGCAGATTTCTTTACATAAGTTCAGATAACAGAAAGAAAGAAAATCTTTACCAGATTTGATGGAAAGTTGTAAAAAAGAAGAAAAAAAGGGCTTCTTATTAAATCTTATTGGTGAGAAGCAAAGTAGAGTCCATCTATATTCTTAATTCTACTTAAAATATCTATCGTGCTTCTAAAACTCGTAAAAGATCTGTTTTCAGTAACCTAATATTGGTTGTACGTTAGGAGGCCATTGGAGGTTGGTTGTGTCATTGAGGAATGGCTACAGAAACACCTGATTGGCTGATCCTACCTCCACTGTGGCCAGACTTCACTTAAACGACGCTTCGGATTTCGTGATGCATATGGATAGTCAGAATAATATCTATCTATCTATCTATCTAATAGCCTTTTAACAGCCCACTATAGGACGAAGGCCTCTTCCAGACAGCTCACTGTCTCGGGAGGGGTGGGTGGGTGAAAGTCTTAATCTCCCACGCTGACTTTCAATTGCGGGTTGGGAGATGCATTTTAACCCTAACTGCCAGGGTAATAGGCGGAAACGGACAGAAGGAAAAACAGAAGAAGAAAGAAGAAAGAAACATCATGCCACTACCGGGATTCGAACCCGAGTACTGGCGCACTGGCCACAACGGCAGACCGCCGTCTAGACTGCACGGCCACGCCAGCACGGCTAGTCAGAATAAAGAAAAAATAAAATCAGTAATGAGTTGTTCAAGAAAAATCATCCCAAAAGAATGCTTACAGAGAAAAATTCGTGCGCGAGCAATATTTACGTTTTTGAAGTGCGATAATGCCTTTATATTTTAACCTTTTTTAATTAATAAAGAAATATCTAATAACGGTTTAAATAACATTATTGTATACCACTGGATTCTTTAAATATATATATATTTTAAATGAATCTAAGAAAAATAAAATCACTGTGTAGGACTTTCGAATTGATTAATGGTAGCCAAAATATTATGTTTCTTGAAATCTCTAACAAAGGTCTGTCATACTATAAGAATCACAGGAAAACAAATACAAAACAAAAAAAAATCCACGTGAACCTGAGAGATAGCGTCATTATCACCTGAAATTAGCATTATACCTCAATAAACCAATGAAACTAATTAACTAATTTAACTACTAATATTTAGATCAAATGCCTTGTTGGAATTAATTTTTTAATATCTTTTTAAAACGAATTGCAATGACTTTTATTTGATTACAATTTATATATATATAAAAAAAAAAAAACTTTCTACTATTTTAATTAAAAATTAGCAACGTAACTAACTTTCTATTTCTAGATGTAGTAAAAAAGATTTCTCATTAATGTAGTTGCCGTATTGGTACCCCTTCACTGACAGCTTCTGATTTATTACGAAGATCATAGGAAGAAAGTTCTCGAATGCCGTGAAAAAAAACAATAAGAGGTTATGATACAAAGCGATCGAATTCTCTCTCCCCTCGCATTAGTTACCTTAAGAATGACTGGGAACGCTTTGGAAATAGATATTAAATGCAATTAGAATACGAAGTCCCTCAAAGAACTTGAATCCAATTTTCTTTAAATGGCATTTTTTTTCTGAGTCGTGCAAACACTTCGTTCATTTGAAATTATCTCCTGAATACAAACAATCAGATTTCCTATTTTGTGAAAAAGATTAATTAAATCCGCATTGGATTAGCAACCAAATTAATATTAGCAACTTTGTTAAGATATCGATTGAGATTTATTATTTTGCTGCTTTTTTTTTTTTTTCTTATTTTCTAAAAAAAAGAAAAAAGAAAGCTTTCCAAACCTTCCAACCAAAAACTAAACAACAACAAAAAAAAAACAATTTCACCGTCCGCTGAGGTCAGTTCTCAACTGAATGTTCTAATGTTCTTTTTTTGTCATCTTCACGCGCTAATTTCTCGGCATTTATACGGAAAAAACTATAAAACAAAAGTTAAGATAAATACACATAAAATAATCTAACCATTAGGATCAAAACCGTTGTTTAATTTTCTTAGATTTTTTGTTTTTATTACGATTATCGAATGAAGATAATACAGTCAATGAAATCTCTCTCAGATACTTTAACTTTACATTTTTAGCTAAAGTTAATGTTATGAAAATTTATTCTCTGCCTTATTAATTTCACTTCGATACTGCGGTAAGTGTGATGTGCTAAGCGGAAGGATATGTTATGACGTGGAAACCCATTTGCAAGAATCTGACTGAAGATGGTATAGAAATTAGAATGATTGTTTCCATTTATAAAACTCAGGAGATAAACTATAAGAAGATCGCCAGGTTCTACTCATTATTCCCAAATTCATTGTGTGATTCTCAATAAACTGAACTGAGAACAGTTAGATTTGTTTTACTCCAGATCTAGGAGAATTTTTTCAATTTGGAAGTCTCCAAATTGTTAACTGCCCTCTAAAAACAGTTATCCCCTGTCTACTGAGTTTAAATATCATTATTTCGTAACTATTTTCATGAGTTTTTTAATTACTTATTATTTATAATTGTAATTATTTGTTGAATTAATACACAGTATTTCAATTTCCTTATTGCTTTGGAGGCCTTTTCAATCACGTTTGTCGAAAGGAATAAGTTCTGACAAGCTGTGTTTGTGATTTTTAGCTCCCACATAACCTTATTTTCCCGCGCAGATCGAACATGGCCGCATCTGACAAAGGATTCTCAGCTTTACTTCAATCTCGTGAACCACAATTGAATACAGCAAATCCCACCTCAATCCCTTTCGAAGAAAAATGGCAAATAGAATTCCGCAATGGAGATTTGCGACTGAATGAACTAAAACCCTCATGTGTTACAAGATTCCACCGACTTAACCGTAAGGAAATCTCAGCCAATAAATCGAGTTTGCAAACAGAAATTAATCTTACGATTTGTTTTCATCTATTTTAAATGCCAAAAATTAACAATTGTAGTTGGCGTGCTAACTTCAAATACCCGATAGTAACAAAGCAAATAAGAAAAGAACAAAGAATCCAGGAAATAGAAAGAAGCCGTTAAAAGCGTCTGAAAAGAGAAAGAAAAGAAAAAGAAGTAATTAATGCTTTTAGACAGTGTCAAAAGCAAAGCGGCCCCATAATATGCACAATTTTATAAACAAACTTTTATAAACAACTTTATCAGAAGCGACCACTTTTGACCACCAACTTCCGGTCAGGGAGTGGTCCTACAGGTCTGATTTTTTGCACGTGGTCCCTTACTTTTTGATGCTGAACACAATGGTGAAGGTTTCGGTCCCCTATCTTTTACAGGCAGTCTGTAATCTAGGGGCCGCTAACATTGCATTTATCCTTGCTGGATGTCACGCACTGTAGCGGCCAAACGGTTAGAGATATTCGAATGAAACCTTCACCGTTGTGTTCATTATCAAAAAGTAGATGCCCACGTGTAAAAAATCAGACGTCTGAGACGACTCGCTGACCCCCCCCCCCTTCCCAAGGCGTTTTCTTTCTTTTAAAAGACAGAAAACGCCTTGGGGGAGGGTTCAGGGAGTGGTCCTAGAGGTCTGATTTTTTGTACGTGGTCTCCTACTTTTTGATACTGAACAGAATGGTGAAGGTTTCATTCTAATATCTCTAACCGTTCGGCCGCTACAGAGTGTGACATACACACAGAACAAGAGCAAGAGCGGTCCCCTAGCGGTTTTACAGGCAAGCTGTAACCTTGGGGCCGCTAAAAATTCAACAGAGAAAAAAACCCTAGAAAGTTAGAAATAGCCTAAAGTTTAGAAATAATAACAATGGGTGAGACCAAGTTGTATACAAAATGACATCCTGGGTTAGCTGTTTCACGCTAATATCATCAGCCAATAGCACTCATCAGTACACAACCAGATCTAGGTATACGAGCCTATAGTTTTCTTAAAATTTTATTTCATAAATTGCTTTTTTTTAAAGTCGTTAATATGACTAAATAGAATTGTCTTCATCTACGTCTCAATTAAAATATTTTACTGAGTAGAAACACTGTAATGCAATACTGCAATTCTTTTTTTTAGAAACACTTTAAATTTTTCATTTTCTGAAAAAAATTTGAGTTAAATCAGCATTATTATTTAAGTTATCTAAATTAGATTAATTTAAACGTATCAAACCACGTGGATGACGGACTTAATGTACATTGTTTAAGACAATCTATATTACTAAAATCTTTTATTTCTCTGTGTGTCTGTCTTTCCGACGCAATTGTTGTGATTTCCAATATTCACAATGTTAGTGCAACAATGGAAGACAGTTTTTCATTTTTCATTGTTGCGAGGAAGTCACATTTTCATTTTTCATGGTTGCGTTAACCACTTTCATCGGAATCGATTCTTCTTGGATTATCTCATACTTACCTTCGTTTTATCATTGATAATCTCTACTAATTCATCAAATAGTATCGAAATGGATAATGATAGAAAGAGGAAGGCAGGAGAAAGATTGGATCTCCAATAATATTGTTGCGAAACATCAATCAAAGTTTGAACTTTGCAACGGAACTCCACTTAAATGCCGTTTATTCCATAATCATCTTATAGAAGTCAAGATTATAACAGGAACTCACAAAGGAGACTTTATTTTCATCCATAGATGTCTACGCAACCAAGTGATAATCTACTTCCACTCAAATTCACAATAAGGCAATTTCCTATCAGACCACCTTATGCGATGTCTATCAATAAAGCTCAAGGACAGACTTTAAATAAAGTTGCCATCTATTTGAAGAACGATGTTTTCACTCACGGACAACTGTATGCTGCAATGTCTAGAATCAAAGTCATCAGAATTTGGTGATCTTCAATCGAAAGAACAGTCATAATCAATTCGTCGCCAAAAATAAAGGTATACAAGCTATGATCTTCATATATCATCTACACCAACCGAACTCTACTTCATCTAACATCCATCTCAATACATCTCTTCTTCAAACATCTATATCAATCAATCTGTACACGGGTATGACCTAGTGAGATACTTACAGAAATAGAATAAATCCTTTGTTTAGTATAACAAACATCTACAAAGAACATTGAAATAAACTAAAAAAAAAGATATTTAAAAAGTGCGGAATAGTTCCTTTACAGAACCCTTTGTCATCGTCTGAAATAAGAAGCAGGATCGCCAGTGTAAAGGAAAAACATGGACATTGGGGTGGACATGGACGAGTCAACTAGTCTGTAAGGAAAATGAATAAAAAGCCACTCATCTTCCCTATGCAAAGAAAAACTGATTAATAGTCATATGGATCAAACCGTAAATCAATACGTATGACCAACCTACACTGCTCACAAAATTTAGGGGTTATTGCGAAATGAATATAATACACTCAAAAAACGGTTGGCATTTGAGTTTATTTATTAGAGGACATCATCAGAGAAGTAAATGACACGAAAATGGAAGTTGTCTGAATGTGCAAATGAGATGCAGAATCCATTGATCGGGATTGACTAGGATGTGACACAAAGACGAGGGTTAACATTCGCATGTCACACGTGAAAAATGTGTCGCACATTGACTGTTCCGTAGGCGTATGGCCACCTGAGACTGCTACAACAAAAACATAGACAGCGAAGAAGCATGGAGAGGATCAATTTCTCCAGCAGTTCAGGTGGGATTCGTGACCACTCGCGCACTAGAGCAACTTCCAACTTAGGAAGTGTTATGGGAGGTGATTGGTGACTGGCAGCACGTCTTCCTAGTGCATCCCAAGCGTACTCGATGGGATTCAGGTCTGGAGAAAAGTAAAATCCAGTTCATGTGTTCGATTCCAATCTCTTGCAGTATGTTATTGACAAGATGAGCATGGTAGGGGCTTGCATTATCGTCCATAAAAAGAAAGTTGGCCCCAACTTCTCCAGCATAGGGTACCACTATAGGCTGTAGAATTTCATCCCAATATCTTACAGCATTCACCGTTCCATTTCTAACAACATGGACATCGGTCTGACTACCAATGCTGATGCCTGCCCACACCATGATTCTATCTCCACCAAAGTCTTTCTTCCTATTCTCTCGTGATCCATGTTCACATCAGATTAGGGCACGACGATTGTCAGGCTGCAGGCTGAATCTTGACTCGTCACTGATGAGAACCGTGGACCACTCTTCACAAGTCCAAGCAAGATGTATTTCAGCCACCTTCTGCGGGTTCTGCGATGTTCAGTAGTTAAGGAATGCATTCCATTGGTCGCCGGGCATTCATTCTATCATATTGGAGTCGATTTCGCATGGTATGAGTACACACCCGTCGTCTAGTAGCAGCAAGAAACTGTCCCTTAGCTAAGTCGCATTGCTTCGGTTCCTTCATGCTGTTAGCGTCCAGTAGCGATCATCTCTTGCAGTGGTGGCACGTGGGCGGCCCTGCTCTTGGTCTTCTTCATACTGTGCCAGTCTCTCTGAAGCGATTCCAGAGTCTGCTAATCATGCTTTGGGAGGTTCCAATAGCTGCTGCCACTGTCAGCTGTGTTTGGCTAGCTTCAAGACGTCCTATGACTCTCCATGCTTCAGATTCGGGTAAATCACGTTGAAGGGGCATTTTCAGGTGACACTGAACGATCTGCCACTTGTTGTTGATCCAGGAAAGTTCAATTTTACCAACTTCAACCTCTTTCCCATGATTATGAGTCAAAAGCGAGAGGTCAACCCAGGGGCGTATATAAGGCCCCCCCCCCCCCCCGAAATAATGAAGATATGTCCTCCCAACGTTTTTGTTTTTTTTTGGTTGAACAGATAGGTTTTCATTGTTTGTTTGTTTTTTTTAATAGATTTTTTGGCCCCCCCCCCCCGAGATAAGGAAGGTATGTCCTCCCAACGTTTTTTGGAACGGATAGGTTTCCATCGTTTTTTTTTGGTTGAACGGATAGGTTTCCATCGTTTTTTTTTTGGTTGAACAGATAGGCTTCTATGGGGTGTCTATTTAATTATATTAATCTTGGGCCCCCCCCGAAAATATATTCTATATACGCCACTGGGTCAACCAAAGACATAAAAGGTTTGTAATTGGCTTTTTGTAGAGACTTTGAAAAGATGTTAAATATTTAAAAACAAAAAGTTCATATGGAAATAACTTAGTGTTATTTATACGAAAAGAAGCTTATAAATTTAAGAGGAATAAATGTTGATTTTTTTGGTGGGGGAAGGGTTAAAGATCAAAGTAGAAGTTTTGGAAATGAAATTCCAGATTATTTTGCCAAATGAGCTACTACAGAAAAAAGCGATAGATATTTTATAGCTTCTATTTCTTATAATACAACATAAGTAAGAGGGAAAAAATATATTAATTTTTCGAACTGTAGATACGTGGAATATGTAATGATGTATTACAAAGTTGTATTTTGTGATGCTTATTTATATAATTAACTAAGAACTATATCGCGCGTGCATACCTCCGCAACAACTGACTTACACAACAATTGAAGTTGGCATGCGCGTTGCCAGGCAACAGGAGTATTGTGGCATGGTCCCTCAACTGTGCAAATTTCCGACTTTTGCAAATGGATTTCAGTATTGCATTGCTTGAATTCTTTAGAATATAAATTTAAATTTATTTTTAGTTTTTAGTTTTCTTGATGTAATTTGTTTTTTAGCGGTCCCAATGTTACAGCTTGCCTGTAAAACCACTAGGGAACAGCTCTTGCTTTTGTCCTGTCTGTCTGTCACACGTGGTCCCCTACTTTTTGATGCTGAACACAATGGTGAAGGTTTCGATCCCTATCTTTTACAGGCAAGCTGTAAGCTAGGGGCCGCTAACATTGCTTTATGCTATCTGGATGGCATACTCTGTAGCGGCCAAACGGTTACACAATATTCGAATGGAACCTTCACCCTTGTGTTCAGTATCAAAAAGTAGGTTACCACGTCCAAAAAAAAAAAAAACCTCTAGGACCACTGCTTGACCCCCCCCCCCCCTCAAGGCGTTTTCTGTCTTCTAAAGGCGTTTTAAAAAGAAAGACAACGCCTTAGGGGAGGGGGTCAGGGAGTGGTCGGAGACGTCTGATTTTTTACACGTGGTCACCTACTTTTTCATGATGAACACAATGGCGAAGGTTTCATTCGAATATCTCTAACCGTTTGGCCGCTACAAAGTGTGCCATCCAGACAGCATAAAAGCAACGTTAGCGGCCCCTAGGTTACAGCTTACCTGTAAAAGATAGGGACCGAAACCTTCACCATTGTGTTCAGCATCAAAAAATAGGTTACCACGTTAAAAAAAAATCAGACTTCTAGGACCACTCCCTGACCAGAAGTTGGTAAAGTTGATAAAGTTTATCTTCCAATAAATTTGTGTTTATAAAGTTTGTTATAAAATTGTGCATATTATGGGGCCGCTTTGCTTTTGACACTGTGTAAAGGCATTAATTATCTTTTTTGTTTTGAATAAATAAAATTCGTCTAATAGCGGCCATCTATAAAAGATTGAAATGTGTACAGTTTTATACAAATTACATTGTCAATCAGTTATTGACATGACGTAAGAGATTCAATGAATGTTTAAAGCATTTTAAAATTGGAAATTCCAGGAATTGTAAATGTGGTCTGATAATGAAAGAACGCTACTAAAATCTACTGAGAAAACATGGAAAAAGTTTAAAATTACTTGGAATTTGTTTCTAATATTAAGAACCTTGATACGTATTTTACAAAAAAAGTATTTTTGACATTTATTGTAAATTATAATATACCCGGGGTATTCATAATTGAAGTTCACATTTTGAAAGGCTATAACTGGAGAACTAATCAGCTGAACGACCCTTCATGCTTGCCATAAGGACGTCTGCGGCGATGGAAACTTCTTTGGTGCAGAAATAAGCTTCAGTTCCGAAAGTAGCTGCTAGAGTGATACATGGCGCTGTGATACTGTAGTGGACAACGCAAATGACCAATGACCGCAATGACACGTGATTCGAAAAAAGCTGATAAAAAAAATAGGCAGTTGAGAAATGCACAAAGTCAGTGGTATAGAAGATTCACAGACTTCTGTTTTACCGAAATGACAGCTGTGCTTTAACAGCCTTGCAACCTTTCATAACATTAAAGATCCAGGACTTCAAAGGGTGAACGGATAATGAAGCGGAGAAATTTGAAGAGATGTGTTTCTTAGAGGTAAAGCCTGGCTTAGGATGGAAGTTCTTCGTGTATCAGACAGTGGAGGAAGTAGTAAGAATATTAAAGGATGAAAGGATGGCAAAAGCCGCAGCTCATAAAATTGTACGATGCTAGTACTCTTACAAGATCTTCAGCAATTGCTTAATCCTGACTGAGGTGCACGTGAAAAATTTGTCTTACGGTTTCTTGTTCTGACTGAATTAGACGACGACTTGCCCTGGAACATTTTATGAAGAAAATTTTGTCAAAGTTCACATCTATCTCCGTGGTGATGTGAATACGCACACCTGCAGAATTTGGGCAACTGCAAATCCATACGTCGCGTCGTGCGGTAGATTCGACTTTAAATCCCAAAATTTAGAGTTTGGTGTGGTTTTACAGCTGCTTTCATTATCGCATCTTTCTTTTTCGAAAGTTGGATCATGCACGTCCCCTTTACACGCACTCTCTATAGCCAGCAAAATGCATCTCTTATAGCTAAGTAGGTGATTCCAGCCAACAGCGTCTGGATTTATTGATTTCATGTAGGATGGTGCCCCTTCTCACAAAGACATCCCTGTCATGAGGTTACTTCGGTCATTTTACTGAAGACAGAATCATCATCCGCCATTTTCGTACAACGTGGTCAACCCGCTCTCAGGATCTGAACTACTGCGACTTTGGATGTGGGGACACCTCAAAGAAGTAACCTATACGTGGACCCCACAGCCACCTTAGTGGTCTCAAAACCAGCATTACATACCATATTCACAAAATTTCGAGTGACACATTTAAGTTCTGTGTGATTTTGCGTTTTCAGTACATTGCCAATAATGGAGGGAACGATATCATAGCATAACAGTACTGCAGCGCCAATTAATAAACTGTGTAATTTTCTTACAGAACGAATTTTGATAAAAACAATGGTGATATAACTTGATAGAAATAGAAAGTATTTTTTGTTTTTGTATTTCCGGAGACTTCTACTGGACCTATCGTAATGCGAAAGAAGAGATAGAAGAAAGAAAAAGAATCAGAAGAGACAGAATATGTTTCATGCGTAATTTACCATGAGAATCCTACCTGATCTTTTTCGTTTAGCATTAAGACAGTTAACTTTTTATTCGCTTATTTGTATTCTTAGAAACATTTTATACAGGCTTCGGTCTCCTCATAAACATTCACAATTCCATCATCAACTCTTCCTCGTGATAGTGTATAGAGGCGAAGACTCAATTTATCCTGTTGATTTAGTTTTATGTCAATGTTCCTATTGTCTCGAAATTAGCGTAGCTTAATTAGCTCCTTTATCGTGGAATACTTTGACGAACACCACTCCTAGGCACTAAGTTCCAAGCTTAAAATTAGCATTTCACTTTGATGTGGAACTTGTACAAAATTGTCGAGATATATTTACCCATTCTCAGCACTGGATCACAGCACAACACTCTGTTCGTATAATAAAGACACTTTCATATTAATACTGTTCTTTCAATATTGTAGAAAACACGGAACTACAAACTGTAAGACTTTCTTTTCCATCAACATTAAACAACCAAATAACCTTCAACAAAAACACAGCATTATGTCTTTGCAATTGAACGTTTGGTTCATAGTTACATCACGCATCATTATTTTGGTTGTCTGACACATATTCAATAACATTAAATATCGCCGTCATAAATTATTCTTCTTTCCTTGTCAAACCATCTCTGGTCTTTGGTCTTCCCCTGTTTCTTCTTCCTCCGGGCTGGGTGAAAAGTAGCTTCCGGGTCGGTTCTTTTTCCTCCATTATCACAATATGACCTACGTCTTTCTATGGTCACAAACTTCACAATATCTTGTTCTTCGTAGAGTTGGTCGTCATTACGTCGTCTTTTCCGCTGATCATTCTCCTAAATTGAGCCAAAAAGTTTCTTGAGAATCTTTCTCTGAAATGCTCTTAATAAATTATCAGTTTAAGAGAAACTATTAAAAAACACTTAAAAAGGTTAAAAATTATAAAACAGTTTCAACGTCCGACCTTCGAAACTGGTTCGTTTCTTCATAATTTTTAATCTTTTTAAATGTGTTTCAATAGTTTCTTTTATTTTGGAATTTGTCCATGTTAACATTTAAGCAAATTCTCAGTGTGTTTGGTCCTCCACAAGTCTCTGATCCTTTAGTTAAACCATGTCTAAGAAGTGTCTTGTACATTACCATCTTAATCTTTCTTGAGATTGTTCCTTGTTTTAAATTTCTTGATTTTAAACAGCGACATAAGGCCTTAATTACATCTCTTGGCTGCAATAATTCTTGTTTTGATTTCCACTAATAGACTTTATTTAATTTTTCTATTTCACTTTGAATATAAAAAGGTGCTAAGTCATTATGGTTGGTAACCTTAATGAAATCTAAATTTTTTTTAGGAATCTAAATCTGTTATGATAATCCAATTGAATACCTAAATTTTTAAAATGTACTGACTTCGTTTGGAAGCCCAAAACCATACAAAAGGTGAATTTAATAAATAGAAATTCGATTTAATTTTTCAATAAGAAAAACGGAAAAAAACCAACTTTAAATTTCATCAACAGAAATCTTCTGAGTTTCAATTTGAAATTCTCTTAATAAGTTTACATGAGAAAAAAAAAGGAGGCAACATGAGAAAAAAGAAATTAAATATTCTTCAAAGAGGCCGAGAAAACACGACAGCAATTTAAGATTCTTCTCATTGTAATTAAAGGTTATTGCGAATAGTAAAGGAGGTGGGGTGGCGCGCTTTTCACCGTCTTATTAATTTCCAGCCACCAATTACGTGAATTGCTACTGTCAGAATTTTATTTCATATAATTAACATTTCAGAACCTTTGGCATTTCACCTCATGTCATTTTCTTAAGGAATTCCTGATTAAAAAATCACGAGTTTGGCAGCAAAGATCGAACAACACTGCAGAAAAAAAACAATGACAAATTGCTGGAAATTTTAAAAGTACTTTTTTTTCCAGTGCAACTCTTAACTTACACTTTGTTTGTTGGTTTTAAATTAATTTCTTTTTGTTTCGTAAATTTTGAAAATCTTTTCAGTAATAGCAAAAAGTCGGAGTTTGACTAGACTAGCGGACTTCCGAAAATTTTGCATATATATATATATATATATATACATATACAGTAAAAACTGGTTTATAAGTAAACCAATTGTACGTAGTTCTGGTTTGTGTGTAATTGGTTGTAGGTCCTGGCTAAAATTATATTTAATTACATATAAATTATTTCTGAGATATATGTAACTGAGTTACACGTAATTCGCCTTTAAACATAGTATATTTTTGAAAACGAGATTGAATTGTACGTATTCTCAATTTTGACATTGATGAAACATTGATGAGACACTGCCATCTAATTAGCTGAATTGAATGATTTTATTGCTTTGGTTGGTTGAAAACAAAACTTAAGCTTCTTAACTCAGATATTTTGCAACGGTGAAATTATAAAATCTTAGATGGGAATTTTTCATCCTCCCACGCTAGATTGGTCCAGTAACAAGAAGTTTGAATGAACAAAAACCTACTTTGGTTAACATGTTACTTCATTAAATTTCTTCTTTTCTTTTCTTTTTTTTTATTTAAAGTCGTTTAAAGTCTACATTTTCATTCAAATAATAAATAATAATTGCATTTTCTAACGAAAACAAAATAATTAGTTAAAGCCTCAACAGTCATTTAAAGTTGAAAGCATTAATTGAGCCGTACACCTGTATAAGATAAATTAAACTTTATACAAGAACAGAATACAACTAGTTTCGACAAGACTCGAGAGAGGGCTTTTTCAAGTAAGAGTTACAGTATTGAACTCGAGAACTTAGACAAAAAATTAAACAGGACACGAAAGCCTTCTGGGTATTCTTCCATTGCATCCTTCCATTGTAACCTCTAGGACGACACTGCTGCTCTTGGTGTTGACAACTGGAAACATTTCGGTACCATAGAAAAGATGACGTGTCATTTTGCGCTTTGGCTTTTCTGTGGTTCCAAGAGGTTACCCAGGATGCAATGGAAGAGTACCCAGAAGGCTTTCGTTTCCTGACTAATTTTTGTAAAAGTTCTCGAGTTCAACTGTTACTTGAAAAAGCCCTCTCTCCAGTCTTGGCGAAACTAGTTGTATTCTATTCTTGTATAAGATTTAATTTATCTTACACAGGTGTACGACTCAATTAATGCTTTCAATGAAGTGCAGTGCACGTAAATTCTTCTCAAAGTCAGTTTTTAAGTTGGATTAATCTGAATCTGACGAAACCAAGTGGAATGAATTAGTAAAACCCGCTTAGTTAAAATCCATTATATAAAATAATGAAGTTTTTTTGGAAATGAAATAGAAATCCATTGTTAGAATCCAATACCTTTCTATGGAATTTTTGGCACCTTCTCGTGCTAAGTTCTCGACAAGACCTCATTTGGATAAGATTTCAAATACAAACGTTGCACCCTCCTTAGTCCTCGAATGTGTCTACTAAGTTTCAAGAAGATCCTTCCAGCGGTTCAAAATGGGAATATTCGCACATACACACACCGTTCCGTCAGTTATAGTGTAAAGATCTATTGTCAATCTTTGCAGCGACATTTGTAATGTATTTTTAATTATATTTATGCTAAAATTTAGGCACACGTTAATACGATCTTTTATCTGTAAATTTGGTTACTTTTATTCTGGTAATGTATGTTTAATACCTGTTCGATTTTTGCATTTTGTTTGGTTGTATCCATCCAGTCTTGTGTTCACAATGATTGGTTATATTTTAGCTAAATATCCACACAGCATCCGTTCTTATTAAACGATACCTTTCACTAAACAAGGATTTAGCCTCTGCAACCAAGGTTTATATATACAGGGTGTTTCAGAAATACTTTTACATAGTTTGGGGGCGGGTTCCTAACCAAAACAAGAACAAAACTCCATATAAACATATGTCCGAAAATCCTACGGTTTTCAGTTGTTAATGAAAGTTTATGGTCAACGCGTTTCAAGATACAATCCAACAACTCATGTTTACTGTTGCACTGATTGTATCCTAGATAGCGCTGTGTTGTTGCCAAGGAGATTTGTTTCCGTTGCCATTGGTGAACATTTGTTTAGGAGTGAGTTAGTCTGCCTTCAACGTGTCTGTTGTGTAGTAGTGCGTTAACTGAAACGTGTTCCGTTGAACAATGGCAGGATACCAATTTCGTGAGCAGGTAGATATGATTTTTATGTATGGTCGCGCGAATGGTAATGGACGCGAGGCTGCACGGTTGTATCAGATGGCGTTTCCAGACCGCAATCAGCTGAGTCATCCAACATTTGTTGCTGTTGATCGTCGTGTTGTTGAGACAGGATCCATAACACCACGAACTATGGATCGAGGAAGATCAAAGAGTCGCTCGTACGCCTAACCAGGAAGAACGCATTTTACAAGTTGTTGCAGAAGATCCGGGTATAGCACAAGACATGAGGCCCAAGTATGTGATGCATGTGCGACTACCGCATGGAGGGTACTTCACGAGATGCTCCTGTATTAGTATCATCTGCAACGTGTTTAGGGTCTTTCGCCTGCCGATTACCCACCTCGGGAGAACTTTTGCCGTTAGTTTGTTGCGCAAACTGCCAATCCGTTGTCTGTCTCTTCGGTCTTGTTTACAGATGAGGCAAAATTTGGACGAGATGGATTAACAAATTTTCACAACCAACATTTGTAGGCTTATGAAAATCCTCGTGGTACAATTCAGGCTAGACACTAGCATCAGTTTAAGATTAATGTGTGGGTTGGAATTGTAGGTGACTGTCTTGTAGCTCCATATGTTCTGCCAGCACGTCTGACAGGCGCTGTCTATATTCAGAACACCCTTGCAGCCTTGCTACCCAGGATGTGCCCTTGCAAATACGACGAAACATGTCGTTTAAGCTTGATTGGGCTCTAGGCCATTTTAGCTACATTGTTCGCGATGCTCTGGCTGATATTTACCAAGACAGATAGATAGGTAGAGGAGGACCTATTCCATGGCCTGCACGTTCCCCCGACCTCAATCCTTTGGATTTTTATCTGTGGGGCCACCTCAAACAATTGGTTTATGCAGCAGACATTCCTAATGCCGAGACACTTTATCAACGTGTCATGGAAGCCTGCGAAACCGTTCGACACCGTGTGGGATTATTTGAAAGGGTGCGACAGTGATCCATGATGATCCGACGAGTGCATGCGTGTATGGAAGCACGAGGAGGACATTTTGAACCTTTCTCATGAGTTTCTGAGTTGCTGAAAGCTTCAATACTTGCTAATAACCTGACAATGTCTAGCAGATGTGCAAGTACGTTCTTTTCGGACATATGTTTATATGGACTTTTGTTCTTGTTTTAGTGTTAGGAACACGCCCACAAAGTATGTAAAAGTATTTCTGAAACATTTGCAGAAAGCATCAAAGTATTCCCGCACCTTTAGAATTTAATTGCCATATTCAAATAATGTACATGTCCTTAAATTAATATTTAAATTACAAATGCAATACATAAATATTACACTTACAGAGGGACACAATAAGAAAAAAAAAAACAATCACAGAAGTTAAAAGAATTTCACTTAATTTAAGAAACTTGCTTCCCAATAATGATTATCGCTTAATGGCAAATAGGTGCTAGTAAAAACTTTAATCAATTTCACTCACTCACTCATTCACACACTCATTCACTCATTCATTTATTTATTCACTGACAGATCAACGCCCAGCCCAAACCATTGGACCTAGAAAGCTGAAATTTTGCACAGAGGTTCCCTTTATAGTGTAGCAAGGAATAAAGGCGGACATTGCGAAATTCCCACGGGTTCGGGAATAACGTGGTTTATTTTCTCTTGACAGTTTTCTTATTTCCGTACTTACCTCCATAACTATAATTAGTAGAGACTTCAAATTTGGCATGTACGTACATAATTATAATCACTAAAACCTTTATTCAGGATTTTCCGAAATTCCCACGGGGTAGGATAAAAACCCTTGTTTTAAGTTATAAATTTTCTTCCGTTACTGTTGTTAGGTTTTAGGAATTGTTATCGTTTTATCGTGACAATTGTTATCGTGACAATGAGAACTACACAAATATTGTTCTGCACAATAGCGCTACTTATGCATCCGGTGGCGACAATGAGAACTTTACAAAATAGTGTTGTGCAACAATTGCAACTAAAATATTGTTGTGCTTAATAGCGACGGGGTTTTCGGGTGAGATATAGATTTGTAATGATCAGATGGTTTTTTACGAACTAGGAAAGGTTTGAAGTGATAGGGTTATGACATCACAAAATTCGAATTGGGGGTGTACACTGGGAGGACGGTGAGTGGATGGGCAAACATGGTTCAAAGATACTTCTACGAGGTTTTCGGGATAGATATAGATTTGTAATGAGATCAGACCTTTTGAGTTGTTGTTTGTTTTGTTTGTACCAACCAGGAAAGTTCCAAGTGATCTCGCAATTGCAATTTCTTTATTATCCACATTAGAATATTTGTTTTTTGTAACCCGAGCGATGAACGGCTCTTTGGCTGGTCTCTGATACGGCTAATCCTCAACAGAGAAGTCTATGAATTCAAGCTAAATAAACATATTCAAAATGTGTTTGTGTGAAAGAAAACTTATCTTTCAGTATCTTCCATTTCAC
>JAFIDM010010028.1:18650790-18708338 GCA_023159025.1 Thereuonema tuberculata | reverse complement strand
ATCCTCACACAAAGGGTTATTGGCCGTAATAATTAATAAACACACAAAATATAGTCGTTATTGTTCGAAAATAAAACTTAATAGTGAGCAGATACAAAGAAAATTAAAAAAAATTACGTGCATTAGAGGAATCCAGCATGGGTTCACTAAGAGCGAAACAGATGAGCTCTTCATTAATACAGCCAGCAAATTACCTATCATCAAAGCACTCCCAAAAATAAGGATTAAAATAATGAAGGTTTCTTAAAAGTTAGACCCATAATAAATGGCAAGAATACGATCATTCAGAACGTCTCTAAATACACTCACTTTCAAAAGTTAAGCACGGAGCGATAAAATGCGAAAAAATGGACAAGTATGCTTTGATTGACATGAAATGCTGCAAGTAAGTAGCTCTATGTTTATTCATGAAACAAAACAAAGAATTACATACAGAGATAAACAAAATATTGAATTTTAATAAATTATAAGATGACGTCAGATTTGTGTCATTAACAAAATGATGTTTAAATTCAAAACCAACAATAAAAACCGACATTAATAGGGTATGTGAGCACCCCTCATCTGCATACAAAGTTTACAGCGTGTGATCATGCTTGTTACGAGGTAATCAACCACCGCAGAGTCCAGTAATCGCCATTCCTCCTGTAGGGCAGTTTCTAAAGCTCTGAGAGTGGCTGGAGGTGGGAAACGTCGACATACAGCACGGCCGAGGGCATCCCAAAGATTTTCAATTGGATTAAGGTCTGGCGAGTAAGCCGGCCACTCCATACGCGCAATCCCCTCACTCTCCAGAAAGTCGTCAACGATGGCAGCTCAATGGTGACGCGCATTATCGTCCATTAAAACGAAAGAAGGACCAACTGCTGCAGCGTACAGTTTCACAATGGGGTCTAGGACTTCATCTCGATACCGTACAGCCGTCACAGAACCTCGCCTGTAGATGTGCAGGTCGGTGCGATATCCCAACGAAATCCCTGCCCAGACCATGACGCTTCCACCGAGGAATGCGTGATGTTCGGTGATGTTCTGGGGCCGATTGCATGTGCCTTGTTCCCTCCAGACCCTTACACGCTCATCATCGGGTTGTAGGGAAAATCTGGACTTATCTGTGAACATAACATTACCCTAATCAGACATAGTGCAATTCACATGCTGGCGGCACCACTGTAATCGTGCCCCTCTGGATTGGACGGAAAAAGGAACACAAACTCGTGGTACCCAGGCCTACAGACCATTCATGTGTAGCCTTCGACGAACAGTAGTGGCAGATATCGTCTTACCAATGACCGCTGCAACCATAGTGTCACACGTATGAAGGTGATCTTCAATTCCGCTTGGCTACAACAGCAATATATCGATCTTCCGCGGGGGGTCGTAACCCTTGGACGACCGGCTACAGGTCTTCGGACAACTGTTTGGCTGGTTTGGAATTGTTTCCATAATCGTGAAATGACGGAACGATGAACGCCGAAGAAACGAGCAACATCTGTTATAGACTCCTGCTTCAATGCGTCCGACAGCCCGCCACCGCTCAGAATCTTCCATTGGTCTTCTGGAAGCCTTACAAACACGTCTAGCTTGAAAACAAATCGTACGAACGTTCTAAACACCTTTCATCAGCACTTACATTCAACTCCGGTAACCCTTAACAGTGCAGGCTTCTTATACGACTGCCTGTTTTGCATATTTCTCGACGCGAAACCCTGATTGGCTGTTACCTATATAATTTGCATACTTCCTTCTACCTTTGCAGCAAATTTCAGCTTCGTTAATTCAGATCTCTTACGGAAATTAACATTTTTCCTCTCCTTGCTTAACTTCTGGAAGTGAATGTACGTATTCGATAGGATTAAGACCTTTTCCCGTAAGTCCATAGGTTACATCAAAAAAATAGCATTGAATTCTTTAATAATATCAGCACGTTACAGATTCTAAAACACAGGAAAGCACAGATGATGTCTTTAGACGCAATTGAGCTCTTCACATCAATTGATTGTGAGTTGTTTAAACAAATCATTATGGATATCATTCAATTTAATGATGTTATTACTTCAGATTTGATTACATTGATGTGTGATAATCAATATTTTTCTGCACAATAACTCCATCATTCAGCAAACAACAGAGCTCTTCATGGGATTGTCCTCCACAGTTGCAGTAGCAGAATTAACTCTCCAGCACATTGAAAATCGGGTCTTTATCAACCATGAAAATACTGTCATCTTCTACCAAAGGTGATATTTATGTCGTATTAATGATGATATTTTTGTCGTCTTAAGTAATAGTAACACTTAACAATCAAATATTCTGCTCAATCAATTTATTCTATTAATCTCAAAATGCAGTTCACCGTTGAGCATGAAACACCGGAGGGCACTTTACCATTCCTTGACAAATTAATTACCAAGAAAAACACAAATTTTCGACACAACCCTATAGAAAACAATCGGCTTCTCTCAAAACTTTACCTTTCTCTTCAGCCACGCCCAGACATTACAAATCCAATTTAATAAGAATGGAATCCAACCAAGCATTCAAATTATATTCCACCGAACAGAGTTTTTTACAGCGCATTGACGGTATTAAAGAGTTCTTTCTTGATAATAACTATCCCATTCAGTTTGTAAACCAAGAAATAAAACGATCCTTGCCTTATTTACAATAACAGCATTACCAAAATCGGAGCTACTTACGTTTACGCTACCTTTCCATTCCATCCCAATTTCGTATCGAAGTTTCTTGTTAAGCAATTCAAAAACACTGATGTATATGTATCCCATCTTCACATTAAACAACATATTAATTATTCAGCTAAGACTACAAAGATATAATCCTACGTAATTTATGCTCTTAATATATCAGAAGTTTAATTAAAGTAGCACTGGAACGAGGTTGCAGTAATTATCTGAAAGTAAGTAACAATACTGAACCCCAAAATTTAATTTCACCGAGATTTTGAAAAATTATTTCACGAATAAACTGTATTTATTGATGAAAGTGTACAAGGAGAAAAAAATGTCCGGCAATCTTAACGTTAATTGCTACCATTAGATGTGGGATTACATTTCATCTGGGGATCCAAATGAAAGTGTGAGATAAAGAGAGAGGGGAAATGACCGCTCAAATGACCGTCTTACGTTGGACGGTTGGGTTTATGACTTCCCTCGGGCGATCTTATTGGGACATCAGACAACTTCTCGACTCGGTTGAGAGCCGTTACCCTCTTCAGGCAAAGACGAAGAGAAAACAAAATGTTCTTGAACCTGCATCCTACTTCCTGTAAATGACTGCGATTTTTTTTTCTGTGTACGTGTCTGTAAAGGATCGTATTCATCCATTATAAATAAACAATCGTCACGATTTTCTTTGTGCTGAAAATTGATAAAATTATAAGCTTCTCTTAGGTTAAATGATATTAATTAAATCGAAGCACAAATAACAATAGGGAATTCCCGTATGGAATCACTACGGAGCTGTTATCAGACTTCAGTTAAATTCTCTGTTTTCTATTCAGTAAGAGTGAATTTTTTTGACAATTTTAGTCTTTCAAAATGTTATCTGTAGGATTTATACCTATGAATTCTTAAATATAAAAGAACGATCATAGATGTTCACTGCTTCAAAAATTAACAGATGAAAACGTACGCAGACCAGATTATTTCCAATGCTACTGAGAAAATAGAGACCTTTTTTTTTCTCAAGTATAGTAATATTACAGTTGTAGTAAATCAACTCGGTCATTACTTTAGTTGGTAGTTAAAATATCTCACTAACAGCCTAAAGGATATTTTAATTTTGGGTTTCAGGAAGAAAGGTTCCCTGGGTTTCGTGACCGACGAGACTAAGTTGAGATCGGTGGTCAGCCGGACTTCACCCGCTTTTAGCCTCTGAAAGAAACCCGATATTCCATTAAAAAGAAACCCGGGCTGGGTAGATCCTTGGACGCATGTGGAAGAGAATTCGGCGTGGAAAAAAAAAATCTCGATCTCCAACCGGGGAACGAACCCGGTTCCTGCAGCCCGCAGTCACGTGCGTTACCACTTACCGATGTGAAATGATTACTTTGGATTCTGATGATTGAATGTGGAAAGGGCTACTGCATTTTTGGCACTGTAGGCATTTGTACCGATTTGAGACGGTCCTTACCCGCACTTGGGTTTCAAATAACGGCAGAGAAAAAAGATAAAAAAAATTAGGATAAAGAATCATAGTATCTTTCAGAAAAACATTTTGGAATTGAGATGATCGTTTCGTTGCCTTAAATGGCGAGTTGTCATCAATAGGAATCTTGGACAGCTGCTTGGTTTTGTTAGGATTTACCAATTGATGACAAAAGGCGAGAAAGGCTATTGAGCTCACTACCGCTCCCAGAAATGGGACCTTCAGTATCAACATCTATCAGTTAGCTGGCCAATGTTTTGTTAGTGCATTTAAAGGATTTTCTTCAATATTGTTTGTTTTGGAGGAGCCTTTCACTTCTACTGAGTTAGTCATAAGATCTGGATAACTCTGGCTACCGAGTCCAAACGAGGACGAAACAACTGTCCCAGATTCCTGTTGATGACAACTTGATGGAAAACACTGTGCATGTTCTGCATTTATCTTTTTTTCCTTGCAAGAAATTCTGCTTACTTTATATAAAAAAAAAGTCTTCATCTTTCATCCTATTTGGAATATCCTCTTAAAACGCTTAATTTTCCTATTGAGAGAATTTGAACATTTGGTTTTTTTTGCCTACAGATTATACAAAACAGAGAGAAATATGTTAATTTCTACAATTAACAGGTTTTTGACGTGACCTGCAGCTTTGTACTTACGGATGTTACATTAACACCGGCAAAAACTGTCTCAATAATGAAGACACCGTCACATTGCAAATAATAATCCAGAAATATGAATTATGTTAGATAGAGAGAAATAAGCCCTGTGAAGTGGCAATTAAAATGGATTTAAACTTGGGGAAGGGAGAGCTGTTCCCAGTTCAACTAAATGTCCAATACAACATGGATACTTCCCACTTAAGAATTGGTTAATCTTTAAAACAGCATTAAAATCGAATAAAAAGGAGAGAAGAAAACAAAAACTACATTGTACAACTTGAAAAAGATTGCAAATTTATTAAAGTTTAATTTTAAATATAATTATTTACCAAATAAAATTTTCTTTTCTTTATTTTTTTAAAATTTTTTTTATTATTTATTTATTTTTTATTTGTTAAAAGACTATGGCAATACTGTGTACATACCATCTTCGTGCCTAGATGCGTATAAAGCAATGAAGGCAGTACATCAAAGGAATAACAATCTATTAAATTCATACTGCATGCGTAGTATTATTATTAATAATAATAAGCTTCAGAATTTCATAGACAATTTCTTAGTAAATGATGACAATATTCTTTGTATTACGTAGTCTTAACAACTTGATAAAGTCAAGTCACTAATACCTAAAAATTCGGTTCACGATGTCCTAATAGAAAGAAAGCAAGCATTGGAGATAGAATACTTCCTCAATGTCAGACGCCCTCCACAAAAAAAAAACAGCACATTATCTCAGAGGTTTTCATCTATCTTTCATGCCTATCTTTGTAATTTTTGAGTTGTAGGCAGCGCAGCAAACAACTATTGCTATGTTCTCTACAGAAACCTAACACATCGGTTTTCAAAACATGAAACTTAAAAATAAGGGTTTGAAGACACCTTTTTCAAGTATTTTCGGATTCGTAGTGTTTCAACGCCCACGTATCTGATTTAGCTACTTGTGAAAGATCTCTTACTGTCAAGAGGAAGACAAACGATTATTAACTTTTACTCTGGATTCGTATTACAAGAATCTTAATCCAACAATTACTGAACTTCAATTGAAGCCACAACACGTTTATTACAAAAAGCAATCCGGATAACAAATGTCATGACTGAAAACAAATATGATAATTAAAGAAAATGCTGAAAATGACCGCCTCCATGTTCTAAACATTGCGGATTATCTTGCTCTGCAAGATCCATTTGTCACCGTACCGACGCACTACACCTTCATAAAATTACCTTTGCAATATCCGAAAGCAGTCATGGCTATAACTAAACTGACAACGAAATGATCATAACACCTCGCAATAAGAATTAGATCCAAGCGTTTTTACAACAGAACAATGATCGCATTAGAAAGGACATCTGTAACGTGCAAGACACGTGTTTCACGATAAAACACAATACATGTAGCCTCATCGTTATTGACTTTTGCTTTGTTGTTTTTCAAATGTTATGTGTAAATTGGGCGTGCCGAAACCAGTGAATTGATCTTTGACAGCGCGCGCCTTTGTTTTCTTTCACTGAACCTACTGCGTATGGGTATTGCAGTTTCATTGTAACCAAGGCCATCTACACCCACTGAATACACCGATTTGATATTAGCTGTAGGTTATTGTGAAGGCAATTACGAAGCTGCGGTACGTTGAATGGTACGGTGGTACGTTGAATGGTACCCGAATAGACGGCACCCAAACTCGGAAGTTATTGCGAGAGCCATTAGAAGCAATGGCGATTGCGAGAAACAAGAAGCGGTTTAAACTGTAGATCGTGGACGTTCTCAACGAAGACCACCGAATGCTGAAGACGCCATTTTAAACATGGTTGCTGATGACCCAACACTTAGCACGAGGCGTGTTGGCAGAATGCTCAACGTTCCTTATGTGGAGTTTGGCATACTCTATGCGAGGACTTGCAGCACCCTTATCATAACCAAAGAGTTCAATAGCTGCGACATGCTGATTTCCTAATCGCTGCTGCACAAAATGGAAGCCGACGACGTATTTCCACAACGCATTCTGTGATCGGAAGAGGCGCAATTTTCTAGAAGGGGCGTCCTTAATCTTCATAATCGGCTCAAGCAAATCCTCACGTAATGCGAAATTCCAGCTTTCAAGAGGAATGGAGGATCAACATTTGGACTGGTATGTTCGGCAACAGTCTCACTGGTCCATCCGTAAAAATGCCAGGTCGGCTCAACGCGGATCGCTATTTGGAACTTTTACGGAAAGAAGTTTATGACGTTTTGGACGACGTACCATTGTACGATCACGCACATCTATGGTACGATCTATGGTTTCAGCATGATGGTGCGCCATCCCATTTTGGTCGTCAAGTTCAAAGACATTAAACGCGACGTTCGGCGAGAGATGGATTGGTCGAGCTGGACCTACGCCCTGGCCCGCGCGGGCACCCGATCTTACACCTCTGAACTACTTTCTTTGGGGCCGCGTGAAGGAATTGGTTTACACAACAGAGATCCCCATGAAGACGCTTTACGTGCAAGAATTTTTTGTGCGTGATAAGAGAACACAAAGAGAACAGGACGCTCTTGTATGACAGTAATCCGCAGTTATACCCTGGTTTCACGGGAGAAGAAGTCCATATATAAAACTAGTTCAGTCCTGTAACGTATGTTTGTAACGTATTCCTAAACGAATTATCGTACCCTGAGGGATTTCACGGGAGAAGAAGAAAACCAGTTTTTTTGCAATGCATTCTGGGATCGAGTTGGTGTGCAATGCATCCTGGGATTGTGCTAAACAAAAATGGCGCCAACTAGCAAAGTTATTGTTTTACAGCAAAAACAAACGTTTGTTGTTATGTTTATGTTTATGATGTCTCGACAGGACTCTGTTGAGTCCTCCATATGCGGCTCCATATGCTCGACAGGAAAATACAGAAATATAAGTTATTATTTAAAGCCTATAAGCGTAAAGCAAAAAGGCTTCGAACGGAAAAACGAAAAAAGTTTAATCCTCTTCTTTCGGATGTCACTTCCAATTGATTACTGAAAAACTGAACTGACAGACGGGCAATGTAGAAAAAAATAAACAACTAATTATCTAGTGAAGCTGCAAGCTTAGGGCTATTTCAATTTCAACAATTTCTTTGGTGTACTTTCATGTCTCCATAGGAAAATTGTCACACCAACTGTAATCTTCTAGTTTTCAATTTATGTGAATTCGATTAATTCTACCAATATTCTGCACACTTAAACTATATTTTTTAGTATTATTATCCATTCTGTGTGTATAAACATTAATAAGAAGGGCCAAACACACAAAAACAATGAGATATAAAGAATAAAGAACTTCATGACATGTTGCGAAGGTACACTGCCTTCTTCGTCAGGTGATACTAATGAATAAATGAAAAGGATAATATGGCTCGGAATTTGAAATTTAAAATTTAAATGTAACAATAATTTTAAATTTCAAATTCCGAGCCATGTTTTCCTTTTCATGTATTTATTTATTTAGTATCATCTGACGAAGAAGGCAGTGTATCTTCGCAACACGTCATGAAATTATTTATTCTTTATATCTCTATTGTTTTAGTGTGTTTGGTCCTTTGTATTAATTATTATTATTATTATATTTTTTAGTGTTTTTCTGTAATATTTCAGAGAGCGTTGATAAAGAGAAAGATTTTTTTTCTTTCTCTTTCATTAATCTTTCTGTTTTTTTAATTCAAAAGTCTTTTGGTAATTCAACATCAGTTGGACACTTCAGTTTCTTGTTTCCAAGAACCAAATAAAGAAAAACATCTCAAAGAAGAATAAAACCCAGAAAAACAGGAAACGATGTACTAATGGAACTGATGGCTACCTGTGGTGAAACTAAAAGTTTTTCATACATGGAACGGAGCCAAAAAAAAAATAAAATATCACAAAAGCAGCAAGTTTTCTCACGATATAGGCAAGAAGGAGAGTTTTCTGGAAAAACAATTTTTTTTCTAATGTTTGATTATCAACATTTACTCAAGGCTTAGTGATAAGTTTCTGGAATTAAAGAATAATGGTGCTTGTAGTCATTCTTAAGTTGCATCTACAGGGTGTCTCAAAATAATGTACTAACACTTCGAGAGTAATAACATCAAAGTGTTAGTACATTTTTTTGAGACACCCTATATATATATATAATAAGCGCGAGTGTTTATTTTATTTGTTTGTTTGTTTGCTTGTTTGTCTTGAAACAACGTCGCCATTTCTCATCGAATCTTTACCAAATTTGGCACGGAGGTTCACAGGCATCGCAGAATAATGCAGGAACAACGAAAACCCGGATCAGAACTAAGGGATGTAAACGGGAGAAGGGGGGGGGGCAAACATTGCTAAAGGGTACGTATATCTCTGAAACCTCTTTAGTTGGACGAGTGTTCTTTGTCAAAATCTAAAATATTTTGAAGAAGTTTCGATATCCGGATCCTAAGGGATGTAAACGGGAGGGCAAACATTCTTCAAGGGTAGCGTATCTCCGAAACCGCTTGAGTTGCAAATATGAAATTTCATGTTTGTGTTCTTTGTCAAAATGTACAGTTTATATATTCGATGATTTTCCGATATTCGGATCCTAAGGGGTGGAAAATGGGAGGGGGAAACTTTCTGCACGGTATCCGTGTCACCGAAACTGAGTTGCAAACATGAAATTTGATAGGAGTGTTGTTAATTCTAAGTTTAAGTTTTTAGTTTACTTGATGAAAACTTTAGTTTAGTTCACCGCTTTTTTTTTTATAAATAAGAGTGTAGATCTCCTTATTTTGAAGAAATAAGGAATTTGTTTACATTACGTGAAGCGCGGTAGCAGGGCGATGACATAATTTGTAATTAATACTTGACTTTTTTTTACTAACTGGAAAAATTCAAAGTGATCACGCGATTACAATTTCTTCGTCATCAATACATACATACATATCCTTTCCCGTTCCACCAACTGTGGGTCTAGGAATTAACTAGGCCTCTCCACCTCTCCCTGTTCTTCCAAGCCTCTTCTCTACATATTCTTTCCCATGGGATGCCTCTCTCTTCCAGGCTGTGCTTCACATCATCCAGCCATCGCTTACGCGGTCTCCCTCTTGGTCTCTTCCCTCCTTCTTTTAACTCATGCCACACCTTAGGAGTCCTACCATCTTCCATTCTTTTCACGTGCCCGAACCACCTCAGCCTTCCCTCTTCCACCTTTTCCCTCAAACTTTTTACCCCCAACTCCTCCCGGATATCCTCATTTCTCATTCTATCTAATCGAGTCTTCCCTACTATACCTCTAAGAAACTTCATCTCCCCAGCTTGAAGTCTACTCCAGTCTCTAGCATTCATCACCCATGTCTCCGCTGCATAGGTGACTATAGGCACGTAATACATTTTATAGATTATTTCTTTTGCCTTCCTTGGTCGTCATCAATATCAGGACAATTTCTCTTTTGTAACCCGCGTGAAGCACGGGTATTTTTGCTAGTTTAATCATAAGGCATAAAAATTTTTCAAATTATGATTTTGTTAATAATGAAATAATCAAAAGAATATGCTTGCTTGTAACTATCATGTTAACACTTATTCTTACATTTAACACTCATCTATTCTTACATCGAGATTGTTTAATTATTAAAAAATATGGGAAGTGAAAATTATGATATTATAACATTTCATTGAGTAATTATCATTTTAACACTTCATCTCATCTATTCTTACCTTATTAATACAATGAGATTGTCTAATTAAATCTCTAGCCAAGTTTGCAATAACATTACTAACCTCAACACCATTGCTTCTATTTATATTTTTATCTTTGGTATTTCGTATGTATAAACTTTCAATTGTTTTTCTCATTTTAGAATCTTTCTCATTATATAAAATGTTAATTTCTTTATTAATACAATGGGTTTTCCTGAATGTTCTGCCATTTCTGATTTATCAAATAATTTGTTTCTAATGTAATATCCATGTTCCAGGGCCCTTTCTTTAATAGTTCTTTTGCTCTCCCCTAGATAAAACTTGTCACAACACAAACATTCTATTTTGTATACAGTCCCCATTTTTAAGAATAAGTGTTAACATGATAGTTACTACAATGAAATGTTATAATATCATGATTTTCAATTCCCATATTTGTTAAAAATGATTGTAGCTGAAGAAGAAGAAAAGGAAATAGTCTCTTCGAAAATTCCTGTCTAATAAATGTATTTTAAATTTATTTTTAATTTTACATTTATTTTATGATATAAGAAGATGATGATGATTAACAATATATCTAGAAGGAGTGAGATGAAGAAGAAAAGAATATGCTTGCATTAAAATTATTAACGTGTGCGATAAAAGTTTTTAAAAAGTCTTAAAACAGTCAACACAATGAGTTTAAAAGTTAAAAAAACTATTTACAATTAAAAAGTTCAAACTAGTTTCTTCCCGTCAACGAGTCATCTTCAGTGAATGAATAATAACCTCAGTTAACAACCCATTGGTCAGCCTTCCCTTAAAAGAGGCTGAGGTGAGTGAATCTTCCTAACAACCTCAGCTAACAACCCATTGGTCAGCTTTCCCTTAAAAGAGGCTGAGGTTGTTAGGAAGATTCATTCACTGAAGATGACCCGTTCCCAGGAAGAAACTAGTTTGAACTTTTTAATTGTAAATAGTTTTTTAATTTTTAAAGTCAGTGAATTCACTATTTTAAGACTTTTTTAAAATATTTGCATTTTCTAAAATAGTTTACAAATCCAAATTTGCTTTAATTTGCTTTAATTTGCTTCGACACCAATTGAAGCACCTGGGACCAGGAGTTGCGAAGTCACCTTTTCTAAATTTTACAGAAGAGATTAAGTTTTCAAAACAGTTTTGAAACACCAAGATTTCAATACAAATGAAAGAAATTCAAAAACTGAGCTATTTCAGTACGGTAGGTTCATCCTTTGATCGACTGAACGTTTTCTGATCCTTTGATAACTTAGCACCATTATAGTACTTGACCTTCAGGATATAAATCATGCGCTTATCCAGATTTCCCAAAAACCTTGACTTAACAAATTTTTGGTTCTAAAGCATAATCGAACGAGTAATGATGAATTGCAGTCTGGCAAGGTGTGTATCCAGACTTTGTCAAAGCAGAATCTGAAAGGTGATTATAGATAGGAAGATCTGGCTTAAAGTGTGTATATTTAAATAAGACTTGATAAATAAAGATGACACACAAAACTAAATTTTAAAATTTTTTTTTAGAACACATTAAAAAATTACAGAGGACTGGTTTGACCAATAAAAAAGAAGATAGTTCAGCTGATCAGGTGTCTTGACAAGGCAATGGAAAATCAGGAACATATTTCGTCATGATGACTTCGGGGTTGAACGGAAATGAATTTTTGGACGGGACCGGACATCGCCAAGGATCTTTCAACAGGTTCTGTTCTTCATCTTAAAGGCATCTATCGGCAGAGAAACGTGCATAGATTGACCTTATCAAAAGTGATTATAGATAATGGAATAATTTTGAAATTTTAAATTTAGTGTGGAAACACTTGCCATTTGCAATTTCACAAAAGTTTGAACTCATGTTTTTCCTTCTGTTTCACCATTACTAAGTCACTTAAATCACATTTAGATTACCGTTGCATTTTAACCCAATCCTTATCATTTCTTTTCACTCCCAAACATCGTCATGTTTTACTTAATCCCTTCAACTTCCCTGTGTAATCGTTAATTATTACAGTCATCCAACAATCTTCCTCCAGTTTCTCCTCCAGTTGACTTTTTAGTCCTCTGCAAAATGGGAGTCGTGGTTAAAGGCGGTGGGCGTGAGGCTGACCATCCCACCTCAACTTCATCTCGGCGACAGTTTTCATGTTACTGTGGGGACATTAACTCAAAATGAAGAATTTCTAGATTTTATCCTTACAATAATGTTTAAAGAGACGAGGCCTGAATGAATGCCTCGAAATTCTCAATGAATATGGGACTAGTATATGTAGTAGTAAATATATAGTATTTGTAAATGCGTGTTCTTCCCTATCTCTAACTCCGCTACTCCTTAACTCTTCATTCCTTCTTTCGCTTCCCGAGCTCTGAAAGGCCACCTCTCTCTTCTACATCCGCCTTTTCATTTAAATATATATTTCTTTTCTTTAGACCTTTACCAATTTCCGAACTAGGTCATTAAAGACCTCATTTCTTTCACCATCATCACATGGGCTAAATCCCTTAACAACTCATCATTTTCATCTCCGGTGGTGAGAATCGTTGTGACCTGAAACGCCAACGCCCTATGGATATGTATGGCGTGTAAACGGGAGCCTTTACTAACATAAGGCCTTTGAAAGGTTTTAACTATTTTCAGTATTAATCCGCTTTAACTATTCAGAGAAATAGGTTTTACCTTCTTCAAAGATTCAAAAACTTTTTCTTTCTTTTTTTAAAGAAGAAAATAAACAACTTCAGCAAAAGCTAAAACCAAGAAAAGAAAAAAAGAAAAAAACCCCCAGAGATTTAGCTTTTATCAAAGGAATTCTAGGAGTAGAAGGAAGTGTGACACGTTTTCCATCTTCTTTGTGGTGAGTAAAAATCCTATCTTCAGAAATTGAATTCAGATTGTTTCAAGGAATTTAATCCAAGAACAAAAAAAAAAAAAAAAAAATCTTTAAGAGAAAACCCATTTCTAAGAAAATCTGAAGCATTTTTAATCTGGTTGTTTTTAATATCATCGTTTTATTTTTCGTTTTTTTTTACCCAAGAAAAATATTCCAAGAAAAGATGTTATTTAGCCCTGGATATTTTTTTAGCCTGTTTTCTCATGAAAGTGAGGCTTGTCAAGATCACTCACTCTGTATGTGCGTGTGTCTTATTCTCCCCCTAATAACTTCTGAGCCACTAGACGGATCTTCTTGAAACTTACTATGCATACTTATGGACTAGAGAAGATCTACGTTGTATATTTATACACTTTAGGGCCAGAATATTGGAAATTCGAATATTGATGAAAGCACTAAGGATTAACATGCGGATTACTATGTATTGTTACACATCGATAGAAATCGGATCTAATGGTTTTCTATGGAAATTATTTTTACCTTCAATCGTTAATTTCTCGGCATTGACCTACACGGGAAAAATTTCAAATACAAAAGTTGTATCAAGTTCGTAATGTAAACCAGCAGATGTAGCCTTGAAGGTTTCCACCCTCTGCATCTACAGGCATTCTAACTTATGCAGTAATTTATATTTCTGTACGAACACGAATATACAGAATGACTTATTTTTACGACTACTTATTTCAGTCACAAAAGACTGAGCAGATTTGGATGAAATTGGATACTGGAAGCTTCTAGGCCTGGTTCGAAGATTTCCTAACACCAAATCAAAGCAGATGAAGCTATTATGTATTTTTTAAAATAAAATACATTGCAGGACTAGGAATGAGTAACATAAAAGAACAAATAAAAAACAAAGTCAACACTGGGAGAACACAAAATAAGACAGTGGAGTATTCTGATCAGCGGAAGAAACTGCTCGACCTACGGCATGAGAATCCCATCGCAATATATCCACAGATCATAAGAATAATGTCAAAAGATATAATAAAGTGATCGCAGGTTGGTGGCAGTCTTTCATTTGCATTACAGAAAACAATTTTTGTTCAACAAAAATAGCAACATTACTTTTAGAAAATAATTAAAATTTGAAGTAAAATTTAGTAAGCATAAATCTCAATATCAATAGCCATTGCGACGTCGGAACTATTTCTTTCAATGCCTCTTGAGCCATGCAGGCTCGCAAGCAAAATATATGTCTACTGTTATAAATAATATACAATGTAATTATGCAATTAATGTAAATAAAGCTCAGAAACGTGGCGTGGACAGTATTTTGTTCTTCAATATCTTGTATTTTGTTCTTCTTTGATGATGAGGATTTAGTAAATTATTCAAGTAGTTGTTCTTTATTTATTCATATTCCAAAAGCACGAATGTTATTAGATTCGAAACCTTGAATATGTTTCCTTCAGTGAACACCAATTCCAATAATTTCTAATTGAAAGTTAATAATTAGGTTTATAAACTGGAAGCCGAGTGACATTTGACATTTCATGAATCAATTAGTAACTTGATTCTCGGGCTAATTTCGTTAACAGTTTGTTGACAGACGAAATCAATCTAAAAAAAAACAAAAAAACATCATACTATTAACTCTTAGGTTTGATGTATTCTGAAAACTCTAATTTCATTATTTTCATTATCCAACTGATCCGTTAACTTCCAGTTTTCCCATCAATTTCCGGACATGTTAAGAAGGTTGATGCAATATTACTAAAAATTAATAATATTATAAATTAATGATTCTAATGTTTTACTTAAAAAAAACTTAAGATTTCATTATTTATTGTAATGTTGTGAAAGTGATTCACCAGTAAGGTTTTAAATTCATAAAACTTCAAAATCAAACTATCTGATTAGGGTTAAATGTGGAGTTGATGAGATACCGTATTTTCATGTGAATAAACCGCGGATTTTATTTAGCCAAAAATATACAATAAAATTGTGATGAATTGAACAGGAAATATTTTTAGAAAAAAAAAAAAGAAATAAAGTCTCAGTACAGGCATCCCTAGCTTATCCGATAGATTAGGGACCAGAGCACCTTCGATTAGCGAAAATCGTCGAATAGCGAAGTGCAACCATATTAAAACATCTTACTCGATTTCTATCTTAATAAATCCACAACTTTGAAGGAGCGTATACAAGAGCATACGAGGGCGTTTGGAAATAAAAGAAAAGGTGTTTCATAATGGGCGGACCATTGTCTCCGTTTAAGCCACAATCCGGATCCCATTATCGACATTATTTACGAAACTCAAGATGAGTCTATAAGATTGATTTTAGAATCATGCATTATCAATTGTTGTTTATGCATAAACAAAGATAGATAGCTAAAGGAAAAAAATAAATATCAAAGGAACATCAATAACAACATTGTATCAGATACATCTTAGTATGCATTATTACAATAATATTTAAAGCATGATAATCAATACACCAAACCAACAATCAAACATATTACTTATAAATTATCAAACTATTCATGAAACTAAAGGTTTCCCTGAAATTTCTTTAGGGATATTCAGAAAATTTCTAAAACATAACAAAAGATTGAGCAAAATATTAAAATTAGAGTGAGTCTGTTTATTATTTGTTTTATATATTATTATGAATCATTATTAGGTTCGTTTTGTGTTTTTCATTATTGGATTATGATTCAGAGATTGTATTAATTGTTACATGTTATCTTGTTCGTTTAATATATTTGCTTTGTTATATTTATTTGTATGAGATAAGAGATTTTCTCTTTTCTTTTTATGATTTATTTATTTATTTAGGTAAAAAGTAGACCTTGAGAATGTCTTTGGATACTAAAAGACGAAATATTGGTTATCGAGTTTAATGTCCTGTATTTTTTGGAGTTGCAGATTTATTAAGCGAAGTGCAGCCTTTATTTAGCTTGCAACTGCATTTTGGATGCCGAAGTGTAGTTAATAACGCCTACATGCCACTTGAGAATATGTGCCATAGTTAAATAACGCACTATGGATGTATGATAATATGAATAGGAATAACTTGTCTTTACATTTTGGTTATCTAAAAATAAACAGTTTAGAAGTTGACCTTAACGTCGATGAAAAATGAAATGTCCATGTTAGTCGACCTTATTTAACATTAACATTTCATTTTTCATCGACGTTAAGATCAACTTCTAAAATGTTCATTTTAGATAACCAAAATATAAAGACAGGTTATTCCTATCATTGAGATGAACTTTTTAAAGGTAGTCCGGTTTGATCCAAAATCACGTGACTGAGAGAATGACTCAGACTCCAAGATCACGTGATCAATAAAAATTTTATTTGACAGGTTTGCAAGTTCTTTTTAAATACTAGATTAAACAATAAGACAATAGTTTTCAAACAAAAGTAACCCAAACAAAAAAGTAATAAAATACTGACATATTTTTAGATTTCAGTATTGTTGCTATGCTTCATTGTATTCATAATAGTTTTAAACTTATAATTTAATACATTTCAATCTTAATTTAGCATTTTTTTTAGAATTGAACGCAGTTATAACTTAAATATAAAAACAAAAACTTTCCATCTATTTCGTTTTCAAAAAAAAGAAAAAAAAATCTCAAAACAACATTTCAAGGAAGATAGGTTTTACGTTCTTTCAAGAACATTTTGTTTGGCTGAACTTTGTTTTTTTGTTGTTTTTTTTTTTGGAAATCTTCTTTCTGATTAATATTCATTCTGTGTGGTAAGAAATAAATGGAGGACCAAACACACAATATCCAATAAATAATATGTAAATAAATCATTCTACATTACATGTTTCGAGGTCTTTAATCTCATCTTCAGATGTAAACGAAAAAAACAGAAATCAAAAAGGCTTATTAAAGGATACAAATCATAACATACAAATAATAAATAGCAAAGGAACATCAATAATAACATTGTATAAGATATATATTAGTATGCATTATTACAATAACATTTAAATCATGATAATCAATACACCAAACCAACAGTCAAACATATTACTTACAAATTATCAAACTATTCATGAAACTGCATGTAATACATTATCTAAGATCGTAATCTAACGCATTGTTTATAGAAATGTCTGTGTAGTAAAATCTATGCGATTTAATAATCAAAGATTCAAAGAATTTTGTTAGATAATGATCATGTTCAGTAGTATAAATAATAGGTTTATTTGTTAACAATTTATGTCCTGTTTTCTGTTGACGTGTTGGCTTTAGATACTGTACATTACGTTGATTAATTGCTCTCTCGTGCTCTTTCATACGAATATGTACCATTCTATATCGAATACATTGGAGAAACGAAAAGAAGGGTACATATTTTTTTTTTTTCAGAATGAATTACAGTTTGTCCACCAAGAGTTGAGCCTTAGCCACGCCTATGTCACGTGGTAGACGAAGAGTCCAAGAAGTCATTTGAGGGATCAGTGTGATAGTTTTCCATTTTCAGGGGAAATGCACAGATTTTGTTTCTTGGTTATAACAGAGGAATTGATGATATAAAATACGACATTATATATCTATTTTTCTTATATATAATAATAACTATGTTATATTTTAACTGTAACGATGTATAAAACTGAGTTGCTGTTTAAGAACTGTTATATTTATACTGTTTCTTATTTATTTAAATTATGAAAAATCGTAGTTATATATAAATTATATTAATTAATGTTAGTAATAAATATATATATATATACACTTCATGGTAATAATGTTTTATTTAACAATTAACTGCTGACAGTTAAAAAAAATAAAAGCAAAACTTGTTTAAAAACCATTCCGTAAACATTTAAAAATATCCAAATTAAGAACATTGGCACTTGTACTAAAAGATTAAAAATAGCATTAGATTGACAATAATAATAATAATAACTGCATGAATTACAATGCATGTTTTGATATAATGGAAATGGAAACAAAACTAAAATAATATAATATTTTTGTCAATCAAAACACCAAAATAAAATTGTTAGAATAATCAACACTATAGCAGGTGATGATATAAATTTTTAATAATGAAAGATCGTAACTGTTTTGAACGAAATTACAAAAACTAATTCTTGACTTTTTGCCAGAAATAAATGTAATCATCAATCAAAAAAAAAAAAACTTGTTTAAAAACAATCCCGTAAACTTTCTTAGCGATTAATAAAGTTTTAACATTTTAGTGCTTCAGAATTATATTTTCCCCAATTAATTCGACTGAATAATTTATATTTTATATAGTTTTCCAATCTTATTATTGATCAAATTATTGATTTTATTGATTTGAAAGATTTTTAACCAATTGTATCTAGTTATTTTTTCATTATTTTGATTTTTTTTCCCGTATTATATATTATAAAAGCGTTATTTTGTCTGTCATAAGACTTTATGTTTTTCCAATTTTGTGCCCAAACTATAAGAGATAGAGTGGTCAAATAAATGGATAAAATGTAGATCGTCTTAAGACAAGCAAAATGCTACAAAAATCTTTCGAAAAAAGATTTTGGTTTCCAAGATGGCGCCTTTTAAAGGGTCAAATTTTGACTTTTTCTCAATTTAAACGAAAAGTATAAAAGATGGAAGAGAACATTATATTGAGAAAATGTTGGTATTTGAAAGTTCTATCGAACGATATATCACTTATTCACAAACGCTTCAGCGTTTGCAAGATACATGCAAAAATGTGAAATTTCGGTGTGTGACGCCGACCCGCAATACATCCGACTTATTCGGAGAAGCCACAACGGGCTGGGAAGTTATATATTCTCCGACCATCGCAACGTTAATTTGCTAAATAAATAAAGTTTTTTTTTTGAATGCTATATATGAAAGGATTCCGGAGCGAAGCGACGGTACCCGGCTATTATTATTGTATATTATTAAAACGTATATTATAAAACGTTTTTCTGTCTGTCATTCTGTAAGCAAAATGCTAAATTACAAATTACTAAAATGTTACTGAAATAGAGAATCTATTCATAAAAAATGAAAATATATTAAACAACTGTCCAACTATACTGATTGGCGACGTAAATATAGATATTTTCAAAATGAATAAAAACAATGTAGTACAGAAATACGTAAAACTTATGTGCAATAATGGTTTCAAAAATAGTCTTTACGGAACAACAAGAAACTGTACAATTCATGGAAATACGAAAACAAATATAGATCATATTTTCATAAATAAACATGATATCAAAACACCAGGAATAATATGTAAAGAACGAATCGGATAACAGTTGAAAATGAGAAAATAACACATCTAAATATAATCTATAAAGAACTAATCAATGATGTTAACAAAACAAAATTCATGAAAATCTACATATATAAAAAGAAAAGTCCTGACTCACTCACTCACTGACTCATCAACGCTCACCCCAAACCCTTGGATCTAGAAAGCTGAAATTTTGCACCGAGGTTTCCTTTATGATGTAGACAAGGAATAAGGCCGGATTTTTCGAAATTCGGGATAGGGAATAATTTGGCAAACTGACGATGAAGTGTATGGCGGCAACCCCAGGTGTGTGGCGCCAACCCGCAATACACCTGAGTTAAGTGGAGAAGGGCACAACGGGCTGGAAAGTCGTATATTCTCCGATCTCAATATTAATTCGCTAAATAAATAAAGTTTTTTTTTTTTAATGCTATATACGCAAGGGTTCCGGAGCGAAGCGACGGTACCCGGCTAGTTGACATTATAAATGTTATTCATAATTATTTTATAAATAATTTTTTTCTTTTTATAGTAAATATTTAAAAAATTTTTCCTAATCTTGTTTTTTTTTTCCCCCAAATTTTTCTTTTACAACCCTCACCCCTATTGTAAAATGTCTTCTCCGTTTGAAGAGGCGTGGCTAAGGCTCAAGTCTTGGTGGACAAACTGTACGAAAAACCTATTCGTAAAAAGAAAAAAAACCCAGCCTAATTGTAGATCCTTTTTTTCTTTCATTCATTTCATTCTTGATTATAGATAAACGTTGACTGTGAATATTCTCAGAATCAAATTGAATCGTACATAATTTCTGTTGCAGATCTACTTCGCTTCTCAGATTGGCGACGAATTTTCCTTGAATTTCCTCTGAGTTTTTTTTTTTTTTCTATCTAATCACAGAGCATGAGATGTTTCATGAAAATTCTGGAATTCTGGAAAGTATTTAGTTCAGACTGCTGATTAAACTTGGTAAGTGGGTGATTGGAAGCAATTGGGAAGAGGTCTTGGAAAGGTCGTAAATGTTTAATGTTATTAAGAATTCGACAAAAAAAAAAAAAAAGTGACAATTTTGTCTTTCTTATTTGCTACTGAGTTTTTCTGATATTTACCCAACTGATTAGAAATTAAAAAAAAAAAATGAATAAAATAAAGTAAGTAAACACATTAAAATTTGAGACCAATGTTCAAATTGACATCTCAAGACACACTTGACGCTTATTAGGTTATTAAGTTTCACGCTTATTAGGCGATCATCAGTTGAAAGTAGTCAGAATGAACAAAGCAGGTCTCATAACGGAGGTGACTTGGAAGTTCAATAAGAAAAGCAGTGCAACCTCCATGACTATAAACTAAAAACTTAAAAACACATTAAAAATAAAGAAAAAAGAGAATTCATGTGCTGGGCTCTGCCAGCCTCAATGAAATTCAATGTATTTTTATGTTTTTAGTTTATAGTCATGGAGGTTTCACTGTTATATTGTCATGGAGGATGAATTTGGATTCATCAGACATAGCCTACCACTGTCTAGAAAAAGGGCATGTCATGGATAATAATGTAAAAGTATTATATAAAGAATGTAATCTAAAACTAAGGAAAATTTTATAAAGTAGTGTTATAAAAAAACACCAAAGAGAAAAATTTTAACAGACACGAAGGAGTTCATGTTGACCTTTCCACTGTTTTATTAATGAGGGACTTAATAAAAACAGATAGTAAAAAAACAGCACAATTGACGTCTTTAATTACTAAATTTTTCTATTGTTATGCTAATATCTTGTTTTCATTGTTTTTAATAATTAAATAATTTCTTGTAGATGTATTTTTATATAACAACAAAATTATTTGATTCACGAGTTTTAGAAATTGTTCAAGCTTCTACAGTCCATTTTCGTTTAGGAGAGCCTTCAGCGCTTTTGCGCATGCGCCAGGTCTCCTGCGATTTCTTCCAAATAGGGGCGAGGAAGATGGGATGTTTACTTTTTATCAGTGTTAGTTAACTAATAGCTGCGTTCTATTTGCGCTTTTTGGGAAAGAATTAAGGAAAGAATAAATACTATTGCAAAAATGCTCCTCGTTATTTTCTTCTTAAAAGCGAAAATGTCCAAAAGAATTTCTTAAGAAAGTAACCATCTCAGCGTATCATCTCTCTGCGGAGTAAAATCATCCCGAATTGGTAGCTCTGCCATTCATAAACGGACTGTAACCATCTTTGCTTTTGTTTTGTATATATTCCATTCATGTTAATATGCTTGAAAAAGAGAAGACGAGTTAAAACTACTCGAAAATTTGCAATTTACAGTATTTTTAATAAACCTACTTTATATACTATAATGAAGTACGTGGAGTTTTTGTGAATATATTACTCTAGAAATGAAAAGGAGGAATTTACAGGAAGATTGTTGTCATTGTTGCTAATGAGATTTTAATGGTACTAACTTGTCCCCAGACAAAACGGGAATATAAGTCTTCTGATCTTGAGCAGAAGACTAAAAAACAGAAATTAAATATTTAACTTTTCTATTTAAAAAAAAAAAGATTGAGAAAGGTAATTTTTTTTTCATTATCCCCTTTTTCTTTTCCTTAATTGCTTCATTGAAATATTTTCGAACCGGGTTTACACTCACATGCAAACACACATAAAACAAGAACTGTGATGATTCCAGATAAAAATACTATATAATTTTTTGTGTTAATTTTTACGTATACAGAACCTCTGCACAAAAATGCAATTTGAACAGCATTTACAAAAAAACACATGAAACAGAATAAAATAAATACCAGAAATAATTTTAACTAAACTTTAAATATTTATATTTATTTAGAGATGAAGTTATTGCCTAAATGAAACAGGAAATATTTTTCTGGAGGTAATTTTCTATTGAAACTGTCCAAGTGATTCTAATGGTGGGGGAGTTTGTTTTGCTGGGGGGGCCATTAAGGTAATCGGTCTCTTTTAACGATGTACTCGAAACTTCAGGCAAAAGTGAAAGTTGGCTTTGAAACTGAGAGTGGTTTTGTGTTGTTAATGGTAATGCGCTGTGTTCAGTTCAGTTTACTTTGCACTCGAAAGCGAATGAGTGAGAGGCTAAACCAGCTCTCCTTCCCCTCCCACTCCAAGATGGTCTCGCCAAATGGCTTTTCGATGCGAGTCATTCCCAACCGAAACCCGAACCCACCTCCCCCAACATTGGTAAACTCAACCGACACGAAGCAGCACAAAAGGTGTCATTCGCAGATGAAATCAGCAACGGTCCCACCCCTATCTCGAACCCCTGTCAATTCCCTGATTATGGCTCTGAAAGGATTAACCAATTGCAAGAACACCCCCGAGTCATTCATATCTATCCTCCAAGTGGGCCTCATAACAAATCATCCATAATAGGGCACTCATAAAAATAAAAATGGACGGAAACGAATAAAAGGACGAAAACCTGACAAATTATAAATTACACAACGACGACGATAATCAGAATCTTAATTATTCATAATATCTGTTAACTGAATGTTTATTCTTAAGCATTAATGGGGCTTTCTTTTTAATGATTTTTGTTTTTTGTTAGTCCATTGCTGGATGAAGCCTTCCTCCATTAACAAAGAGAAAGCTGGTCTCCCACGCTGACCGAATTCTTGGGCGATACAGTTTATATCTACTACGAGATACTGGAACAGATACGGAGGTGGTTTTCCAAGCCAAAATTATTTCCATTGCAAAATTGTGGAATGGCTTCAGGCCCGAAGAGAAAGTGAAGAAGAGGCTGACAAACACAAAAAACGAAATAAACATCCATGCCGGTGCTGGGATTCGTACCCAGGTTCTGACACATACGCTTCGTGGAAGGCTACACAAAGCTATGCCGGAAGGGGAAAGCGAATGTACAGTAATAAATGCAGGAGCAAAGATAATTTTTACATTTTCTATAAGAAAAGTCATGATAACAACGTAGACGAAATGCAAATATAACAAAATATTTTCACTTTCTCAATGAGAAGTTGTAGTAATCATGCAAATACATTATTTTTATTTTTAATAATTTGTAATTCTGAGAAGTGCTGTAGAAAATAGGACAATAATCACACAATTTCTACTTCGTGCAAAGTTACACTATTTTGTCCCTAAATCTTTATCTCGTTCCTTGTAAACTAATGTATTTAGTTTAACAATATCTTTCATTTTAGTGGCTTTTTAAAATTGGGCAACTAATCTTTCCATCTCTTCGTACTGAAAATTTCATAAAACCAGCGGAAATATTGATTGAAAACTGATTTCAAATACGACAAAAGAGGAGATTAACAAGGATTACGTGGGAATGTTAGAAATTGTTCAATTAAAATAGTCTTGCGGCTGAAATCAATACGACAATGTTATGGATTAAAAATCTATTGAGGTTTATGAAAGTGAATTCTATCAAAGTCATTTTAAATAACGTTCATGAATTTAAAATTTAACTTTCAATGAATTAATACGAGAAATATGAGAGAAGAAATTACAACTATTTTTTTTTAATTGTTTTTCTTTTGTTTTTTTTCTTGTTGTTTTTTGGTAAACTATTTTTCTAGGAAATGAGCTTTAGTAAATGTATGTTTGTTCTCTAATAACTTTTGAATCAGAGATCTTCTTGAAACTTAAGGAATTTAAGTTGGAAAAAAAAAATTTCCATTTTTTATTGTATTAAAAATTTTTTATTAAAAAATTGAATTTTTCCACAATGCTTTCTCCTCCAAACGGGTCCTAGGGTCTACCCAGCCCTCCCTATAGTACTGGGTCACTAGATCCGTTAATGTCTGGGTAAAATATATTCGGCTGAAAGCGTAGGTAGATTTTTGACACCCGGGACGAATGATCAAAATGGCGTACCACGGCCCGACGGTATAGTTTTTCACCAAAAAATGAAGTGTCCTGCCTTTAACATCATCTTGCCTTCACGATAAGTTATTCATACAAATATTTTTTGCTAAAGCATGATATTTTCATTACTTAGTATATCTTCTTTCCTCTGTCATTATTTAAAGCTTGAAGTCAGATTCTACTTAACTCAAAACGAAAAGCATCAAATAATAGCAAAAGCTAGACAAAACTTCACTTGCGAATTCATTTGACTTAATGAGAAAGTTACGAGGACTGCTTAAAAGCTCCCACGGGGCTCGCACAACAACGGACCGCGGAAAAGACAGCTTCACTGCAGGCCACAGAAACCCATTGGCACTAGTTTGGATTTAAATAAAAGCAGACGAATCTCAAAAGGGAAAAGATTGGGAAGAAAGCAGTTGGAAGATGGAGAATCAATTTCAACCGACCTCCAATACCAATTAGGCGAAGAAGATAAAAAAAAGAAGAAAAGGAGAAGAAGAGGAAGACGACGATGGAGAAGAAAGTGAAATTACACGCCAACGAAATTTCCTAAGTAGGTAATTGTTGTAACGAAGCAGCGGATGGGGGTGGGGGTTTCAGGCATTTCTCCGTTTCTCTAAAACAAGGCTTCAATGTAATTCCTATTTACTTCTTTCCAATAAAATCGATTTCGATGCTCTAAATTTAGCTTCTGGTAAAGATATATTTAAACAAGAGGAAAGCGAAGCCAGTGTTCTCTAAAATGCTCCTTTTTAGCCTACTTTCAATAGGAAAACGAGGCTAATCAAATCAGCCAGTCTGTCTGTCTGTGTGTATATCTAATAACTATTGAACCGCTGGATGAATGTACTTGAAAGTTGGTATGCATATTCGGGGGCTAGGGATGATCTAATTTTTATATTTGAAATCTTTTCCAGATGGTTCTTCGTCGAGAAATTAGAATTTTTTTAAGTGACAAAAATAATTCCCACAAAAAAGCCTTGGATTATCAACATTGAATTTTCTATTCTATTTCTATCACATTGTCTTAAAACGATGAATATTAAATCTTTGTAGGCAATGCATTGCGCGTGGTTTGAAACGATTACAATTAATCCGATTTAGAAATTTAAAAAATAAGTACCTGATTTTAATTAAATTTTTTTTAAGGAAATACTTTTCCTGTTTGTATTATATTAGAATTGGATTACAAATGTCGGCTTTTTCGTTTTCAAAGTTTAAGAAACAAAAATAAGAACATAATATTATTTCTTAAACATTAAGGGCTAATACGCACAAGAACGTCTTCACAAGAATGGGGAACAATTACCTGAAGTTTTTAGGATGGTAAATTTCTGAATATAGATTAATAGAAATGTATGGTCAAATGTGATTTTTATTTCACGTAATTGTTCCCCATTCTTGTGACCCTGAATACCTAACTACGCCACTTAAGCAATTACGTTACGGAAACATAACGGAAGACGGAGTAGTGCGTATAGTCCTTAACGGAAGTAGACTTTCACTTCTCGATTTTTTTTTCTTGATTTATAAAAAAAAAAAGTATTTATGTAATTCTAAATTATAATACTCTCCTAATCCAAACAGTTCTTTCAAATTTTCCATTAAAAATTCAATTTTAAAATTCAATTTCAAATTTTCCGTTTTTCCTAAAAATTAATAATGCTCAAAAGGGAAAATATTTTAACATAAACAAAGATAAGAAACAAAATTTTACTTTAGAAAAGTTGTCTAAATCCAGTTAATTGATTAAGTTTTAAGTTTTTCTGGTATCAAAGCATGCGGAAATAACAGCATACTAAATGAATTAATATAAATATTCATACGAATTCGTAATTTCGTTTCTAATTCTTTTGTAGGCAATTATTTTTAAAAAAAATTCAAATATTAAACAGTATATGAATTGTATTTTAAATCTTAAGGTCATCCTGCTTATACTTGTATTATTTGTAAATTCGTATTAGAGAGGGGTATAAATTTATTGAATGCAGAGCTGTATTTTTTTTTTTTTTTTATTTACAACTATATACAAATATCAGTTGCACGCTTCTTGCGTATTGAATTCTGAATTGTTCATTAACTGAATAAAGTTCATTAATCGAAATGACAGTCATGCGGAAGTATCCTGCGCATTGTTTAAACACAATTGTTCCATAATTAAACATTGCTATTGCTAGACTAATACACATCTGTAATGTATCTTTTAGTTGCACTTATGCTTTATCACTTTAAAGCACATAAAATATTACACTGTATTAACACTTAGATATTCGCTGCTTTAACACTTCACAATAATTAGCACTTGTGAACTAAACTTGTAACACAGAAGTAGCACTCACTTGATGCACTTAGGTTTTCTAAGTATTGTAATCTCAGCAACACACATGTGACACATTAATTCATTAAACACTATAATTCTATCTATGCACATGCGTAACTTTGATGCTATAAGTCACTGTAATTAATATTTGCATTAATTAAATCAAACGCACTAATTTAATTCGGTAGTGTAACAAATTCACTAATGTTCACAGCAAACTTCACAATCTCGACGCACTTTTGAATTTGATTACTAATTCTTCAACTATTAAAATAATTCCTTGAATAATTTCTTTAATTTCACTTCAACTTCATAAACTTAGAAATAATAATTTTCTCAGTTAATTAATTATTTTCTCGACTTGAGAGAACTTTCACAAATTCACTTGGCAACCTTCCAAGTAATAGTCATGTGGGCACGACATTTTACTTTTCTCCAAAACGTGTAATATCGGCTAATCTTTTGTAACACTTATCGTTCCTTTCACGGAAAATATAATTGAAAAGTTTAACTCACAGTTTGCGATGATATTCACTGTTCAAACGCTGCGTTGAATTCCCTTTGTTTCAATACGGCTGTTCTTTCACTCGACGAACGGAGCGCATTCGCTTCCCCTGAAAGTAGCTTCACTTGTAAGGCCTCACTAGACATCTCGCCTCAGGCGCGAGAACTTTTCCTTGCGTTCATTCACGATGCTCACAATACTCTCGTATCAGTTCACATTTCTCAATCAATCACATGACTACATTTAATTTATTTTTCTTGACTTCTCTAATTCACTCATTTGAATTATAAACTTTATATTGCATCACAAAAAAAAATATTCTCTACATTTTAATCTAATAAAAAAGGAAAATACTTCGAAGCAAGAATAAATAATAATAAATATAATTTTGATCAATCAAAATTCTCCACACGTATATTATTTTTATTTCATAGTAGAGGCAGCCCTCGTTTTACGCCGGTGTAAAACGGTGGCGTCGTAAATCGAATCGACGTAAAACGAGCCCATTATATAATGTAAACAGGGAGATGCGTTCCACACATCCAAAAATATACTGCTTTTATTTAATTAAATCATGTTTTTTGCTACTATATAAAATTAATGTAAAATATCTACATATTTTCTAAATTAACATAAAATAATAAATAATAATTATTCCAAGCATACAGTGTAAAGTGTGTCAAGATTCATTCCTTTTGACAGACCATGGGCACTATTTCTTTTAAAAACTTTTATCATTGTTAATTGTAGTATGTATTTATCACAGCAATGAACGTGGGATGACTGAGCGAAATAAAAGCGAAGAAGGGAAAAGTCACGTGGACCAAGTGAGTGTAGTCTAAGTGTAGCTGTTATAGTTGACTGCGGTCACCGTTTATGGCTGCATTTTGGGCTCAAGGAATTTTAGTTTTCTTTTTTCTCATTTTTTATTTTTTTAAATACATTTTTCCTCATTTTGGCCTAAATTCTAAACCAGCATAAATCTGAATCGTCGTAAAATTTGAATCGTGCCTGTATTTTTACTCATTTTGTAAAACAGCCACAAAACAAAATCTGTGAAACATTAAAATAATATATGAATAAATAACGTGTCCAAATTCAAAGTCAAATAAAACATGAATTGGTTCTTTTACTTGTATCTTATTTTATTTATTTTTTACTTGAACCGATTTGATTTAAGCTGAAGAATTAAGTTTACTTTAACTCAGTTGGGAACGTATTATGGAAGAATATATATCTCTGGAATAAGAATTCAACTTAATCCTCACTTTAAATACCCAAAATACAGAGGCCCATAATTAAACTGGAAATATGTACTCGTAAATAATATTCTCAACACAGATAAAAACTTCAAATCACATTTACAAAATTTCTATTATTTATAATTTAAGTACAAAATTCTCCCTTAAACTAAAATCTCTAGCTCTAATATTCTAATAACCAAGACCGTATCAAACTTTATCGACTAGAAGAATCCTATTATTAAACCCCTGACTTCTACGTCGAACTCGTCTTGTTCTAAAATGTAAATCTGTCTATCTAGCCAATGAATACTAGCCATAGTTCCTCTTCAACGTCGAACTCGTCTCGTACGGTTCTTCTTGCAGAAATCCTGAACTAAATTAAAGTTTCTCTAAAATTAGATTCTAATAAAAAAATATTCTGTTAACTTCATTTGCATTGGAAGCGGAAACTATTATGCTGGCTGTCCATTTAAATCAAGGGTTCCGTGATGATTAGTTAGGTTTAAACTTTCTTCCTTTAATTATCCTAATTCTTCAAATCTGTTCTTTTAACATTTAACTGTTCTGTTCTTTAGTCTGACAAATGTAGTCAAAGCTTTATCTTACAGAAGAACTACGCACTGGGACATCTGAACATCATATATGAACGCAACATCACCAATAATGATCTACGATAATTCCTTTGGATTCCGTTGTAGTACTAAAAATCGGATAAGGCATGAAAACTTATCGTTTCGATGCTTTTTCTTCTGGTTTCTACTTCGCATCCTCGAGGTAGAATACTAAACAACCATGATTCGTTTACTTCGTTAGATTCGTCAAATACTTGTAAAATAGTCGATGTATTCTGTATCAAAACCTTTGCAAATCTGTATCCACTTCGGATGCAATCCAAAGTACCAAGAACACAGCCTAAATTCACAAGGCCGTTACCAAGACATAACAATTTCAATGTCCTTGATTGCAATCCACGTTAAGTGCATTCAGCGTATTGTTAGCATGGCTTCACGGTTTACATTATTGTCAAACAAAAGGACATTACTCTAGTCAGGACCGTCGCGTGGTTTGTTGGCACCCGGGGCAAGATTTCGGCAGGCGCCCCCTCAATCTCCAATTAAAAAACCAAAAAAAAAAAACGGAATTTCCTTTTGCCGTTGCCGCGGCGCCCCCCTAGCCGCGGCGCCGAGGGCGATCGCCCCGGTCGCCCCGCCCACACGACGGCCCTGACTCTAGTACCCAAATAAACTTATTCTTGAAATCAACTTTAAAACAAGTTTATTAACGTAAACTAAATACGGTAGGTATTTTACTTCATCCATTTAATTTACAAAACTTTAAAACTAAGATAGGTTGCCCAAATAAGGCCCGGTTCCAAATAAGGCCCATCCTTCGTTTTATTAATAGAACGTTGACAATTTACCAAGATTAGTTATGTTTCAGACAGGTCCTGGCTTCTAGCAGCTACATCAAAAATTAGGTCCGTTGAAGTGGACTATTTCGCCATGTTTGTTTCAGTTGAACAGTAAAAGTCGTCCAAAGCTTTTCTCGTTACTATTTCAACTTAATTTGAAAAATCGTCCCCATTTTTTGGCAACATAACATACATGGACATGTTTTATGTCGTTTTAAAGTATGTCATGAGTAGAATAATGTACTGTATTTGATATTTGAACAGGGGTTTCCAAATAAGGCCCTTCAGTTACATTTTCAAAACTGTTATTACAGAAAGAATTTCAAATTCAACTAATTCTAAATTCACTTTTTCATAACAGCACACCTTAAACTACCTTTCAAGACAGTTTTCAGAATTTTCACTCTTGAAGTAGAAATATAAAAAAATCTTTAAACGTTAGGTGGGCCTTATTTGGTGCAGTTACCTTACTTAGGGTAGGGAATATCTAACTATTAAGATTGATGTGCCTTACAGGGATAGGAAAGTAGATATTGGCGACCTAAAATTGCTTGTAAGTCGCTCAGAGAAAATTTATAGCTGACTGGCGATAAAAATTACGAAGTGGATTACGAAGTTAAATTTAATGAATTTTAGCGCAGAAAAGGTCGTAAACAAAGTATCTAAGCTACGTGAATCTAATAAAGGAAGTCATAGGAATTTAAAAATATGCTTCCAACAGAATTACACAACTCTATTATTATTCATGTAAAAATAATAGAATTGTCTTCAGCAGTACACTTAAGAGAAATTGCAAATGAGCTTGCTTTTTGTAGTTTAATCGAAGAGAAAGTAACTGGAACTATTTAATTACCGGTAAGTAATTCCAGGAAGTGATTCTATATTGTAATGAAATGTGATCTACGTAACCCGAAGTGCTATTTTACCATTAAAAGTGGTTTGACAACAGAGTGGTCCTAAACTTAATGATTAAATTGACAAAACCTATTGAAACTTTAGCTGTATTACACATCTCCTCTTGGAACCTTAAATGCTTAATCAAAAATAAAAAGGAACCAGCCCATTATGTAATAAAAGTCTACACTGTAAAATGAAATATTTTTATGGGCGTTGTAAGATCGTAAAAAGGCCATCGTCTTGTACACAAATTCTTTCAGTTAAAAGTTTTTCTGCAACCGTTCTGTAACAGGAGAGTTCTTGACACTCCAAAATATCAGAGTAAATTCGAATTAAAATTCATTTTAACCGTGTGAAGGAAATCCCGAAATCTCCAGTGGGGGCTCTTCGGGGATGAGAAGCGGACGAGAATATTGAATGTTCTAACGTGGAATTGGTTTTTTTTTCTATCCGTCAACTGCCTGAGGTAAGATTCGATTTTTCTGTAGCCAGTGCAGAGTGTCACCAAGAATGGAATTTTTAACGACATATCGACGTATATTTATCCCCTAAACCTACACTGCTCGGTCGATCGACTTCGGATTACGTCAAGAGAATTGAATCTACTCTGGTTCGTTGATATTAAGTTTCAGAAGGAAAGGTGAAGTACAGTGGACAGTGAAGTTTTATTATTTGGTTATTTATTCAGTTTTTAACGTAAATCTTCAGATGGAATCCACAAAAGAAGATGGGAATCAGGGAAAACAAAAAAGAAACATATTTTAGCCTATTTTCAAAAAGAAAGAGAGGTTCATCCTTTTGTTTTCTAAAGCCCATTTTGAAATATTATTTAGATCTTTCTTGAAGAGCTATATAAGCACTTGTTCGATCTTTGTTACTATTTAGGAGTAGTACATCATCCGCGTAAATATAAATAGAGCAATTTATAAGAGTCGCATATAAAATTTATGTATAGAAAGAAAAATAATGGTTCCAGATTAGAACCTTGAGGAACACCACTTTGAATAATACATATTTTACTTATAAAATTTTTTATTTTAATTTTAAATTTTCTATTTCTAAGATAGTTATTTATAAGGTTACTAGCAGCAAAGCTTGTCGGACGACAGGCAAAAAAAAAATCTGAAAAATCATTTTATTATCAACTATCAAATATAAAGTAAATGTAATCTAAATACTGTGTCAACTTGTGAACGAAGCTTCTACGGCAAAAATGGTTTTGAGTTTCGAAATCAGCGTAAACAACTGAGTAAGTATGCCAAATTTCATTAAAATGGATGCAGTGGTAACAAAATTATTTGTTTTTGAACGTATGTTTTGTTAGAATTTCAGTTGTCGAGGTCAGTACCCAAGAATAAAATTTCATGGAAACAACATGGAATGACACAATGAACTAATATTTTCATCCAATTTGAGCACTTTTGATTCAATGGTACCATTGAGAACCGTTGGATCTATCTTAATAGCTTAATTATATCGAGTTACAGACAGACAGACGAACTTAACTTAGCCAATTTATATGTTTATATATGTTTATATTTATTTGATTCGATTGATGATTTGATTTGGTTTTTTTTGTTTTTTTTTTTTAATGTTTATCAGACCTATTTAGGTGTACTTCTTACCTGTACACATGTAATATAGGTACTGAGAGTTAAATCTAAAGGATCATTTTCCACCCAAAAAGAAAAACGAATTATCAACCATATCTAAAGTTTAATTTATCTAAAGAATAATTATTATTTTACTGCGCCGAACGTCATTTAAAACTCACCTTTTGTATAATCTAAATACTGTGTCAACTTGTGAACGAAGCTTCTACAACAAAAATGGTTTTAAGTTTCGAAATCAGCGTAAACAACTGAGTAAGTATGACAAATTTCATTAAAATCGGTGCAGTGGTAACAAAATTATTTGGTTTTGAACATATGTTTTGTTAGAATTTCAGTTAAAATTTCATGGAAACAACATGGAATGACAAAATGAATTAATATTTCATCCAATTTGAGTACCCTTGATTCAATGGTACCATTGAGAACCTTGGATCTATCTTAATAGCTTAATTATATCGAGTTACAGACAGACAGACGGACGGAGAGACAGACAGACAGACGAAATTAGCCAATTATATAAGTTGATAAAGATCTCCTCTTATTCCACATCTTTCTAATTCTTTTAATAATACATTGTGATTAATGCTATCGAATGCTTTGCTGAAATCTACATAATCTATGTAAGTTACCTGGCTATTATTTAATTTTTTATTTATTTTATTATTTAAATCGTTTAACAGATTAGATATGCATACCAATCTGATACGCATATTGATTTTTATTTAAAATGTTATATTTCATTATACAACTATATATGGAATTAGTTAAATGACTTTCAATTATCTTTGAAATGTTAGATAATATTGATATAGATCTGTAGTTCAAATATTCTTCAGTATTCCATCCTTTATAAACAAGTATTATATATATACTATTTTCCATAGATTAGGATAAGTTTTTGTTTGAAAAATATTTTTAAAAAGTTCAATCAAAAAAAGTGAAAATTTTTCTTTGTTGTTTTTTATTATTCTTGTAGTAATATTATCTATACCAATAGAAATAGTATTATATATAATTTAAATCGTAATTATTTTTATAATATCATTTTTATTTGTTAATAAAAACACATAGTATTCGGATTCTAATATTCATTTTTCTCTGTTTCATCAATATTAGAAGATCTATAAGCTTTTTATTTAGCAAATATTTTATACAAGTTATGAAAGACAGTATTTCTATCACTTTTTAACAATAAATTATTTATTTCAGAATTTTTATTATCTTTTTTATGATCACTATCTCTTTTAATTAATTTCCACATATTCTTATTTGAAACATTATTATTATTTAAAAGTTTATTGAAGTATTTTTTTTATTTTATTAATATATTCTATATTTATAAAATAAATTTTAACACTCTGTTAATAAATACTCCCTCTGTCCCATAATAACAGTAGCAAGTGAATATTGAAACGGGAATTATTGGCGAATGCAGCTGTAAGTTATGTTGTAGCGCAAAATTGCGAAGCCTTCAATCAAAATCAATGTTTCATGACATCTGTCATTTGTTTTGACACATCTTCCTTTCTTTTAGGTTAACCTAATTATTACGATTTATAACTATTTTTCTAATTTCATCCGCTGATAGAAATCAAATGTTTTTTTTTTTTTTTTTTTTTTTTTTTCCAGTTGAATATCAACCCATTGTAAAAGTAAGATGAAAAAATGAGTTTTTTTAAGCAAAGATCGAGTTGCGATTGTCCAGTTCTCGTTGCATCAAAAGAAAAACGAAAAGTCGCAGAAACATGCAATTACGTTAGCTGCAAAACAATTTAAGTCCAACAGAATGATCATATCAAGAATTTGGAAACGTGCTTCCTAAAGTAATTGTCAAGGTGAATCTTAGGCTAATGTTGATTCTTTGAAAAAACAAAACTGGAGGTAAATGCAAAGATTATAAAGAAAAACTTGAAAAACTTAGACATATTCCTCTTAGCAGAAGAGGCACCATAAGATCAGCAGCTCATGCCATTGAAGTTCCTAAATCCAGATTACTCCGAATTTTGAAGAAAGGAAAATCCATAAAACGAGTTTCAATCACCATCAAACCATTTCTTACAGAAAAGAATAAGACAGATCGCGTCTATCAAAAATACTTCAAAGCTTCGCAGCCACAATGCAGTAACAAAATTATTGAAAAATCCAGAAACTATCTGAACACTCAAAATAAAAATTAGGAGTAATATTTTTAATTTATTGTTAATTTAATCTAGTTTTTTTGATAATGTTGCGTTCTATATTTATTTTCCTTTGCTACTATTATTATGGGACAGAGGGAGTATTTATGAATATTAAAGCAAATAAAATGTAAATATATATATATATGTTTGATTCACTTTTTTTAAGAGAAAATTAAATAAAGTTGAATTAAATAAAGTTTGAATTTTAAATGTTAGTTTGTTTTCATTATCATCCCCTTATTATATAACAATTAATTTAAAATACAAAGGGTGGGGGTGGGGGTATTTCATTTTATTCTAACTTAAACATACCAAATATTGATATAAGCTTATATTTTATCAATTAGCGTTTATTCCTTCTTCATCTTTACTATAATTGCGATATTTGCAATTGCATAATATAGGTTACGTAATAAAATATATTTTGGAAACACAGGAAGATCAGTGAGAGGACGAATAAAAGAACATACTAGAGCGTTCTTTTAGTATAATAAAAGAACACTCTAGTATGTTCTTTTATTCGTTCTCTCACTGTTCTTCCTGTGTTTCCAAAATATATTTTATTACATAACCTACATACTAGAGCTTTCTTTTATTATACTACAGACATCCACAAGCATCGGATTGGGCTGATCATTGTCTCAAGTTCAATCATAATCCAGATCCTCTGTTAGAAATATTGTACCATGTTATAGAAAGGATACTAAGATTTATAGTAGAAGCAAGTATTATAAACAGTTTTGAATGTATTAATAAACAAAAGGGAAGACCAATAAGCAACTTAATGATAGAAAATTTTTTAGGAAAATTTGTGGTCAGAAAGTAAATTTCAATAGTAATTATTAATAATATTTCAACAATATTTGAATATTATTTCATTTGTTTGGTTTGTAATAGTTTTATTTCATGGGTTTACTTTTGTTGGTTTACATTGAGCTGATTGTTATTGGTGTAATGATTTTATAACCGTTTTGGAGATTTTCAAATGTAAGAGAGGACTAAAGAAGGAGACGAACTCCACTCTACGAAATATCGCAATTGCAGTGAAGATGGAAGGAATAAACGCTAATGGATGGAATATTAATTTTATTCTGTCTGTCACTCTAAACTACAAGTCAAACAGACGTGAGTCATACCTTATTGGAACCCTTGTGACTTCTAGAAGCAGGGAAAAACACGGTTTCCGGTCTGATGTCATTTGCTATCACACGGAAATGGCCAAAAATAAATAAAAAAAATAAAAAAATAAAAAGGAGCGTTTTGGTGCACTACGAAAGCCGCTTTTTTTTTGTTAAATAAAGAAGATCTATAAAAAAGAAAATACATAATAAACCGTATTAATTATAGAAAAATTTCATAACTTCATTTAAAATATATCGTAGATACTCCTGTGATAACTGTTTATTCATAATATTTCGTTATCTCTTAGCGAGATAACTTCATCAGATGATAAACATAGGGATAATATATCCCTCTTCTTTAAAATTCATTCCTTTAAGAAGAGGGATATATCATCCCTTTCTTTATCATTTAATGAAGTTATCTCGCTAAGAAAGAAATATTATGAATAAACAGTTATCACAGGAGTATTTACGGTGTGTATTAATAAATTTTAAACCGTATTAACTTTTTTCAAAAGGATTTGCTGGAAACACAAAAATTATTTCTAGTTCAGACATTAGTGGTTTTGAAATCAGTTTATTTTGAGAGTTCATTTCATTTCCTTTCACCTGAGACTTCCTGTTTAAGTAACGCTAACTGAATAAAGGCTTAATTTCTTAAGAGAAAACATATTTAATCGCTTAAATGACAAACATTATTTGATTCCCGTGATCCCTGCTTTACAATTACGCCTTCCGAGATGTTAAAAGAGATGTGAACCTAATAAAAACGAGAACAGTAGAGTTGTGCAAACTCTAATGAATGCCCTGCCTTCATCGTCTTGTCCCAAATTGATTTGATTTCCTGGAACTGTTTGGATTAGAGTTGATCTGCTAAATCCTTTGGGAATCAGCAAGTGCTTGTCAAAGCCTACTCATAGAAGCACACAAACACGATGTCAGAACAATTTGAACGTTAACAGTAAAAGCTTCAGAAAATTCTTATCAGCAATAATTCAAAAACATTTTCCTGAAGATAGAATAAAAAGTTTCACAGTACTGAGATACCTAAAGTATTCCTACCGAAAAGTTAATCAGAAGTTTCGAATGTATGAATAAAGAAAAAGGAAAAAATGTCAATGATTATTCGGTAAAACTATTTAAGGAAGAGGTAAAAAAATTTAAATTTAAAAAAATTTTAAATAAATTTTTTTTAAATAATCTAAACTGATAAAGAATATTAAACATAAATATTGTAATAATATATTACGTATGTGTGTATTGTTATAAGATGTATTATGTACGTGTATATTGTTAATTTAGTTCTATGTTTATTTGAAACTTGTTGTTGTTCCATTTTTTACGAAAATGTAAGGAATAGGTTTAGGAAAATTTAACTTAATTAAATTAAATTAAATTTAAATTTAACGCCAGTCGAAAAATTGTGTTTAATAAAGAAGAAGTATAATGTATTCATTATCAGACAAAAGGAAATATAGGTTTGAAATATAAATCTATATAATTGAAAAAAGAAGAGTTCTAATATAATATATAATTAAGGTGAAATGGATTTAATTCAAATTATAAATACACTGAACTTTATTCATAGTAGAATAAAGAAAATAAGTTAAAATCTTAATTTAATATAATGTTATTCAGTATTAGCAAATGAAAATTCTCAATATTGATAATCAAATTTTAATGGTTATTTTGAGAAATACTGAAATAAACAAATAATATCAGTTGCTGGAAACTGAGAAACATCTCTGTGTATTGTAGATGCAGTTCACAGACGCTGATAATAGTAATTCAGGTGTCAAAACTATGTATAAATTTTAGTGAGAGATAGGGATTACCGAGACAAACTTTTGTCGTCTGTGAATGTATGTCCGCTGACGACAACCTTCGGTGCTAGAGGGCGCAATTTAGCGAAGCTGCGATCGGTTACAGAAGAGAAACGGAAAGAAGTGTGAACAACATGTTTATTCAACTACACTGGGCACTTTCTTTGCCCTAAACATGTTGTTCACACACTTATTTCCATTCATTTAGGTTTGTTCCATTTGAGCTTAATTAAGGTTAAAGTTCACGTTTCCTGTTAGTACAGGCCAAAAAATGAAAGGTGCCAACAGCTCTTCTTGGCTGACGCGACGGGATAAAATGGAGGCATCTGATGTAAATTTTAATCCAAAGCCAGTTGGAATCGTTGACCTTCTATCTAATCTTCTAAGGAAAGGAGTTCACTTGAAAGTTGTGAAACTCACTGAGAAAATGCAATTGTTCTAATAGCCAACAATCACTATTGATTTGTGAGGGAGCGTTGTTGTTCTTTCAGACAACGTTACACATCATTCGCTTGAGATGTTTCCGAGGTCCAACGAAGACTGACTTTGTTGTTTGTGTTCTTCTACCAGAAAATATCTCATCCGGATTTCTGTGTTTTCTGGGACATGGCTTTAGGATTTCTTCTTCTGAGGTGTTAAAATAAGCCTCTTTGTTCTCGTGGCAGCTCGTAGATCAGAATCTGGCAACACTTCTGCATTGAAATGGTCACTATTTCAACAGAAAACGAGACGTGACCTTGTTCTCAGTTAATAACCTTTATTAACTCCATAGTAAAAAAAAAATGACAGTATTTCATCCACTCTTGATTTCAATAATAAACATTGATTACGTAATAAAATAAAACAAAGAACGCACGTAACTAAACAAAACACAAATTCACTGAGCTATTTGTGGTATTTGTACTGGGAATCGGAGACAGTACTGTTTCAAGGCTAATTGGCCTCTCATCAGTCCAATCCGACCAGCATATCTAGCTCAGTGATACGGGACAATATACAAAACGGACAAACATACAAATCAATGACCCCTGAATTACAAAAACATCAAAACAAAATCAAGAATAAAAAGGGGTGAATAAGTAATTCCCGCTAGCGTTTAGCTTAGCATCAAGGGATTAATTTATAACAAGATTAGTACTAGCGGGAACTATTGTTCCATTTCACTGAGCTAGGTATGCTGTGCGGATTGGACTGATGAAAGGCCAATTGAATGAGTGAGTTGAAAAAGGTATATATTCCACAAAATTGACAATCTATACTGAGATATATTTTCATAGTTTTATGCTATAAAAAGTTATATATATCTATATATTTACAAAGCACAATGAATTCACTTCATTTAAAGATATAAATCGATAATAGAAAATTTTTTTGTAAAAAAATTAGTTTTCTTAAAAACAGTTTTTTTTTTAGTTTTCCAAAAGTTTAAATTTGTGGAATATGTACGTTTTTCAACTCACCCATTCAATTAGCCTTGAAACAGTACTGTCTCCGATCCCAGCACAAATATAAAAAAAAAATAGCTAAAAGAATTTGTGATTTGTTTAGTTATGTGCGTTCTTTGTTTTATTTTACTGTAAAATGTTTCTAACGCACGTTCAATTTCTTGTCTAAGTATTGATTATATAATTCGCCCAAAATTTGACCTATACACAATAAATGAAATAAGCTGTACTTGCTTTTTTTTTTTTTTACAATTATAGTGATCTTAAACGCGGAATCTCAAAAACTAAAGAACAATGAAAAAAATCCGATCACAGGAAATTCAACTGTCACTTATTATCGTTATTTTTTTAATGCATTAAAATGAAAAAGTACTATTATTTATCAGTTATGATTCGATAAATGAGAATATCTGTTTCACTCTTTTTGGCGATTATCAGTCAGGTGTAATCATTAGTAAATACAATACTGATATAATGTATCAGTAAATATATATTTGTGGGGGGAAATGCGGAAACTGGCTGATGATCTCCAATTACCATGAAACAGCTATTTAGGGTCTCCTAAATTGATCTTCATTGATACCTATATTTATTTGGAATAGAAATTTAAAAATGTGATAAAAAAGTTTTATGAGAGTGCAAATAGTAAGCTCAAACTATCGATGTAACATTGTATAATGTAGAAAAATCAATAGGATCTGCAAAGAAAATAAGAAAAGAAATTCCCATGGCAACTAAATATAAAGATAAATGAAACAGATCTTTAAGACATGAAGACCTGTATTTATTAATATTTATTAAACTGCACAGTGCATTGCAACACGCGTTGCAGCACAGTTGCTTTCGACATTTAACACAGTAATTTTTTTTAGTTTTTTTTTCTTTAACTCGATAACTGTCAATCCAATATTAAAGCGGATGTATATCAAACTAAACGAGTATGTGAGTATGTAGCTGTTCATTTTAATTATAGCTAGAGCAGATTAAGGAATATTTCTTACAATTCTTGAGATAAATTTTGCATATATAGGAAAAGTATTTAAGCATTTATTATACACTTTCTTACATCTGCCGTAGTTTTACAGTTAGGAAAGAATGCTTTGGGAATGGTCTTTAATCAAAGAAAGCTCAGTTCACATTAGGAAGTGTAATGAAGTAAGGTAAAGGTTTATTACAAAAATCAATCCGGATAACAAATGTCATGGCTGAAAACAGGTATGATAATTAAATAAAATGTTGAAAATGGCCAGAACTGACTCAAAATGACCCGTATCTGTTCGCTTTGTCTACCATTTCCGAAACACCCTCTATACATAAAAACATTCAATTATTGAGATTATTAAATATACTTGTTTTTATCATTATTTACCAATATGATCTTTTGAAAAGGCACTTAAAATATTTTACGTTGGGTAATTTTCCAAAAACATTTTACTTAGTCTAAATCTATTTTCAAATTTCATCTTCCTAGATGTACATGATATTCCAATTTCCTTTTGCGGATTTAATAACTCCATCTGTTAACTTTCGTTTCTTACAGACGAATCGTGACGAACGAGGTTTCTCGAGTTTCACGTTAAGTCCGAGACAATAGCCTCTTTCCGAGACCTCTAGCAAAATGTCGACACACTATTTTACAAAGCAGCGCACGCAAAATTGTATTGCAAGTATAAATTGCAAGTAATATTGCAAGTAAGTAATTGCAAGTAATTCTCCTTGCAATGTAATTTTGCGTGCGCTACTTTGCAAAATAGTGTGTCGACATTTTGCGAGAAGCCGCGGAAAGAGCCTACTGTCTAGGACTTAACGTGGATCTCGAGAAATCTCGTTCATCACGATTCATGTGTCAGACCATACCTTTTAGGCTAACTGTAATAAAATTTCCTGTCTTGTGATTGGCGGAAAACAAATTCAAAATTCCATTACTTTAATGTAAAGAAAACAAATGGTCAATTCATTGATTGATAAAAATGATGTTAATTGATGAAAATTGTTACAACATTCAGGCATCCACAGACAACAGCTTACGGACTATTTTGCGGAATTACACAAAGTAGTAAACTTCTGCAAGCCTTTATGAATCGAGATACAGTTGCAGCTGACTAATAGATGTTCCACATTGTAAATATTGATAGATGTTGTTGTTTTCTCTTCGATACATACTAACAAAGACTTAGATCAAGTCTCTTTTACCGTTTGTTACTATGTCAGACATAACTGCTGCCGGGTAGTTGCAGAACGCATAGTGGGTTAGCAGAGAATAAATAGCAATGAGAAATAGCTGGGTAAAAATCTTAAAACAATTTATTTCTGTGGTCATTAAAATAAATCTTTGAAACAAATCTCATTAATTGTTCTTATCACAATAATCAGAACTTCCATACAATCACATAAAGTACAGTTTCTCTTCTAAAGTTCAATACCGTAATTGTATTAACGCTAGGCACTTTTATCTTTAATTGGCTTTTCACTCTAATGTGAACTTATCAATTCTTCGCACAGAATTCACCAAATAATAAAATAGCATTTATCCACACTTTAGTAGCACTGGTTTATCATAACACATTTCACGGTTAATGCTTCTGGCACTTAAATCACTAATATTAACACAGGACACTTCTATGTTACTTGATGCACTTTCTATTCTACTGATTTACTGATACTGCTATAGTTGAATATTTCACTTGTATGAATATAATTAATTATCGAATTCACTAATGGCTAATTCGCTAATAATCTAATATGAAATTTAAGCACTTAGTAAACTTGAGTGATTCACTAATAATAATGGTTTAATTAATACTTTCGCCGTATGTGAATAATTATCTACACTTGTGCTAATATCACTAATTCACGCCTATCGCAATAGTACTTGAGTTTCACTTCCTATGGACACTGTCTTCTGATATTCGCTTTTCCCTTCCATAAATATAATAGAACAGTACTTACAGAATGTAGACTACGGTGACGCTTTCACTTGTGTGTGTTGAATACCTCCATTACTTATCCGGTAACCACAGTCAGTCTTCATTCACTGTAGAATTCGTAATCCTATCCTTCCTTAGGCTTGGATTCGTAATTGCCGCTTCCAATCGCTGTAGGTAGACTCTTCTTCCCTTTGCTTCGAATGGAATGGCTCGGCTCACTAATATTCACTTCTCACTATAATTAACGGTTGTTAATTATTTTAACTTTCGGAGGGAATATATTGAAGTATCGGCTTCTCACAAATTAAATAAATAGTTCAATACTTGCTTCAATTGTTTGCAATCTTTCTAAACAGAAATTCTATCTCGGGTCGGGTCTTGTCCCATTATCCAATGGGTAGGTAACGCTTGCTTCGTTTCGTAAAGTGGTTTTTCTATTAAATAATACTTCGACTTCTTACTTGTATTAATAATTGCCAGTTCCGTAAGTTCGCTCTCTTCTTGATTTATCGAATGGGATTATTCTTAACCGCTTTTCTTTCCGGTTCGCCTTTCGATTAATTCTTAATTATTACTCCTTTGATTTAGGAATCTCTATCCATCTGGAACTGTCCTTAATTACTTCGTAACGACCCTACAAGTGTGCTCAGCTTGGCCAACATTTGTACTCAATTATTAATCCTGACACACGTCCGTGTCTTCCATAGTTTCTGGCTTAGACTGTCTTCCATTCAGTCTTCACACTGGAATTTTCCATTCGACGTCTAATAGTCGACTGCCCGATACTCCACTTCTGATACTAAACTTCCGAACTCAAGTTGCGATCCCCGACTGCGTGTGTCAATGGGATCAACCGTAACTCTCTTTTATTACGTCATCCACGTTACGTCAATTAATCAAATTTAAATATGCAAATACTTATGACGTTGACTTCTCTCTCAACGCTCACAGGGAAAAAAAATTCCTTTCAAGCATTTTTATTTAATTATTATTTTTCTTTTAATAACTATCACTTTTAAATAATCACTAACAGTTCGCAACAATAACAATAATTTTTATTTTTGTTAATAAAGTTAATAAGTTTTCAGGAATAGAATGAATAGGTTTAGCTGATTCTGATATTTGCCCATTGTGTGATTCTGGAAGAATGGATGGTCTACATCTGGAAAGATGTAAAGACCTAGCTGATTCTGAAGAAAGAAACCTAACAAGTCTTTACTGGGAAGCTCGTCGGCGAATGGCAGAGATGGCATGGGCTAAACTAAACTAAACTAGGAATAGAACGACTGCCTATCTGATAAATTTCATCAACCCTAATAATCGATAAAATTTAATTTGAAAAATAAGATAAACTTAGTGGTTTTCAATTTCTATTCTTGGATTAAAATGAAATTAGTTTCTGAAATCAATGGAATCGAATCCATCTACTGGAAAACAACCTCGAACAAACACAAACTTCAGGAAATCATATCGAGATCCTGATTGCTTTGAATTGAGCTCTAGATAAATCTAGATAAAGGAAGTAATATTTAATTCTCTTATTCTTAATTCATAGATATGTGGTAGTCATTAGTAGATACGTAGATATATATGTAGTAGCAATAACTAAAGCTATTTCATTAAGTTGAAATGTCGCAATGTTTACTTCGAAGTGACCATCTTTATAACCAAGTTCTTTTTTACGTGTGCTAAAATTGAATGGAAAATTTAGAAATCGAATTACATACAAAGTTAAAAAAGTTACACAAATTAAAAAGGCACAGACCAGTTTCGAACTGCCACGATGCAGTCATTTCTCTATTGAGTAACTTATAACTGTGGTTATTTATGATACCACTGGTCATTTCCAAATGGAAAGTATAAATTTTTTTCGTCGTATTCCCCAACGAAACATCCTGGAAAGGATCATACCTCAATTAACCTAACCTAGTCTTAATTAAAAGGAATTCTTTTTTCCCAAACGATATCAGGAAATACGTAAGTGCCTATTTTTATTACACATTTGGATGAGCTTATTTTAAATCATTAACTCATATAAATGTGTAATAAAAATAGGTGTGATATGTATTTTAATTCATTCATACCAGAAAAAAAAATATAAAAAATGATTTCCTATAGTACCAAAGTACCGAAAATTTTAATAAAAAGAAAAGTTGAAAAGACACAAAAGAATGGTAAAAGGAGACAATTGAAAAGTGACAAATAAAGTGGCCTTTGTCAGAAGTTCGTGGAACAATCGAAGAGTTAAAAGTTGGACATATATTGAAGAATATGTAAATTAAAGAAAAACCAAAAAGGAGGAAGAAGTTTAGAAAATATAATTTACTTTTTTGAAGATCTTAACAAGAAATAAATAAAGAAAAGAGGAATAGGGAAATTATAAAACCCAACTTTCGTATTAGTCATACAGAGTAATTTACAATAAATACAGTCACTTTAATGTGTGGTAAAGTAGTTTGCACATAATTAAAAACCGCACACAAGGCAAAGTTAAACATTTTTGCTATAAAATATTTAAAAAGACATTTACAACTAGTTTCGCCCGCACATATGTTTATTGAGCTTCTTCACGATAATAAAAGAGAGGAGATTAGGAAGAAATATGGACTTAATTCTAATAAAAGCTCTGCTTTGTAAAGAGTGAACAATAACATGTAAATTAACAATCACGTCATACCAACAAGTGGATGGTTGATTGGTCCTTGTTATGACAATGTGGCGTGGACTTGTTAATTTACATGTTCTTGTGAAGAACAAATGAATGTAGAAATTTAACATGTGGGAAATTAATGGTGTATTTTTTTTTTTTAAAGAAAGGCCAGACCCACAATAATTAAAAACATAAAAACACATTAAAATCTCGACCACGTTTCGATCGGATCTGCCGATCTTCTTCAAGTAAAGGAAAGACTTGAAAAAGATCGACAGGTCCGATCGAAACCTGTTCGAGATTTTAATGTGTTTTTATGTTTTTTAATTATTGTGTGTTTGGCTTTTTTTTAAAAAAAACAAAAAACCAAACTACATCAAGAACAAATGAAGAAGGCAAAAAAAAAAACAAAACAAAAAAAAAACATATGCGGGCGAAAATAGTCGTGAATATCATTTTAAACATTTTATGGTAATTTATTAACATTGTCATCTATGTGGGTTTTTTTTAAATAAGTGCAAAAAGTGTTACGATAACTTGAATAGCAAGGGTAGCAAAGAAAGTGAATAGCAAGGTTGTTCATTGCACTAGAACATATGAAGTGTTAGGGAATTCACAATTGCAGTAAGATTTGAAAGCATTTGGTTTTAACCGTATTACAATAATTATCAACTTTCTGTGAGAAGTCTAGTTTACTAAATAACGTTAGTATTTCAAAGAATAATTAAAGAAAGTGTCTTTCTTTGAAAACTAGCCTTTCTTTAATATTTAAGACAAATGTACAAATTTAAAAATATTGAAGTTAAGATGAAGATGTTTGTATCTGAGGAAGAGAGCCGTTTACTTCGGGCATCTCGAAACATGACATTTTATTAAACAGTTTTTTTATATGTATTGTGCGGTTTTGGTCATATTATTAATATTGAAGTTATTTTAGACATCTTTTTAAGTGATCAATAATGGAGATAATAAAGAAAATTGTGGCTGATGTTTTTCGAATGCATCTCCACATCAGCTAAATTAATTTTTTCTTTAGGTTTCACAAATTACGAACAGGAAATTGAACGCCATAACTTTCAGTTTTTGAAACTACTTCTTCTTAAGCTACGTACAGTATGTAGTTGCACAGCAAAGACTCAACGTACTAAACCTACATCATTTTCGAGGTGTTCATTTCAAAAATACGTTTATTGTAGCGCTGCAGGTTTTACGGTTGCCTTGAGAATTCAATGAGATTCTAATTACTGATACGTTTTGTTTTACAGTTTTATTGTCGTGTAAAGATCTGTTTGATAATCGGAATACTTCCTTTCTGTACAAGGAAAAGAAAAAGGTAATTAATTATTACTTCTTTTATTTCAATCTCAAAGAGCTACAAAGAACTCACAAAAAAAATTGAAGATAAGAATTAAATAAATAATTATCTTTTAATTTCCTCCAACCTTTGGACGGAAGTCATTCATCTTGGTAGTTTCTTATCAGTTTTGGCAGAAAATGAACAAGGTAGAAGTTAAAGCCACCAATCTGTCTCTGTAATTGCTAATGGAGATTAGATTATTGCCGAAGGGTTCCTTTTCGTTGGGCTTCAATTGATTAATTAGCAAAGTACTTAATCATTAACTCACAGCAATTAATTAGGCAGATAACATTTAAACTGGAAAACAAAAACAAACAAAAAAAGAAATATAGATCCAAGAAAAGTAGAATTCGGAAATTTAATTTACTTGTTGAAGGAGGAGTAGGTGCTGAATTAGTTTGCCAATACTACTATGATTTTTATTTCGAAGAAAATAATAATGTTAATTAATTATTTGTTTCCTATTAGTTAATCGTAGAATATAACGACTAGTTAACAATGGGTGAGATCAAATTGTTTACCAAGTGACATTCTGAAACAGCTGTTTCACGCTCTTTGGCGATCATCAGCCAGGTAGCACTGCGCTCCCAACGATTATTCCTATTAGCCTTAGTACTGAGACCTCGTTGTTTACTGGCGACTGCTCCTTACTGATGATCGCCAAAGAGCGTGAAACAGCTGTTCCAGGATGTCACTTGGTAAATAATTTGGTCTCACACATTGTTGTTTATTAATAATTCAATCCAGCGCACTGGCTGGCACATAAATTTCTTCACTAACATTAGTGAGCTTTTTTATTGTTTATTTTTGCTTTTGGGGCATCACTGTGCTTCCGACGACAACGACTAATTGTTAACTTTTATTGATTTATTATATCATAAAATAACGATATTCATTAAAAAATATTCACTAAAAAAATTAGCTATAAAGAGTTTGCGAAATTTAATTCTTTAAAGTTAAAATTTTAAATAGCAATTTATAAAACTAATTTGTAATTCATAATTAATAAGAAGAATTCGTTTGAAGACTAACGAAATTGAGAAGAAAGATGAAGATCACTTCAAAGATCAACTGACACGGAAAAGCTTTCAACTTGAAGTCGAGTTTCTACTTGAAACTTCGTATTTTATCTATTGCAGGGATTGAAAAACAATGAGAATATTGAGAATTTACGTAAATGGACGTGACAACCTCTAGGGGGGTGTTTAAAAGCTGCAGAATCAGAAAATGCAATATTTCATAAATCACTTTGGCAGGTGGAATATACATGTTTTATGACAAAACTTAACCGAAATTAAGACGATCAGAGCCAATGTAACTAATACAGAGCCTTGTAGGAGGGAAAAAAATATTGGGGAGACTAATGTACAGCGTGAAAATGTGGATCATTTTCATTTTACCAATAAAATGGTCAAGGCAATTTCTTCACAATTTGTAACATTGCAGTCAGCTGTTTTCGTATTGAATATTACAGTCCAGTTCATGAAAGAAGAGCTTTTGATGACGTAATTTCCTTATAGATTGATGTTTCCAGGACGTAACAACGCCATCTATTGCTAAAATCCGTAACTGAATCTTATAAACAATATGAAAACATTCTGGTTTTTGTATTTTCTGCAGTTACGAAAGCATAATAATAATTGAAAGAATTACAAACGTTGCACATTATTCATCTTGCTGGGCTATGCAAAGTTTGTCCTTTCTTGGTCACGCTTATGCGATCACAAAAGACGCCATCTTGGACTGACTGCTCGGAGTTCAAGTTGATGACGTCATGACTGGTGACGTTTGTTCCACACAAAATCGATCGCTACATAATGACCATATATGGCAAACCCTTCTTTTTTTTTGCAATATACTACAGTTATAACATGTTATAAGGTTTTAAGATACTTTGCCTTCACCATTTTATTGGTGAAAATGATCCACATTTTCACGCTGTTCATTAGTCTCCCCAATATTTTTCCCCCTATGTTACTTAAATTAGCTCTAATCGTCTTTATTACAGGTAAGTTTTGTCTTAAAACATGTAGGGGATAGTGGGTGACACGTGAGCCCCACTTTGTGTTTCATGTTTTATCTGCCAAACGGATAGTGTCAACCACGTCATGTTAGTATCTGGGATAGGCTTCATGTAACTTATCAACGAGCAATGCTTGCCTTTGAAAACAGCTGATAATTGCACTTAAAACTCACTTATTTTATTTTAGTCCAAACAGGTTCAAGTCTTCCAACTAGTAGGGAGAGAATAGTTGGGAGACTTGATCCCCCTGCGAAGGAGACAAGATCTCGTGGTACATCTGCCGAGGTACGTGTTCCTGGGTGCTTTTGAAAGGGAAAAAAACCCGTAAATAACGCAAATCCGTCCAATCGAACTCGAAAGTTTATTTACCTGACTTCAGATACACAACTTCAAGTATTTGCTGTAAGTAAGAAGTTCTTTTGTACGTCGTTTAGATTTGTGTTGTAGAGGGCTCGGAAGCTTCACCATTAGATCTTCTTTCTGCACAATCCATTCATTTCTTTCCTTTGTCAGAGAGAGAGAATTGGTTTATTGCTCGTCTTATTTTTAACTTACTTTTACAGTTTCGTCGCTAATTGAAACTATATGACAGGCATAATGATTCAACGTTTCTCTCCGAACAACCAAAATCATTCGGTCCTACAACAAAGTTTGTGACTTCCTCAGTGACGTTGCAAATTTAACCTCAATATTAAAGTTGAAGTTGAGAAGACTACAGTTGAGGCGGGCTCCTCTTGGTTCTCTTTCCTGTCGTTTTAAGAATAAGCCCCTCCAATTCTTGCATTTCAGAAGAGTCAGTTGGACATCGCCCTCGTTTCCTATTCACGTTGGGAGAGGTGATCCCGGATCCCACGTCTGTGGATCAAGGGTAGTTAGTGCTGTAATTGAAACTATTTAGCCTAAGAACACCACAAAACCAATGAAAACTTGCGCAAATACTTTCAAATGAACTCAAATACACTGGTCTTGGTCACATCTATAACCTCATCGCCAGATCAAAAATTATACTGGCCAACAAAAAAGGTGAAAACAGAAGAAATTAACAAATGTATACGAAGTTGCTTTCTATCAGTAGAACCAATAGTCGTTACGAGTTTTGAAGGGGTGATAAAGTCTCCTGAGGGATCAAGTGTCACCACTCTCCCCTATATTCTCCCTGCCGGAATGATTTACGAAATATTGCATTTTCTGATTCTGCGGCTTTTAAACATACCCCTAGCACTTGTCACATAAATTCTCACTATGCTCATTGTTTTTCTCATCTCTAAAATAGGTAAAATTCAAAGTTTCAAGTAGAAACTCGATGTCAAGTTGGAAGCCTTCCCTTGCGAGACGAGTAGAATGTATTACAAGGAAACAAACTCTAGCAATTTTTTTTCCAGATGTTTGATACTGAAAATAATATTGTCGAACATTCGGGCTGTTTTGAGTTTGCAGCTCCTTGAGAATTCGTCCGACATTAATCAAAATTAATAGGAACTTCTTTATAAGCTACAGATCTTTTATTGCAGTCTCAGGCTTAAGAAAATAGTTTTTGCTGATCACAGACGGACACAGTGGACAGATGTGTTTGTCAACTTAAATTGAGTTCTACGTTATTTTTTTTTTATTTGTTCTCTCTATTGAATACTGTGAAGAGCTACAAACATGGGCGCTTCTCAATACAAGCAACGGGGGATGGGAAGGCCCTTTAATGTTAAGATGTTCTTGAAATTCCTTTCTTATAAGAGGACCAACAGATTATTAAACTAGTGAATATAATTTTGCCCTGAAGCATAAATTTAAGGGCAGCCCACAATAATAAATAAAATTAAAAATAATAATAAAAAATAACGTAAGGAAAAATTTAAAAAAAGTAAGGAAGCGATAAAAAAAAATTAGGAAAAAAAAAAAAAAAAGTTAGGAAAATAAGAAAAACGGAAAAAAAAACCCATGCGGATTTTTAGAAAAAAGATGAAGAGAACCTTCCCCCCTAAAAAAAAAGTAAATCTACCGGATTTGAACCGATACCCTTTAGTGTATGAGTCCGAAACCTTAATCATCAAGCTATAGCTGACAACTGAAATAAAATGGTTACATTTCGAATGTTTAAGCTAATAGGGGAATCCAATGGAAACAATGACAAATATCTCGAAGATGGGAGAAGGGCGTTGGTACTTGAAAATACCCTAAGTGTTTGGGCCTCTCAACACGATGGTGAAATCCGTTTGTCGATTCGACCTTCCATTCGGAAGTTGTTAGGGGTAAATTTATTAAATTATTATTTCTTATACGTTAGTTATTTTACACTTTTACAATGTAAACTATAATGCCAAATATTTGGTTCACCAACGAAGAAAATGAATACAAAGCCTTTATCAAATTTATAAAACCTCGTAATAGCTATTGAATAGCTCCTACTCCTTAGGGTGTTCCAGATAAGTGTTATCTCCTAGGTTTTCGTTATTTAGAAATGATGAAGACTTGGATAAACAGATTCTAAACGAAACCATGTGTGCTAATGATTTTTTTATATTTATCAAATAAATGGATCTCTTAATTTTTGGAAGAAAAATCACATAAATGAATTTTCCCCATTGACCACAGGAAATCAAACAGTTCTAACACTTACCTTAAGGTCGGAAACAAACAAATTCAACCGAATTTCAAAATGTGTTCAAAGTGGTGCCCGTTCATGGCAATGCACAACTGTGCACGTGTGATAATGGACCTATGAATGATTTAAGCACAGTTTCGCTGATTTTATCATGCTGTGGCGTTGTATAGTTAGTGTGATGTACACGTGATCTTTCACGAATCCCCGTTAAAAAAAAAGTCCAATGATGTTAGATCTCGTCGGCCAATGTATCGGCCATTGGCGACCTATCCAGCGGTTTTGAAAGCAGTTGCCTAGAAATTTTCAACTACATGAAGTACAACGGGCGGGCGCTCAATCATGTTGGCCAAGATTTTCTGTATGTTGCCAATGACGGAATGATCTACTGGGCCCCTGAGGATTAGGTCCGCATACCTCTGGCCATTCAACCTATAATCCTAGAACAAAGGTCCGTCAATCTGGGTTCCAATAATCCCACACAATGAAGTGCCACTTCTTCTGATGATTTATCTCTCCAAGCCACCGTGGGTTTTTTCCGCATTGCAGTATTAAACGTTGCGGAGATTCACCACAACCATCTCTTGGGCTTTATCCGTCCACAGAACATGCTTTGTTATGTCTGGATGTTCACCATACGTCACTAATCTCCAATTGTAAAAGTGTACACGGGCTGTCTAATCCTGCTCTTGATAGCATGCCACTGATACAGACGAAATTGATGAGCTCTGAAAGCACCCAGGTGAGCTATTCCCAATTGATGTCCAATTTCCCTGCTGCTTGTATACTGATTTGCTGCACATGATGCCATCAAAAGATAGCAGTCTCCTGATCTGTTGCAAGTGATGGCTTCGTGGATCCTAGAATAAGGTTTCAGTCTCCCTGAATCTTCGGATGATTCGCATCACTGCTTGTCTTGATGGGTATCTTCTGCCAGGATATGTCTGGGCACAGATCCCAACTGCTAAATGCATGTTTTGCTGGTTAGCACGAAAACATAGAAGTATGGCTATAAGTTCATTTACTGGATATTCAATGGCATTCAATTTTATTATCGTTACCAAGGAAGTACGTAGAATAATCTGCGATCTTCTCTGATATTTCCTACTGGGCAGTGGTGTTAGACTAATTTGGATCAATATTTCGTAATTTAGGTTACCCAAACAAAAATTGTAGGGAGAGAAACAGATGATTTCTTTTAGAATCTGTCATGAAAGTCTGCATGATTTCTTAATTATGAAAAATCTATGACGGTAACACTTCGTCTATAATTGACATGATCAGATTTTAGATTTAGTATTAATCTTGCTTTTGGCCGCACTGTTGGCGTTGTAGCTATGACATTGGTCTCTCACCTCTGAGTACCGGGGTTCGGTTTTCATGTGGGTTTCGTGATGGTGGACGATCTGCGCTGGGCAGGTATTCTCGGGGTTCTCCCGTTCCCCTGCCACCATACTTTCTCCCACCATACTTTCTCAGTCTTTCTCTCCATCTGTCGTTACGTCTGTATGTTAGTACAATAGACCTTCGATCGCAGTGCTTGGCTTCCCACATTCACCACATAAATATAAAACATATCTTAAACAAAAAATTAACGTGCCTTAAATTAATAGAAAAGAGTAGGAAAAAGACACAGAAATAAAAAATATCTGAGCATTCATCGGTGAGAGTTTGGGACGGCCCGTTTCGTCCTTTTTAGGGACTCATCAACCAAACCCACTCACCAGATGGGTGAGTGGGTTTGGCTGATGAGTCTCTCATCACCCACCAGACTTTTGCACTGTCTGAGCATTTTATCTGGTGAGTGGGTTTGGTTGATGAGTCCCTAAAAAGGACGAAAGGGGCCGTCCCAAACTCTCCCCGATGAATACTCAGATATTTTTTATATCTTGTCTTTTTCCACTCTTTTCTATAAAACATATCTTGCTTTTAATTATTACCAGTATAGTTATGCACATTTTTCTATTTCTCAATCGACAATCACCCATTATTTTTTTTTTTTAACCACAATATCCAATCACTCATGTACTGAATCCCCAACTCAAACTAATTAGCAAAGATAATTAACCTTTTGGAATGTATCCAGGATCTACTTCAGTTATTGATCCTGCATTCTCTAACTCCAAACCATTACCGTAGACCTCAAGACATCATATTTCCCACTGATGGAATAGAGAACCTCTTTACGCTTAAACAATTATCAGGGAAGGGGTTAATGCTACGTAGGAAAATGAATTCTCTGTTTTAGCGGACTAGAACGAATAAAAATTTAAGCCTCTGTTTTCAGCAACTGAAGACATCTGTAGGTTTTTATGAACTGCTGTATTTTGATCAATAACATTCACATCAAATTCGATCGAAAACCTTTTCCGAGAAAAGTGATTTGTTGATATTTACAAGAAAAGTAGTTGCCGGTGTTTATTTTTCTGTATTTTCCTTTTATTTCTTGTAACTGCCAAGAAATTACTGCTTTTAGCTATAAAGTGAAAAAAAAAACAAAAAAAAAACTCAATATTAAAAGATTACAGTGTTCTGTGTGTATTTTCTTAGATATTTTTCTGAGTTACCTGTTTCACTGCTTAATTGTGCATTTTTTGGCAATAATTTTGCTATTCGTATGAATAATTGTAGAAGTTGTTGACTTCCCCTTTAAGAAATAAGGGAATAGCCTATTTTAAATAAACAGATGGACAGACTCTTATAACCAAAAAAATAAATTAAACTGCATAACTTAGAGAAAATTTATGGTTTACATACATTAGTATCAGACAGATATAATAATAAATTTTATTCTTTCGAATATACATACAGAATGATGAACTGTTGTTAAGTCTCTGTGATAAATGTCGCTGTTTTCATTTCTTTTATGAAAGGAACTAATCTCCCGTTTAACACAAACGTTACCATTACTTGACAATGGGTTATTGCCTTGAATATCTCGAAGATTCAATGTTCCATGTCTGATTTCCGACATCAGATCAACTTACTTCCGGTGCAATCATAATAAGCCTCTTACTGAACCAATGATTATTCGGGTCTGAAAACTATTTACGATGCACTGATTATAGATGTAATAATATTTACTTGAGTCCAAACGATAAATAATTCAATATGCTATCGTTATATTTAATCTATGTCTAGTATTTTGCACTTATTCTCTTTCATATCTTAACAGTAGCATGCACGCGGTTTAACTCCGTTTTTCTCTCTGCATTTGGAGCATGTCTCGTCCAGACCATTATTGGTCTCGCTTTTGTTCTTATGACTTAGACTGATTATGACTTAGCAAACTGTTGATGATTTTGCGTAATTTTTCAGAAATTAAAATTCGTTAGGGCAAATCTTCTTTTTTTTTATTTAAAAAGTTAGTGAAAGTGAACTAAGCTATTCACAACAAGAGGATTATGAACATATAACCCTTAGCTTTATCACTGAATCTCTTAAAAAAAAAATCCAAGTGACAATATGGGTCATGAGAATAAAGGAAACAAAGCAGATGGAAAGGGAAAAACTTGCAGGAAGACACCTTGGAAACTTAATACGCCTAACCTTGAGGTAAAATACTGTTTGATATGTCAGTGATTAAATAATGAATATCTTCAGTACATTACAGAATCTATTACTTAAAGTTCAGTGAGAAAGGAAATGAATATAAACTAAAAACATAAAAGCACATTAAAAATAAGAAAAATGAGACCTGCAATGTTCATTCTGACTACCCTCAACTGATGATCGCCTAATAAGCGTGAAACAGGCTTGTCTTGAGATGTCAGTTTGAACATTGGTCTCAAATTTTAATGAGTTTACAAATTTATCACTTAAACTCTACACTTTAATTGTTGTCTTCACAGAAGCACATCGCCATGGTTATTTTTGTTTTAATTTAATTTGATTCTTTTACACATTGGATAATCCATCCATTCATAATTTATCTACAATAATGGCTAATGTTCACGAATAGTCGTCTAGATGTTTAGGTTCCTAAGGAGTAATTCATATGAAAACTATGAATATATACGAAGTAAAAACAGCAATTGAAATTAATATATGGTAAGTATTTCAGAGAAATGTTTATCTGATAATTTTTTGTCACATTTCTTAATCTCTTCGTTATGACAAATGGAAAAATCGTTATGAACCCACAGACCAGAAGAGTCGCAGAAGAAATAGAAGTATTTAAAGATCCATTTGAGTGATAACCAACTGTTGATGGAAAATTGTCAACAATAAAAAATACCTATAAACAAACCATAACAAGAATAAAAACAATACCTGAATAAATTAAATTGCCTTTCTGAATCAATTTATCGGAAGGAATTACCGGAAGGTATTGCAAGGCTGGAATCACATGCCGTGACAAGAGTTGACAGTAACGTGCACTTGTAATAATGCACGGACAGGACCTGCAGATGTCATCTCCTCAAAAAAACGGACCCAGAATGAAATCCGCGGTGAATCCACAGCATGCAGTCACGTACTGGGAATGCAACGGCTGGGAATGCACCACATGAGGGGTTTGAGGAACCCCACACGCGACAATTCTGCGTGTTCACAGCGCCGTCAAGCGTAAAATGCGCCTCATCTGTCCACTGAATGTTCCAGGACCACGCATCGTCGGAAGCCATATTAGCCAAGAAACGAAATGCGAAGTCTGACCGCGTTTGTAGATCTCGCGGCTGTAACTCGTGCATTATCTGGATCTTATACGGGTTCCAGTGAAGAATGGACCGCAAAGTCTTTCGCACCGTAGACCGTGGAATTGTTAATTCACGTGCTACTGCTCGCGCACTGGTCGCTGAGTACCGGACCACTGACACTGTGTCAGCTACTGCTACTGCCACTTCGTGGACAATGTCCTCCGCAATCGGACGGCGTCCTCTTCCTGGCAGCACACCTAACTCCCCTGTCTCTTCGAATTTCTGCATCATCTTTCGTAAACCCCTTGCCGTCATGGGTCCTGTTTGCAATTCCTTCAAACGACGATATTCTAGCAGTGCTGATACACTATTGCTGCTATTCTGGTAATACAGCTTCGCCAGGAGCGCACGTTCTTTCAATGGCATGGTGATTTCTCCAGATTGGTCGTTCACAGACGCATTGCGCTTTTCACACAGCGCCACTTTTTCAACTGGTGGCAACTTTTTGAATTTTTTTTTTCGTTCGAATTCTCTTCCCCATGCTTTACATAGCTTATATACAAAGTTGCATTACTATCCGTGCATTACTATCACACTTCCAGACCGCGCTAAAGTGGGGAACTTTAATTATAACCACCCGGTATATAATAAGTAACTCACAAATGAATAAATTCAGTCCATAAGGATCTATAAAGCACATATATAAAGTATTTTTTAAAAAATGAATGGATGTATGAAACTTTCTTAAAAATCTTATTATTCACTAACATTTTCAATTAGCAATTTTGTAGAAAATTAAAAAAAAAAAAGTAAGAAAGCAACGAGTAACAAGATCTTCACAATATATTCCTTAAAACTTATAATTCACGGTTTGATATTTTCAAATTGCTTATTTTCTTACTAGTTTATATTATAAAAATAAGTTTTCTTGGTATTCGTATGAAAAGACTTGAAAGACTGTGTGAGAGTCTTTCTTTGTGCTTCTTAAACAAAGTTATCCATTGATGTTATTATTAGGAATGGCCTTGTCAGAAACTAAATATAATAAAAGTTTTAATGATTTCAGAATTCAAACATATCAATGATAATAAGTAAGAGTATATCTTTTTGTAGAAGGAAAAAAGATGAATAAATTCGTGGAAAGCCGTAATAAAAGGAGCATCATTTGGAAAGAGATGTAGAATTTTATGAAACAAGTAGCAACGAAATCTCGTTTTCATTCTTCCGAATGTGGATCATAAAAATACAAAAGGGTAACTGTTAGTTTTATAGAGAATGCATATGTACGAAGAAATCAACTTTCAAGGAAAATAATGATAGTAAAGAAATTTATTTTTACAAAAAGACATCATTCATAAATAATTAATATCTGTTAGAATCAAAATTATGGCGAGAGTGAAATGATATCTTTAGATTTATTCAGATCTGTCACTAATAAAGTTAAAGAACAAAAAGAGAAAAAAAAATAGGAATTTAATATATATATATTACTAAAATCGTTTCGTCTGTCCGGCGCAGTTCAACAATGGACAAGGGTGTGCCTGTGTAATTGTTGCGAATGCAAAAGGCACAATTATTGTGATTGTTGTGATTTCCAATATTCACAATGTTAGTGCAACAATGGAAAACGGGTGTTCAGTTGTCATTGTTGCGAAGAAGTCGTCAAATGCAAAATGAGCATTGTTGAACTTTAAAATGTTGCATTTTCTCCGTCAACAATCAAACAAATAAAGAGTTCGTTCAAGCAGGAATAACATATCAATATTTGCTCAAGTTTTCAACAAATCATAACCGCTTTTATTGGAAGCGATTCTTCTTGGATTATCCGTGCCCTTAAATAATAACCATTATAAATTCCTAACCCTATTTACTGTAAACTCAATTTACTGTAAATTCAAAGAATCACCAAGCCAAATTGTTAACAGTAAATAAGGTTAGGAATGTATATTGGCTGTTTAAGAGCACGGGCTGATTGTATATTTTCATACATCACATATTATAAACGATATTGTGAAAGATGTTGAGAGGAAACGATTGGAAAGAGCCCAACAGACAGATTTGGATCGAAATAATGGAGCCGAACGTAAAAGACGGTCAGTAGCTAAGGAGACAACGGAAGAGACACAAGAGAGACAGAGGTTAGACGCCGAACGACATCAGACAGAGAGAGAGAGAGAGAGAGAGAGAGAGAGAGAGACTTTAGGTTCCCGAACTCTACTTCATCTAACATCCATCACAACATATCTCTTCTTCAAACATCTATATCGATCAATCTGTACACGGGGGCCTAGTATACAATAAAATTCAATCCATTGTACTGTAGTCCAATATAGGATGACCTCTTGTAGATAGACTAAAACGTTGAAA
>JAFIDM010010028.1:18626251-18640554 GCA_023159025.1 Thereuonema tuberculata | reverse complement strand
TGTGTGTGTGTGTGTGTGTGTGTGTGTGTGTGTGTGTGTGTGTGTGTATGTATCCCCTTAATATAGGGTGTCTCAAAAAAATGTACTAACACTTTGATGTATTAACTATCGAAGTGTTAGTACATTATTTTGAGACACCCTGTAGTTTTTGAACCGCAGGATGCTTCTTCTTGAAAGTTGGTCTGCATATTCGAGGACTAGGGACAATCCAACTTTTATATTGAAAATGTTTTTCCAACTGGGTTCTTGTCGAGAAATTAGCATGACAAGGCGATAAAAATCCCCACAGAAAAGCATTGGACTCTAAACAATGGATTTCTATCCTATTTCTACGAATACGTCATTGTCTCAAACAATGGGAAGTAATTCTTTTAGTTAATCCACTGAGCGTGATTTGAGTCGATTAAAATTAATCAGTTAGGAAATTGAGTAAAAGATTCACATTGTTTTATTTTTTTTAAACAAATAAAAAAAATTAAAACTGTCCCTGTTATCCCGCTTTGTTCGCCCACGGGGTCGCGAGATTGGCAGACGAGATTTCCTGGCAGTTTACTCGGCTTGGCCGACTGAAAATAAAAATGGTGGCCGATGCTTCACATTCAAAACTTCGTCAAGGAAAAGCCATCAACAGTCAATCCAGGGATTATTCTTAATGTTTGTCGCGATATTGGTGAGTCAACCTTTAACCTCGGGTAGTTTCTATTCAATAGATATTAGAATTTGAATATAAATATCGATTTTTTTTTGTTTTGTCCTTTTCACGATTTTATTAAAAGAAAACTAAACAAAAAAATTTTAAGAAATCAACACATTTCAAGGAAAGTAGGCTTCAAGTTCTTTCAAATTTTGTAATTTTCCATAGGAGTAAGATTTTAGATGATTTCTTTTTTTTTTTTTTCACTGCAAGATATTAAGTGAGCTTTGGGACATCGTCGTGGTCATTTCGTGTGTTCGTGGTAGAAATGCACCAAAAGACGATTCATAAAAGTAATAAAGAACTAAGAAAGCAAGTGCTGATATAATACTCTTAATTAAATATCTAAAAATATCTGTCTGATGCCTCAAGCGCATTTGGTCACTTCATTAAGAGCAGGAATTGTTCCCGAAAAACGTCCAATGCACGAAACAAAAGGAATTAATTAAGCACAAATGAAGCGAAGAACAGGAAAAGAACATCATCCTCTTTTCTGTTCGTCTCTCGAGAATTTAATATTCGCATTTTCAACACAAAACAAACCGTTGTCACGAGAACGTGTTGAAACCTGGGAAAACATACATAATTGATTATCATTCCTTCTTATTCATTCTGAATTCTCTTCCTGTTGCTTAGGAAGTTCATGAAATAATTTAAGGTCTACTGTAATTAAAATATGATTTTTTTTCCTTTTTTCTTTTGAAACAGTAGGAAGCACAGCTTCTGTGTACGGTACCTACATAATTTACAATATATAATTTACAATTTACTTTATATTGTAAATTTTATAGGGTTTTTTTTTTTTTTTACATTTTTTACATTTTTTAATCGCCTGGAAAAAATTCTATGAGTGCTTATGGTTATACTTGTCGAATATAAATTAGGATCTTATGTATACGGAGACCAATTTTGCACAATATACGTATTTAAGAATATTTAATACAACACCAATACTTGTTTCGCGAACCCCTTTTCCGGTTCTCTTTCTCAAATCTGAAAATGTGTTTTTAATATGTTTCCTTCATTTCACATTTGTACATTTGAGGAAGAGAATTGAAAACCGGGTTTTCGAAACATGTAACGGTGTTGTATTAAATATTTTTAAATGTATTGTGCAAAATTGGTCTCCGTATATATTCTAGTTATGCCCTGCACTTTATTAAGGATCTTCATGTATATTCCATTTGTCGAAAATTAAGTCCGGAAATACAGTCGGACCTCGATATAAGGTCACCCCTTCGGACCTCACGAAAGTGACCTTATAAGCGGGATGACCTTATAACCGATTCAAAAGCATTTGTCAATAAATAAGCATTATATAAATAAAGTATAATTCTTTGTAAAATTTAATACGTACAAAAATATCAGTTTATTACGTTATAATTTTTTAATTTAGTTGAACCAATTAAAATTAATGGAAATAGAAAGAAACTATTTTTTAAAAATTTTAGTTCGGAATAAAGTTGTATACAAATAGTACCAGTATGCTCAAGCAAAGTACTGATGTACAACTGACCTTACTTAAAATAATCCATAATACAGGACTGTCGCGATTTTGGTTTCATCTTTTGTACTATGTTTTCTAAGTTTTGTAGTTTCTGAAAATTTAACGCTCTGAGTGCTTCTGCTTATGTTGCCGCTTCACTTTCAGTATCACTGTCGTTATCCTCACTTTCTAATGCATTGGAATCTAAAACTTGCGAAACAATTTCGGAAATCGAAGCTTTCCGAAGCTATGTGAAAAGTTAGTATGTGAGAAGTATCATCATCAATTCTCACCTATTCACTTTCCCCTTCTATAGCACAGCCGCGATTTCTGAGATCTTGTATTAACATAGGTAAAGGAATATCGTCTTCATCATCTTTTTTCCTAGAATTTGAGGGGATGAAGTGCTTTGTAAAAAAGCTGTCCCCTCCGTCAGTAGGAGAAATGATGCCGATAAAAGATCGTACCCACGGAAAAATTCTTGGAATTGAATCAGTGTGGCACTGAAATCACAGACAAAAGTGACCTTATATGCGATTATGGTATTTAAGACCTGACCATATATCCGATAATCCATATCATAGAATTCCTATTCAATGAGCTGGGACTTTAGAAAAGTGACTTTATATGCGGGGTGACCTTATATCGAGGTCCGACTGTATTTACTTAATTTGACTAAGTCCATTTTGGATATTGAAGAGGTTTTGGCTTGTTGAATTCATGATTTCTGGATTTAAATTTTTTTAATTCAATATATCAATTCTTTGATGTTTTTCCCTATACACTAACTTTCTTTAATTTAAAATTATAAGTGTTACTTGACCCAATAACATACAATCATGTAGCATGAAATTCTAAATTATATAATGCCCTGCTTTTTATTTTATATTACTTTTTGCATTTATAATTATAATATCAACCGTATATAATCATTTACAATTTAGTTTGTTTTTTTGTTGTTTTTTTTTTGCTGAAAATGGATTAGAAAACAATTTTAATTAAAATTAAAGAACAAAATTTAGAATGATATTAATTACAGTTTGCCTCACAGATTTTGTGAGCCATTGTTAGGTTGCTGATAAAAACTTTAGCGGGTGCTTCCATTCTATTATGTCAACACAGTGATTCATTATTGCATTAACCCAATAGAAAGAAAACATATGTCAATATCATTGTTGATCATCTTATTCTCGTACACAGGAATCTAAATTATGTTCCTTCGAATAGATACATCGTTATAAATTATTTGAAAAACTGCAATGGTATCTACGTAATTTTCAGCTAGAAAAGTGAGACTCCTCATGTAAGTCAGTCTTATAATATGCTCCTTCGTCCCAACAACTTTTGAACCGCTGGATAGATCTTCTTGAAACTTGGTAAGCATACTTGAGGACTAGTGGTGATCGAATTTCCATATTTGAATTTTTTTTCAAATGGATCCTCGTAGAGAAATTAGCGCGAGAAGGAGAGAAAAATATCTATAGCAATGCATTGGAATCTATATTCTGTCCAAAGAACCGTGAGCTCTGGAGGGGGAGAGAACAATTAACCCACTCTCGCACCGCCACACGCACGACCGTTGTATATGTGAGCAATGGTTCTTCCATGAATCTCTATTGGGCCTTTTTCTTCAAAACTACGTTTTTCTAAACTGTTACCTTTACTTATTTTTTTTTCAATTATTAAATTCTACATATCATTCCTTGCAAAAAGAGTCCAAACACGATGCAATTGTGATACTTCTAAACATTTTAATGGTCGTTCACATTTTTTAACCCACTGACCATTAAAATGCTTAGAATTATCACAATTGCTCCGTGTTTGGATTCTTTTTGCAAGGAATGATATGAAGAATTTAATAGTTGTAATAAAAATTAAGTAAAGGTAACAGTTTAAAAAGAACGAGTTTTGAAGAAAAAGGCTCAATAGAGACTCAGGAAAGAACCATTGCCCACAGGTAAAACGGGCGCACATGTGAGCGTGGCGGTGCTAGAGTGGGTAATTTGTGCTCTCCCCCTCCAGAGCTCACGGTTCTTTCGACAGAGTATAACAATGCATATTGCTTTTCATTCCTTTTTAACATGCATTTTATATATTTATTGTTAGCAACCTCAATGCACACTATAAAATCTTAAAAAACATTTAGAAAACATTTAAAAAGCTTACTTGTAAGATGTTTCGAGGCTCATTTTGTAGCATGACCTCTTTCTCAATTATAATTCATCCGGAGAACCTTCCATCCACCATGGATTCGTCAAAGTGACGAAAATATAGATTCTATTGGGAAGCCATTGATTTTGAAGATCGCTTTAATGGTTTTTATTTCATGTTCTAAAGCACTTTGACGAATCCACGATGGATAAAAGGTGCTCCGGATGAATTACAATTGAGAAAGAGGTCTCGCTACAAAATGAGCCTCGAAACGTCTTACGAGTAAGCTTTTTAAATGGTTTCTAAATGTTTTTTAATATTTTATAGTGTGCAATAATGGTTGCTAACAAAGAATATTGCTCATGGTTTGAAACCAATCAAAATAATCCGAATAAGATAATTGAAATGCGGATTTAATTTTTTAATTCTTTTTTTTTTTTTTTTGAGAAAATAGAAAATTTGTACTGTTTAAATTCTAAAAGGTATTATTTTAAAAATTATCAAAAAAAGAAAAGGTTTTCGTTTTTGTCAACTTTAAAGGGAAAAAAAATAAGGAATAAAATTTTAAGAAAAGTACGGTTAATTTCTTTCAGGAACTTCTTGTTTTGCTTAAAATCTCTGTTCAATCACAAGAGTCATTGAGTTTTCCAGGATTTGCAAATTGGTAGAAAGGATCGAAAGAGACACACATGGTTTGTTTGTTTCTTTGAATCGTTGTCTTTCTCTGCCAGTTTTCGAGTTTTAGGATTTCGGAAATAACAAGCAAATAAGTAAATAAAGCGACAAATTTCTGTGGGTGTAATATCTCTATTGTGTAACATCCAACTGTGCAAATGCAGTAATGGCTGCGTTATACGTTCTCGAAAACTTGCACAAAACTCGAAACAAAACTTGCCACTTGCCGCTCATCGAAATAGGCGTCGCTTTCGATCCAAGTAAATTCCAGAGGCAAGTCTCGTTTTGTTCTCGTTGATACCGTGATCAAAATGCTGCGAAGCGACGAAGTGTTTTTTTTTTTTTTTTTACAGCTTTAGTTTTGCTATTAATTCTCAGCTAATTTTTATCCCACAGAAGATATAAAAACATAGAAAAACAAAGATCCTGGAAGAAGAGAGGCATAAGCCGTGGATGGAAATCTCCTACAAAGTACACTACAAACTCGTTTATCCGGCCCTCGTTGATCCGGATAATCCAAATCAGATTTGTAGACATTTTCTTTTTATTTAATGTTCACATAAATAATAATTTTAACTATGATAACAAGAACACAACTATAAGTACGCCAAATATTCGCTTTTTATTTTGATTAAATGTACAGTTCCTGCATAGATTGTACAGTAAATTATGGTAATAAAGTGCTTTTTGTCGAGTTTAAGAAAGCTTTACTAGAGTGTCACAGCGCGTTGAAGCTACAAATCATAGATTTTTATCGTAATAAACAGTAGGTCTGTTTATTTAAGGATTTGTTTTGCTTATTACCCATATTACCCGGATTATCCGGATTTTCGATTTTCCGGATTGCCTTTGGTCCCAGTTAGTCCGGATAAGGGAGGTTGTAGTGTACATTCAAATTCCAATGTGAATCTGTTAGAGTTTTTAAAGCAATTTTTTCTCGTCGCTCTTTACGCTGATATCGGGCAATAATATTTGGAATAAAATTAGATCGTACCCTATGTAGAGCAAGCAGAAGGTTTTTCGAGCAAGTTTGAGTTTTTCGAGCGATTTGAAGTCCGAGGCAAGTTTTCAAGGACGTGTAGGGCAGCAATAAGAAACGCAATCTTACAATTTAAGATGCTTTTATTACTTTTAATAAAATTTCAATCAGTTGCAGAAACTTCAGAGAATATACTACGTTTAATATGTAGTTTGTCTTGCTGAGCTTCTGTCCAAATTCAATAACTTTATGAAATGTTTAATTAAAACATAGTTAATCATATTTTTCTCATACAAGACTTCCTGAAGCAGAACAAAGTATTACGCTGTCAAATGCAATTAAGATCTGTTGAATTCTTCATAAAGCTGATCCGACAACGCCCACACAATTCAATCTTGGAAACTCATCAAAACGCAAATACAAAATCCATTATTAATCAACGTCTTTCCCTTAAATGCGCAAAAGAATGGAAGAAAAGAAAGAATAGCGTTGAGGAAATAAAGGAAGACTACATCAACTCCACAACAACTCCATCAGTATTATTTTAAACACAGAAATTTAAGTTGGCGTGTCAACTTTTGAATAGCAACCAGGATGTTGATCTGAACTTCGTAAGATTTACTTATAGTCATTTTTAAGTCAAATTAAGTTGGGAGAAGGTACTGTATGCTATAGACTATACGTACAATTAGTTAATATTTTGTACATACCATTAAACTTTTAGTGCCGTTGAACCAATGCTTCTTAATTCAGCACGTTGCAAATGGTTTTTAAAGTCCGCCAAACCAGAGAACGACCGTGGCCACCAGATGTCGCAATAATAGAATTTGAATCGATTGTATATGTCAGTGTTTATGGCGGGAAAGTGAACATTTAGGGAGTTTGAAGTTTACGGAAAAAAGACGATATTTATTTTCTTGAACTATTCTGATTTCTCATCAAATATAATTTCAAAAATTAATTTTTATTCATTCGTTCGTTTCAATCGTTGAAAATCAGTCTCCTACCTTTCCCAATTGGATTTTTGACGACATTGCATCACTGAGATCGACAACACGAAGACGAAGGTGGGATTCTTTTACTCACGGCACTGGGATCGAAAACAATTTCTCTGATGTGCCATAAGTAAGCATGTCATAAGGCCTTTTCGAAATTAGAAGTAACGTTAGCAATAACTTCCGTTGTTTTGCTTCTGTAATGGTTTTCTGTGTCGGAGAGTCGCCATTTTTAATCTTCTCTCTCTTAGTCCTGGAATGATTAAGAGATCATTGGTCACGTTCAAGGTCAAAGTCATCCTGGTTTGCCCAACTGTAGTTATGTCAATGCATCAATTATAATCATCTCAGCGGTTCTTAAGTTCTCCCAGAATGCAACGCATATTATCGATTGCACTGTCCTGGCAGTTTGCTCGACATGGCAGACTGAAAAAAAATGGTGGCCGATGCTTCACATTCAAAACTTCGTCTAGGAAAAGCCATCAACAGTCACTCCAGGGAGATTATTCATAATATTGCTTGTTTTAAAAACAAAATAATTTCAATTCTGTTAACGAAATGATAGGTTTTAATCAGCAAGAACATTTCATTTCCTGCATAACGAGCAGCATTAACAGTGGCAAATGTAGTCGATGATAATTTTCCAAGATCCCTAAGGGGTCCGTCCGATAATAGTCGGGGGTCCGCAGGTGAAAAGTTTGTATTTCAGAAAACTCTCCATGATTTCCGAATGGTTATCTTACCAGTAATAAATAAAAATATTCATAAAATAAAAAAAAAATGACTACTTCCGAACACTACAAACCGACAGAACTAACGTGTGATGGCTTTCCTAAGAACTGTTTTAAATAAAACTGTCTCCCTGTTTTGTATTTATCAGCTATTTCTCCAGGATTATCAGAAAAAGCCCTCATTATTTACTTCACTTTTGTACAACAATTCTTTTATGAGCAGGCTTCCTCCTTGTTGCTATAAATATATATTTATTATATAATAACAAACTAAGAGGATTAAGTGGAAAACGACTTTTGAATCAACATATCACATGTTGAACATGACTGCAAATCTTGTGACAAAGAAACAATGTTACAAGACATATTGCGTAGCTAACGAAAACTATCACCGATAATTATTTTTTATTAATGAGGGCCTTTGGTAAGAAATTGGTATGTTAAGATTATAAATAAATGTAATGCTTTATAAGAAAAATAAATGTCTATTTAGGATAAATATCGCTTATTATTATTGTAGTTTATTAATTACTGATTAAAAAAATAGCAGACTATTGAAATACAAGTCCGCCATAATATTTCTTTTGTAGACGGATATTAACTCACACTCAACAATGTATGAAGCTTGAACTTTTTTTTGATGGATCTTCTGTTGAATTTTGGGCTTCTCTTCAGTTTCTCTCTTCATCTAAGAGGAAATTGAAATATTACCAACAACGTAGAGTTTATCACTATCTCCTCCCACTCTTCTCGAAGATTTCAAGAGTAGTGAACAATTTCTGGAATGTTGGAATTGGCGACGACAAATCGTCCATTGTACTTCTGTACCTTGCAGCTAAAAATCTAGACATTTTCTCCATTCCGGTTTCCTATTACCACTTAAGGAAGGAATCTCCTTTCAAGTTCCTGTATCATCCGCAGGTTTCCGGAACTTTTCAGTAGACTGAATTGCGGAAACCTGCTTCGGTTTATTTTTCAGGACCCTTCACCGAGAGGACTACCGCTACAGTTTTCAAACGTTTCTTTAAAAATAAAGTTTTAAAAGAACTTGTTTTATAATAAAGGAAGACCAAAGGATCAACGCCAAGAATTTTTTCTTTCTCTTTTATTGTCACATGTCTCTTAACGGCAAATGTTAGGCCACTAACATTTTTCATTTCTTGTATTAATTTCCGTTAAGAGTGGTTACTTTCTTTTCTACGAGAACTTATTTTTTTTTTTAAAAAAAAAGCTTTGGATTCCACTTCCGGTAAAAAAAAAATCACTCGTCAAATATGGAGCGACACAAGACCAACTAAAAGTGCAGGCCTGGGTGCGGAAAAATTTATATCAGTCCTACGGCCTGACGTACCGATTTGACAGCGCTTGTGTCAAAGAAGAAAAAAAAAGATATCGTCGGAATCAATGTGGAGCCTGAAAAGCTAAACGACGATATTTCTATAGGCCCGTGTACCGAGACCTCGTTGTTTACTGATGACTGCTCCTAGCTGATGATTGCAAGATTGCAATATTAGCGTGAAACAGCTGTACTAGGATGTCATTTAGTATACAACTTGGTCTCACCCTTGATTAAAAAAAAAACAAGGTAGGGATAGCGATTAGTAAACCAATCACAATGCTTCGCAACGTCTTCTGATATCTATAAGACAATATAATTGATTGTGTTATTTTACGTTCATTTAATAGATTTGATTGTGTCATTTCAGTTTTTATACGTTTTATTATTATTCATGTATGATTTTGTGTTTGTTTGAGAAAAGAAGGTTTTCATTTCTTTGAATTTGTTTTTAAAGAAGCCTTGAAAAAGTTCTTTGTTTAAAAGAATGAGATATTGGTGGAAAGCAATATTTTTATGATGAATATGGAAGATCTATGATAATATTTTCGATTTAAAGAGATATTTTGATTGATATTGCTTTAATTTCCTTTTTATTATAAATGTGATTGTTGCGAATGCAAAGGAGCAATTGTTGCGCTTATTGTGATTGCTGTAGAGCAGTATTTCAAATGTGATTGTTGCGCATGGAGAAGACGCAATTGTTGCTAATGATACCTGTCCACAGTCGAACAGACAAAACGGCATATTATTGTCCTCCAAATGAGAGATGGCCGGCGGAAGTTTGAACTGCGCAGCCCTTCCGGTAGCTGATCAATTATGTTTTCCTGTCACAATGGACGATGGCGTCTGTTTTCACTGAGAAAGACATGTTGATAACGCCAAATTAAAACTTCTCTCGACTATTTAGCATTATTCAAGACCAGTTGCTAACAATAAGTATTTATATAAATAAAGAAATATACATTGTTTATAAATACAATGCTCTTTTGCAAAGTAACAAGCGATTACCTTAATGGCGGCGTCCTGTCATAAAATCAGACAATCTGACCAGACTAATCGATCATACATGCGCAGATCGCACAAAAACAGGGCGGCCATCTCTCATTTGGAGGACAGTAGTCTACTGATTACTAATCAGCAGACTAAAAGGTTTTTAAGCAAGTTAGTAGTGTATTACACAATAACTGTTATGTTATCTTCTTTCTATTAGATAGTAATAAAGAATTTTCTAAAGTTTTGTTAAGGTAACAAAACTTTACTGTACACAGAATTTGTTGGCTGCAGTAGCAAAGAATCAGTTTTCCAGATTTTCAATCAATTCGATAAAAATAACGAAATCGGTTTTCATTAATCGACATTCCAATATTCTCCCATTTTAAATTATCTGGGAGAAATTTGCAAGCTTTGAATTCTTCATCCAATTCTTCCTGATTTCTAATGCAATATAACTTTTTTTTTATCGATTTAATTATTCAATTTTCATAAAGTATAACTTCAATATTGAAAATAAGTTTCCGAGCAATAGACGAGACAGTGGTTCTCCATGCGCATCATTTGATTATTAAAAATTCAACACAAACTATTCACTATAAATGACCTTTATCCATACTTCTCTGGGGTTTATGGCATTTTTGCAAAGCATAAGAATAAATATAGAAATAAAAGAAGAAAAGAAATACAAGAAAATTTCCTCATTCTGAGCTATAAAGTTTTTCGACCCTTCATTTTATTATTTATTTTAAATACTGTTTTCTTCAATAGTATTTACTGTTTCAGTTTTCAAACAATAATAAGTTAATATAAATTTAACTAATATACATTAGTAACCATTTCAATTATTTTGAAATGTATGACATAATTTAATATTTTGAAATACTTATAATAAAACTGATGATTCTTTAATTTTTCAAATTTGAATTTTGAAAACAAGAAAATCCTGGAAGAACATAATGTCTAAGAGATGGATGTTGACGATCCCGTATTTTCGTGATTTCACAGAATTTACGCAAGAATAGTCTCTATCCATATCTTCTCACAAAATATTGAAATATTAAAATGAATTATAATACGGGGAAATGCATGAGACTTTTACTACATTTTAATATAGTTTTAATAAATTGAAAACAGTCAATAAACAAACAATAAATTCATTATGTAGCATTTTCCTAGTGACAGACATTAAAAATACTAAATTCCTTGACATCTGCTGAAGAGGCTAACAGCGAGATCTCGTGTTTTTCGTAATTCTCGCGCAAACGTGATCGTCAACATCCATCAATTAGACATTAAAGTCTATTTTCCTTAAAATGATGTTTCTTAATTTTTAAATTAAATTAATTTTTTTAAAATCAAGATAGGGGATTTTTAATGCTTGAAAATGGAACCCGATTCATAGGGGTTCGGAAACGTGCGTCGCACATGCTATTTTAATTTTTATAAATTTGGGAATATTTTTAGTGCCAATGTAGTCGGCCCTCAAATAAATTTAATTTGATTTAAATTCTATTTTTTTCTTGTAATTTTTTTTTTAAATAATGAAAACGAGGAAAATCCCACACTTTTAATTTATATCTTCTGAAAATACAAATTATTACAATTTTTTTTTACAGAAACAAGGAATTTAATCTGTATTCCTTAAGCTATCCAAATTCATTTAATTTTAATCATATCAAAGCAGACGCAAATCTATATTATTAAAAAATAAGGTATGATAGCGATTAGTAAACCAATCACAATGCTTCGCAACGTCTTCTAATACGTATAAGAAAATGTATTGATGTTGCTTTCCTTATTAATATCCTTATTATTATAAATGTGATTGTTGCGCATGCAAAAGACGCAATTGTTGCGATTGTTGTGATTGTTGCTAATGATATTTTAATTTTACTTGTCCACAGACAAAACAAGAATATTAGTCTCCTGATATTTATCAGAAGACTAAAACCCACTTTATGTGCGTAATTCCTCAACAATTGCGCAACAATTGAAGTTCGAACGCACGTTGCCAGGCAACAGGAGTATTGTTGCATGAACAACTCAACTGTTCAAACTTCCGACTGTTACAAATGGATTTCAATATTGTATTGCATGCATTGTTTAAAACTTAAACTTTCATTAATTTTTAGATTTACTTTTAAGCTGTAGTTTACATATTACTTATTGTAATTTATGTTTTTGAATAAATAAAATGTTATTTTTTCCGTTACATATGCGAGACTTCCAGAACGAAGCAACAGATGGCTTTCTAGTTAATAATGAATTGTTAAGCATAATTGCTTCGTTTTTAAATATTTCCCTATGCTAATTTTTGTCACCTCAACGCGCGAAGTGATAAGGTCCAGCAGAAAAAAAAGCCTAAAAATAAAAATTAGATCAACTCTTGTCATACAATGCACATTAAGAAGACGTATGACTTTTCAAAAACTCAGAATATTAGTTTGGAGGTTATCAAAACAAGAAGTTCCTAAACGAATTTGAAGCCTAGTTTCTTTACAAAAGCTCACATTTTCTTTCTTAAAAAAAGTCACGAAAAGAAAACAACGAAAACTCTCTATTTATTTTTTTAAAATTCTATAGGTAATTTTATTTTATTTTTTATTTTCTGAAAAATTAATTAAATTTATAAATATTTACTTAAGCTGTATGAATCGATTTTATGTTACTCATACCAAAGATCGAGCAGGATTAAAAATCGATTAAAGATCGAGCAGGACTGAGAGGATTAAAAAAAGGATTATCCTTTGATTAAGAGATCCAAAGAAATCCTTTATTTCAGTTCTAATTCTTAATTTTATAGGAATCGTGTGATTTTCGAGACAGTACTGTTTCGAGGTTTGTTGACCTCTCATCAGTCCGATCCGCCCAGTATACCTAGCTCAGTGAAATAGGACAATATACAAAACAGACAAACATACAAATCAATGACCCCTCAATTAAAAAAAAACATAAAAAAGTGTGATTTTCTTATGCTAATTTCTCCCACGAACAAAAAAAAAATAGACTACTCTTCCTCTTAAATGTGCAAGCCAAGTTACAGGAAGACTCAACCAGTGGCAAAGAAATTTGCTGAGATCACTTTCAAAGAGAAGTAGGTTCAAAAGATGTTCTTTTGTTTATGACTGTTGCAAATAAAGAGAACATTTGTGGTCTTTTAGTTTCGTTTATCTCAATACAATTGCAAAGCCAAATTTATAAGCATCCACAGTCTGGTCTGTGCAAATATTTGCTGACGGAAGTCCATTTGCGCAACATGAAAAGTCCTCCTTGAGACATTATTTCTAAAAATATCTCACTTTTCTAGTCTTCTCTTAGCATTCAGAATGGACTAACTTCGTGGTAAACTTGAGACACATCAAAAACAACCAAACAAGTTTATCATATTACTCGAAGAGTGGAAGAGAATAATTCTGACGTCACTTATTCTAGTAAGTCAATAATGAATTTTCTAGAAAATATTGACAAAGAGTTAATCTCTGTAATAAAATTGTCACTGTTCGTTAAAACTTAGATTTACTTACAAAGCGATAAAAATAAACCCGTTGGACAATCACAGCAGGTCGCATACATGGCTGACTTGTTCTAATAAAACATACAGAAAGTTAAACGCAAGATGGCGCCACCATCAAATCTTATAGAAGGTTAGTTATTTCCCGAATATTCTAGATAAGAGAAAAAAATTATAACTAATTAAACAAGTGAAATGAAAAGATTTATAAGAAAAGATTTTTTTTTATTAATACTATCTAGCCGCTGCTGGACGAAGACCTCAGCCATTTCTGGGGCACACTGGTTTAATCTCTCACATTGACCAGGTGGAAGATACATTTTATATCTTCTACCAGATTCTGGAGTAGATACGGATGTAGTTTTCCAGGCCATCTTCAGGAACCATTACGGAATGGTTTCAAACCTGAAGGGAAAGAGGAGAAGAAGCAGACAAACACAGAGGAAAGGTAACAAAACATCCATAACGATAGAGGGATTCGAACCCAGATTCTGACACATCAGCCTCATGGCATGCCTTTCACTTGACCAAAGGCTATGTCGGAACGGCTGAAAAGAATTACAAGAAATAAATTATAGAAATGAACATTTAAGGTAAAAATCTCAGCAATGATTACAAATGGAGTTGAATAAAAAGCCGGAAAAATTTTGAAAGAAAAAATAAATAACGATAAATACATCTTTACGTGCACTGTTCATGTTAAAATCAATGACTAAGCCTATGCACCTGAATACTTTTAAAAGTTATTT
>JAFIDM010010028.1:18578399-18606251 GCA_023159025.1 Thereuonema tuberculata | reverse complement strand
AATATTAGGATTGAAATCAAAATTAACGTGCTTACAATGTTAAAACTCAGCTCAGTGAAATTTTTGTTGTTTAGTTATCGTGTGTTTTCTAAAAGTTTTTCTTTGAAAATCTAATGAGAACGACATAAATGTTTTGAATTAGTGACGTCAAACGTAACGAACATATAAATAAAGAAAACAAAAGAATCACATTTTATTACAGAAACTATGGGTTGCTGTTTTTTTAAATGGATTTTTAAATTGTTATTTATTTATTTATTTATTTATTTATTTATTTATTTATTATTGAAGTACGTAATTAATTGACATCTTCTCCTTTCGATGTTTCTTCAAAAAAATAACAATAATAACGAAATCCTTAATAGACGGGAAATGTTTTTGAAAAGCAAGAGCTGAAGCGATCGAATTTTTTTTGAACTAACAATGAGAAGCCATCACGCTCCGTCAGCTCAGCAGCCATCATTTGGGCTCATGACGTCACAAGTCTCCGTAATGGCCTCCAGTGACGATGAACTGCGTCAGATGATCAGTTGTACATGTCACGGGGCCATTTATCCCAGATGTCTACCCCGCACAGTCATCTCTATTTTTAGTACTTTCCCAACCCAGTATATGAGCCAATTAGACAAAACCTAACACCGCTCGCCTTCCAAATTGCTTTTCGCCATGTTTATTGAAAAAAAGAAAAAAGAGGACATCACGTGCGCTTTTAAAAAATCGAAGAAAACTTAAAACAAAGACTAACAAATGGATAAAAAGATTCAACTTTTCACTGACATTTTTACTTTTAATTTAAAACTTAATTTTAATTTTATACAGTGCATTAAAATTAGTCGATGTAATTTTGATTTCATTATGAATTTCAAATAATATTCAAAGATGACAGCATTTCAGTAATTTAAAATTCTCAAAAGTTAAAAGTTTTTTTTTCCAAATTTCTTTAAAGCTACTGAAATGAAAATATATTAGAAATAATTAGAAATATATTAGAATTTTAAGTAAAGTTCCTTAAAATAATGAATTAGGTTCCAATTCTGAAAGACACTTTAAATAAAAAAAAAAAAAAAAAAAAAACTATAAATGCCTATAGGAAAATCAATGAATGGATGTTAAAGTAATTTACTTTAAAACCGGGAATTGAATTATATATTATATAAAAACGTTATTCTGTCATAAGACTTTAAAGTTTTTCCAATTTTGTGACCAAACTATAAGAGATAGATTGGTCATGCAAATGGATAAAATGTAGATCTTTTTAAGACAAACAAAATGCTACAAAAATCTTTCGAAAAACTGTTTTGGTTTCCAAGATGTCGCCTTTTAAAGGGTCAAATTTTGACTTTCTCTCAATTTAAACGAAAACTATAAAAGTTTTAAGAAAAGTTTAAAAGTATAAAAGTATTGTAGTGAGATAAATGTTGGTATTTAAAAGTTCTATCGAACGATATATCAGTCATTCACAAACGTTTCTGCGTTTGCAAGATATATGCAAAAATGGGATTTTTCGCTTTAAATTTTTGGTGTGTGGCACCAACCCGCAATATATCTGAGTTATCCGGAGAAGCCACAGCGGGCTGTGAAGTCGTACAGTATATTCTCCGACGATCTCAATATTAATTTGCTAAATAAACAATGTTTTTTTTTTTTAATGCTAGACTTGCAAGGGTTCTGGATCGAAGCGACGGTACCCAGCAATTATTATTATATACATTAGAAAAACGTATATTATAAAAACGTTATATCTGTCTGTCATTCTGTAAGCAAAATGTTAAATTACAAATTACTAACACATCGGAGCAAGGAAATCTTTTGGAAAATGATTCAAGAATTTTCACAAAACATGTTATTTATCATGAAGTTTTGTAATAAAGCCTAATATGTTTCATTATCAACAATGTGTATTGATTTTTCTTATTCAAATGACAGACAAAATAGCTTTTATAAAATTTGAAATATTTAATTGATCAAGTGCGACAACTAGAAATTATCCTCACTTAGCGATTGAAAATTGTAAAAAGATTAAATTTTAAATTATAGTAGATTTGTTCATGTACCAAGTTTTATTTCTATTTAAATAAAACACAAAATAGTAACATTTTAGCCATATATAAACAAACACCAGACACAAAGAAAGGTAAATTTACTGAAGAATTAGAGAATCTAGTCATAAAAAATGAAAATATATTAAACAACTGTCCAACTATACTAATTGGCGACGTAAATATAGATCTTTTCAAAATGAATAAAAACAATGCAGTACAGAAATACCTAAAACTTATGTGCAATAATGGTTTCAAAAATTGTCTTTACGGAACAACAAGAAACAACTGTACAATTCATGGAAATACGAAAACAAATGTAGATCATTTTTTTATAAATAAGCATGATATCGAAAAACCAAGAATAATATGTAAAGAACGAATCTCGGATATAAGAGTTGAAAATGAGAAAATAACAGATCCAAATATAATCTATAAAGAACTAATCAATGAGGTTAACAAAACAAAATTCATGAAAATCTACATATATAAAAAGAAAAGTCCTGACTCACTCACTGACTGACTCACCAACGCCCATCCCAAACCCTTGGGCCTAGAAAGCTGAAATTTTGCACAGAGGTTTCCTTTATGATGTAGACAAAGAATAAGGCCGGATTTTTCGAAATTCCGACGGGATAGGGAATAATCTGGCAAACTGACCATGAAGTGTATGGCGGCAACCCCAGGTTTGTGGCACAAACCCGCAATACACCTGAGTTAAGCGGTGAAGGCCACAACGGGCTGGGAAGTCGAGTATTCTCCGATCTCAATATTAATTTGCTAAATGAATAAAGTTTTTTTTTTCAAATAATATATATGCAAGGGTTCCGGAGCGAAGCGACGTTGCCGGCTAGTTTCACAATAAATATGTTTATTTTGTCAGAGGTGTCAGTGTAGGTAAAACTGAAGTTGATAACTACGGGATGAGAAACTTAAATAATAACTTTCAACACATATAGGATCCTGCACTTTTGAATTAATAATAGACGATAAAATACTTGTTCGATAATTGGAATCTGAAAACTGCTCAACCAATCTAATCCGTTCCTTGAAATTCTCGAACACGCGATTACTATTCATCATTCGTTGTACTTGGAGAATACGTTGAAGAATTGGTGTGATTTCTGGTAACTAGGGAGATTGTAAACAAACAGATCTTGCTTCTCTTTTTATTAACTTTACCTAACTGAATAATTTTCGAATTCAGTTATATCTTGAATATTCGGCAATTTTCACTTTATTGAATAGTTACTGTTGGACACTAACTTGTGTGTGGAAAAATGGTTAGGTCAAATTTTGGCACATTTCCTCTTGTCCAAACTTACACGTCAACTTTTTGCTATCTTTAAATCACTGACAGGCGTTGTCCGGCACCAGAATAATTACGAACGTGATCGGTTGTATCTCGTCACGTTTTCTGCTGTTGCTCGAACTTGAATTTATTCTTTACTATTACAGCACGTATTCAAAACACTAGTTAATTGTGATTGCTAATTTCAAAAGATATTTACCACAAGTTCCCTTAAAAGCAAAAGGAACAGTGCGCTTGAAAAGTTTTAGTTCTTTTGAAAGAGAATGGTTTTACAAGTTTCTTTAAAAGAATTAAAAATATGTGTTAATAAAAATATATTTGCCATTATGGCATGGCCGAGCGGTCTGGACGGCGATCTGCCGTGTGGCCGATGTGTCGGAACCTGGGTTCGAATCCAGGTATTGGCATGGCTGTTTCTTTCTTCTTGTGTTTCGTCCGTTTCTCCCTGGGACTTACTATCTCAGGGTTATCCTGGACGGGATGTGAATCTCGTCCTCCCCTTCTTGACTTTCACTAGCTTCTCCCTGACGTTGTCAGGCTGAGGTAGTTCCGTGGTCCGTAGTTAGCCAAATTCGATGAAAGGAAGGAAAGATATATTTGTCGTTATAATTCTTTGCAGAGGAATATTAATATATCTCAGCATAGATTTATATTAAATATCCGTAATACATAAGATTCTTCAAACAATTACAATATATCTAAATATTTCAAACTTCTGAAATCGTCATAATCTGAAATTTATTGCTAAAATATCATCAGGAAGAAAATTGCAAAAATCAAGAAGGAACAACTTCAGAAACAAAATATCAGATGAAAAAGGGAACCGGTTAGAAAAATTTCCTAGGCGTTGTGACGAAGCTGCATTGTGATATTGGTTCGTGAAGAGAACGGTTGTATTGAACGGTGCTATGTAATTCGTGGAAAGGCTTTCTTGTGGAGCATTATTTTCGCTCTTATGGTATCTGTCATTCCGGAGGACCAATGTGAATTATTTTTATAATTCAATGACAAAGCCGGCGCACCTGTTTAAAAAAGTTTAATTAACACTTTTGATTAACACATTTAAAACTTATTTAAAATTAAAGCTATGTACAATTAAAATTAAGTAAATACACATTAAAATGACCGGGTTTCGCGTCTGCACAGTCGACGCTTCTTCAGACCTTGATGTGTTAATCAAAAGTGTTAATTAAACTTTTTTAAACAGGTGCGCCGGCTTTGTCATTGAATTATAAAAATATTCAGCGCACGTAAAACGTATTTGTATCAATGTGAATTATGTTGTTCAACTTTTTGAAGAAGAGTTCCAGAAAACCCCTCAACGAAGCGGACGGTATTGTTGTCCACAGATAATGAACATGTCAGGACTGAGCTTGATAAGATTTTATGTTCAGTAAAGAAACGTCAGCGGCTTATTGCTAAAGAACTGGATTTGAAGAGAACTTGTTCATGAATTGGGAACATTTTCGTATAATATTCAGAGATGTCATAACTTACGCGACTTAGATATTGTAATTCACAAGGTTCTCATGTTGGCAAACGTTAATGAAGATGAATATATTATTCCCCATATTTGGTTTTCTGATGAATATCACTACACCTTGGACGATTATGTGAACAAACTAAGTACCAGATTTCTCGAGTCTGAATGGTCATCGAGGTTCTTGAATATTCTGAAAAGATTATTGTTTGGTAGGCCATTTCTACCATGTTATAACCTTACTTTTTTGAAGATGTAAATGGTAAATCTATTTGTCAATTAAGAAAGATACAGAGAACTGGTTGTCTCACTCTTTGTGGGCTTTACATATATATAGGGGAAATCACCCAAATAACTTTTGAACGAAGATAGCTGGAGTTAGGGAAGTTAGGTGTTGGTATAGGAAAGTGACCATGCGCTATCATATGAGACTGATGGCAGCGCTCCTAATGGCAAAATATGGAAGGTTAGTAAACCTATCTGAGAAACTATGAGAGATATGGAAAAAAAATGAGAAAGTTGTAGAGTATTATCGAATTAGAAGAAAATGCATTTTACAGAAAAGAATCATGCAAGTAGAAGACAGTAGACGGGTCACGAGACTTTCGAATATTCCGTTAATTACTACAAAGTATGTATGTATTCAAAATTTAAGCCTGCACATCTGCTTACTGTAAGCAGGTGTGCAGGTTTTATTTTTGAACACAAGTTCGGTTCAGCACACATAAAATGTTCCTGAATTTGACTACATAGTATCTTGTCAACAAAAGATCATGGCAGGTTATTCGAATGAACAATATTGTGAGATGGTATTGCTTTACGGCGAAGTTGGCAGGAACTCTGGGGAAGCTCGGCAATATGCCTTATGATTTCCTGCTGCTTCACATGCGATTGCGTAAACAATAGTCGGGCTGTTCAAAGACTCAGAGACTGGCAATACTGCAGCTCGTCCTCGAGATGGAAAACCCAGCGGAGTAGGTATGAATACGCAGCCAGTCGATGTTGTGGCGTACGTCTTGGCCAACCCACACAGCAGTACGAGAGAAGTTAGTTAAGAATCATCCTGAAATTTAGAATCATTACAAAGATGTAATTCAGATTACATCTGAAGGCATGTAATAGCTGAAGGCGGCGTCCTAATGTCCTTTCTGATGATATTCTTAGTAGGGATTTATTAAATTTCAGATTGTAAAACCATCAGAAGTTTAATATGCAGAAGATTCGTAAATAATAAATTGTTCATAGACAATACGTAGACAATTAAATCATAGACAATTAAAAAAAAAAGACATCACAAGACATTCAAGTGCCTAACATTTCAATGAACTCTGAAATTATAGGAGATCTGTGAACAAGGTACACAGCCAAGAATTAAAAATAAAGGGGAATTAACAAGAGAAAAGGGATGAAAAAATTGAATTATTCCTCCTTTTTTTTCCTCCCTTTCTTCATTATTTTCTTACAGAAGAGGGGATTTAGCAGAAAGAGAGTCTTTCTGTTTTTTAAGCACTGTAGATGATTAGAACGCCAGCAATCTCCTGACTACAATATAGTTCGTAATCAAACAAAGGAGCCAAATTAGTAGTGAAGGAACACGAATGTAAAATCAATGAGATTTTTTTTTCTCCTTTCTTTCCTTTCTTCTGCATGAAAGGAGATTACGAATGCGAGGAAAAATAGAATTGTCAGAAGGGAGGGAGGCCCATTTCGGGAATAGCTTTACTTTTGAGAGCGAAAAACAAAGCGGGCATTTCTTTAGTCGTGTCTTAATGAATTTTATTTTATTTTTTTTTATTTATTGCAGTAAAAAAGAAATCGCAGCAACTGAAAATAGAATCTGAAGGATTATTCCAAGAAAGGTTCGTGAGATTCCAAGATTTTTTACAGAAAAGAAAGAAAGCAATGAGCTTATTCTTGAGGGAGGGCAAAGCACTGTAAAATGCCATCAATTGCAAGGATTATCGACTAGAAAAAGTCTTGTTTGAATCCCTTGAGGTGCTGTTTTTCTTCTCTATCTTATTGGTATACGTTATCATATACCGAATATTAATCAACAGAATGGCAAGAATAGTAAAGATGTGCTTTGATATTTATGTACTTAATTTTATACCCCCCCCCCAACCTTTTAAAAAATTAATTAAGAAAGTAGCATCGTGGATCCAAGGGTTTTTAGTCAATGAAAAGATAGTAATGCTGCTTTAAATAGTTGAATGCAGTACGATCTTCAGACCAGTAGAGAGTTGGTTACATTTAACAAACTAAATTCAAGTATAAATTATAAAATGAAAGATTGTTTTAATGAATAGATATGGCCTCCTTCTCTTGGTCATTCCTGAAAGTCCAAACGAGAGAAGATATTCAAAATACAAAAAAAAATCAATAAGTAAATAGTGACAGTAGATTTACAATAATACTATGGGCACGCACAAGGTGTATTTGAAAAGACTCCATTTTAAAGGCCAATTCGATCCCTTCGGGGACGTTGAAAGACACCGTAAGTTCTGGATCCGTTGGGATGAAGTTGGTGTATGGTAGCCGTTTGCCTTCACGCCTTTAATACCCGGAAAGAAACCAGGTCCCCATTTAACAGAAGGTTGGATGAAGTTTAGGGCCTTGGTTGGTTGGTTGGTTGGTGTTTAATGGTGCAAAAGCAGCTGCGGCTAAGCTGCGCCAGTTTAGGGCCTTTTTGTAGGAGAAATACTGTAAAAATTTCATTCTTAACAATCATTATGCAGAACATTCTAAGTTGGAAAATAAATGTAGTCATTAACAACATACACATTATATCGTACCTTGCGAAAATCTTCTCTCATATTTTCATCAGCTTACGATATCATTCGCAAATAAAAGCTACAGTAAGAAGAATTATACATCTTAAAACTGCACATTCCTAGCTCCGTATTTTTTATTCTTCTTTGTACAAATACATCACAAATAGAATGATGATAAACATAATCTTGTATATGACACTTATTAATATCTAGAATCATGATCGTTATATTGTCTGCGTTTACCGTATTCTCTTCTTTTGTTTTTCAGTAAAACTCATGGAGGAAACTGTTTCAGTTCATTACATTTGGGTTTTTTTTTCAGCCTTGACTATCAGCAACAATACAACAATGCACCAGCACGAAAACAGATGAACATCAATAATTAATTCAGTTTAATGTGTAGCAATGTTTTCAAAGAATGGAAAATAAAGCGAAAGTTTGAGGGTCGGGGTTTTTAATCCTATATTTTTTACAGGTATTTTTTTTTTGTAAGGGTGAGACCAGTGTTTACAAGAGACATCCCAAAACAGGAAGTTCTCGCTTAATTGACGATCGTCATTTGATAGTAGTCACATGTGAAGACCCAAGATCTCAATACAGAAGTGAACTAAAATGGTACCGATAGTAGGAAAAAATATGGTACCTCAACAAATGTAAACCAAAAAGACTTTTGGCAGTGGTTTTGGCAGTGGTTTTAGCCACATTATTCTTCAACTCTATATTTTTAAATTCTGCTTCCATCTCTTTATAAGTCTTTTATGAAATGGCATCTTATATCAATATATAAACTCTTCGATTTCATCTTTAGCTAATCTTACTGTCGCACCAAACGTCTGTTGCACTATATACATACGGTTTAGACTCTAACGCAACAACATGCTGACAAACCGGCGTATTCTGCTTCCTCGTGCTATAATTACTTTATTTAAGCTGTTTTAACGTGCAGGTTAAAATTAATTAAACATAGAGACCATAATACACTTTTAGACATATAATATATTAACAATTAAAATTAAAACAAGGCGACGTTTCAAAGTTCCAGCATTCGAACTTTTTCGTCAGGCAGTGAAAACGAAAAATGAATAATAAAAGGTTGAGACGGAACTGTCCTCCAAATGAACACCAAGTTTCCTCCCGTTAGGGAGGAAGATTCCATTATAGGGAAGAAGGGATCCATTTTTCTGCGTTGAACTTGTGTCGCAAGTTATGTGAGATCCCAGTGGGGTTTCAATGACAGTGGGGTTTCATTTGGCATGAACGGTTTCGGAGGGAATTAATTTCCATCTGCACTAATCCATTCTGCAGTATATGGTTATAGACACATCATTATTGTTACAATAGTTATTGTCTTTTATACCAGGCATTCATAAAACATTCGGAGATAATCATCCTTTTTGATGGGAAATAGAATTTTCTAGGTTGAGTTTATACCCTGTAAGTTTACGTGAGCTGCGATGGTGTAATGAAGATTATCTTTTGAACTGCTCTTTCATGTTCGGACAAGCGAACTTTTAGGGATCTATTTGACTCTCTAACCTATAAGGCATGTTTTTTTAAGTAAGTATCGTTTTGAAATTAAAAATACACGTATACTTTTTTTATCAATTTTATTTTTACATGAAAGCCTGTACTTTAATCTACTTTTCAACATAATTTCCACCAATATTAAGGCACTTGTCGTATCGTACAACCAGCTTTTGAATTCCATCCTCATAGAAATCGCTTATTCAGCATGCTATGCCTTTGGGATTTTGGATTGCACGGCGCAGTTTAGTTAAGGTCTCACAATAGGTCTCAGAATTTGTTGTGTCGCCACGACGCAAAGAATCTACAAGCAACATCCACTTCCTATCCTAAAACACAGTACACATGATTTTTCGGGCTGAAATTGTTTGCTTGAACTTCACTTTCTTGGGTGATGTTGAATGCTGTCATTCCATGGATTGTTGTTTCGATTCCGGTGAAACAAGAGCCACCCATGTTTCGTCGCCTAGGACAATTTGGCTTAAAAAATCTTCACCAAAATCACTGTATTGCTCAAGGAAAGTCAACGCACTGGCTAAACGTTTCGGTTTGTCAACCTCAATCAACATTTTCGGTACTCAGCGTGAGCTCATTTCAGCCCAAAAAATCATGTATACTGTGTTTTGGGATAGGAAGAGGGGTGTTGCTTGTGGATCTTTTGCCTCGTGGCGACACAATAAATTCTGAGATCTATTTTGAGACCTTAACTAAACAGCGCCGTGTAATCCAAAACAAAAGACCTGGCATGCTGAGTAAAGGGATTGTTTATGAAATCAGACGGCAGGTTTCCATGAGGATGGAATTCAAAAGCTGATTCTTTGATACGACAAATGCCTTAATATTGATGTAAATTATGTTGAAAAGAAGATTAAAGTACAGGCTTTCATGTAAAAATAAAATTGATAAAAAGAGTACACGTGTGTATTTTTAATTTCAAAACGGTACTTACATAAAAAAACATGCCTCGTACATGCTTGAATCATTCGAAGAATTTTGACAGTTGATGCTATAAACAGCTCCTTTTTTGTAGAAATTCCTTGTTGTTAACTGGCTTGTTGTTGCTGAGAAAGTATTTGATGGTATTTCTAGGTCTACTGGTTAGTCTAATACCATGAGGTGCAAGAACTGGTTGGATTTCCCAGTGCAAAGATTGCTGGAAAGGAATAGACACATATTTATAGTTATTGCTATTTTCATTTTGGTTGTTGAAAATGCCCTCTGTGTGGCTATAGCTGTTGTTTTTTAGCCTCTTTATTCGTTTAATTAATGGTATTATAAAACAAAGGCAGGGGGAAGACATTGCTCATGAAGATATTTTTGTTTCGTATTATAATTCAAGGGATTCAAGGGATAATTTTGAAGTCACAGCTATGAGCTACATGCCCCAACTTACCACTTAACGAAACATTGCTTATCATTCAGGTTTTTTTATTATTTCTTGGTTTTTACCATTTTACTTTTGAATATTATTTTATTTATTTTTTATTTTTATTTATTCATCAAAATATTACATTACAGTCCTACTAGGTTAATTGACCTGTGTTGTAGGTGCTGTGAGTTAAAATGATATCAGAAACAAAAATGGTCCTATATACATTTAGAGTAAATTATTTTACAAATAAAATAAGAATAAGCAATATTTCAAAATTTGAAAATAAAAGTTATATATAAACTTTTATGATATCTTATAAATGCAAAACTTATGAGTACATAATAAATGTAAAGTAAAGTACGTAAAGTATACAAAATTAATCCTTTTTTTTTTCAAAATTGGTCGACCCAAATAATTTTACCAGATATTATATCTCTATATATTATTTTTTTTAAGATAGATATCTTTTCAATTTTTTTCATATCAATTGAAAATTGGTCGAATATTTTATTAATAAGTCTGTTTTTAATTCGTAATCCGAAGTTATTTCTTGGATTATCAAAGACTTGTTTAGTATATATTATATTACTTCTTGTTGTATGGATATTTTCTTCCTGCATGTTATAACATATTATATAATATTTTTGCATAATTAAATTAAAAATAGCTCTTTGTTGAGGAAATAATATTTTATTATTTATTAAAATTTGATTTTGTTGTTCAATTTGCAGTTTATTAAAGTTAGGAAAAATGAAATTTATTATTTTTTTCAAGATTCTGTTGATATTTTTCATTTCATTTTTATTTATATAGATCCAATTATCTATACCGTAATTTATTATTGAGTCAATATATGATTTGAATAATATAATTTTTGTTTTTTTAGGAAAGATGTCTTTAATATGATAAAACATATATAAAAAGTAATTTAACCTTTTTAATATATGAATATAATGAGTATGCCATGTATATTTATTATTTATATATAGACCTAGATATTTATAATTATTTATTATTTCTATACTTTCACAGTTACAGGTGTTCATATCTTCTGGTTGGTTGTGTATGCAGTGGAATTCATGATATTTTATTTTTGGTATAATGTTGATTTTTTTATTCTTTGAAGTAATTATCATATATTTTGTTTTATTTTTATTAATGGCTAATTTATAGTCATGTGTCCATTTAATTATATTAATAAAGTCATTTTGTATTTGTTCTTGTGCTATTGAAAAGTTTTTATTTGTGTTTGTTAATAATAAGTCATCTGCATAAGCAAAGATTTGAATTTGTTGAATTTTTGAAAATTGTATTAATATATATTATAAATAATATTGGACCTAAGGTAGATCCTTGTGGTACGCCTTTTTTAAAATTATATATTTTACTTATTTTATTTTGAATTTTAACTTTGAATTTTCTTTTTTTTAAATAATTTGTTAGTATATTAAGCATTGGGCCTCTTATACCAATATTATTTAGTTCTTGTAGTAATATGCTGTGATCTAAATTATCAAATGCTTTTTGCATGTCTATATATATAATTAGAATGAAATTACTTTGATTTAAGCTTTTATTGATCATTTTATTCATTTAAATCTTGTAATAATAATGTTGTACTTTTATTTTTTTGATATGCATATTGATTTTTATGTATTAACTGATATTTTGCAATAAAATTATAGATTGTGTTAAAAATGTAGGTTTCTGTAATTTTTAATAAATTTGAGAGTAATGAGATTGGTCTATAATTTGTTATATTCAGATAATTTCCATTTTTAAAAATAGGAATTTTTAATTGACATCTTCATCAGGTTTTCTTGGTTACCTCCTTTTTCTATTAAATTTAAAATAAACTTATCAAAATTCAGATTCTAATTTTTTTGGTCTTCAGTAATTATTATTACTTGTACATATTCTTCTGGCATTCCTGATAATTCCTTATAGTTTAATTCATCGTTTCACTTCCTGTTGATTTAGTTCCATCATTAACACCTTTAATTCTACTAAGTGGGAATAAAAAGGAATAAAAGCGAACACGAGCTGCTTTTGGATTTTTGGATACCGGGAATTCAAGACAGACTGTTGCACGCCTATTAGCCATCATCAGCTGAATTTACCCAGTATCTGTTGCAGTGTGCATTTTTATTCCTTTTTATACCTACATATTTGTTTCACGCACGTTAAATTTTGCTATTATGTATTTGTGTGATTTATAGTTAAATACTTCTAAGCTAGTGATTAGAATTTTCGGGATATGTATATATATATAGATTTCTAATGATCAGATGTTTTTTTATGAACTGCGGAAGATTTGAAGTGATAGGGTTATGATGTTACAAAATTTGGATAACCCGGAACTGTCGGTGTACACGGTATGGCGATGAGTGGATAGGCAAACATAGTTGAAAGATACTTCTACGGGGTTTTCGGATAGCTATAGATTTGTATTGAGATCAGAGCTTTAGAGTTACTTTTTATTTTATTTTTTTTTGTACCAACCGGAAAAGTTTCGAAGTGATCTCGCAATTGCAATTTATTTATCACCCACATCAGGATATTTGTTTTTTTTTGTAATCCGAGCGAAGATCGGGTCTTCTTGCTAGTAAAAAAATAAAAGGAAAAAGATGAAAAAAAAGAAGAAATTAAATAAATCAATAAATAATAATAATCTTGAAAAAAACAAAACAAAAACAAAACAAAAAACAAACAAACAAACAAACTTGTCCCCATGCAGAATCGAACGCGGGATTATAATAAAAATAGATCATTCAATGGCTGAAAATCAAATGGCACAACCTCAAACTGACCAATCATGAATTTCTCACTACATTACAAGGCCAAAAGTATCCGGACACCGCGTGGTCGGGATGCGGAGGCTACTGAGGCACGTATTAATATGATGTCGGTCCCCCTTTTGCATCGATGACACTTGTACACGTCTGGGAAGGCTTTCCAGATTTTGATAGGTGGTGGCAGGAACTGACTTCCAGGCGACCATGACAGCTGAAGTGAGTCCGGCCACTGAGTCCCGCCATGGGCAATGTGGGTGAGCAAGTAATCTGCGTTTTATTTCGTTCCACAAACGTTCAATAGGGTTGAGATCATCAACCCGTGTCGTAAAATCACGGCCGCATAAGCTTTGATGTGTGTACGGGACAGTTATCCTGCTGGAAGAGAAACGGGCCTTCCCCAAACTGTTGCCACAGAGTGCTGCCCTCCCAAGCGTTGTCCACAATGGCCCGATACATCGCAGAGTTCATGTTGCCCGTCACAGGAACTAAGGGACCCAGGCCGAACCACGAAAAACACTCCGATACCAATATGCTGCCGCCACCGAACTTAACAGTTGGCACAATGCAGTCGGATAATAAGCGTTCGTCGGGCATCCGCCAAATCCACATGCGTCCATCGGACTGCCTGATCGTGAAGCGAGATTCATCACTCCACAGAACGTTTTTCCACTCCTCCACAGTCCAATGGCGGCGAGCTCTGCACCATTGCAACCCACACTTCGCATTGACGGAGGAGATGTTCGGCATATGTACACACACACACGTATACACACACACACACACGTATACACACACACACACACGTATACACACACACACACACGTATACACACACACACACACATGCACATACACCCATACACACCCACACAAGATATTGACTGAATTATATTTTCTAGAAACGTTGGCTAACAAACAAGAATTGATGAAAACTGAAAGGACACGTCAGTGAAGGCGTTCATCAAAGGAAAAACAAGAAAACTGTTTGAAAGGAGAATGTCCTCTTAGCAAAGCCTACTTCCCACACGACTCATGGCCTCCATCATTCTTTTAACAAAATACGGTGTAATATTTCCCCATAAGATCATATCCTTTGTAAATATCTAAATAATATCGCGTTCTCTTTCCTAGAATTTTCTTTTTCTTTTTTTTCTCTCTTTCATTCCATCTTCTCATAACAACGAACTCTTTTTATCTCCTACTATTTTCATAGCCACCCACAGGACATTTTTTCTCTTTAGCTTTCAAATCAGTCAACCTGCTTGTGTGTCCCGCGAATAACTTTCGTCTAATTCCAGCACAGGTATTGTTGGAAAACGAAAGATGATAGTAAACATGACACCTTTTTTAAAGATGGAGTTCTAAGGCGATAATAAACGCCTCTATAACATCTTTTTATCAAACTTTCCATCTATCATCGAAAACTGTACTACATAGCAACAATGACCTAAAATAGTAAGAAATTATTTTGAGCTTATTTTATAAAATAAAAGGGAGGTTTATGAAATCATTCAGTGAGTTTATATTTATCCTCCCTACTATCGTTTGAATCGCGGGAAGGATGTCCTTGAAATTTGGTATGGACATTCAAAAACATAAAAACAAAACAAAAATCAAACACTGGAATATAAACAAGGGATTTCTGTCCTAATGAATGATGGCCGCCCTGTTTTTGTGAGATCTGCGCATGTATCATCGATTAGTCTGGTCAGGCACGTCCGTCTGATTTCATGAAAGGACGCCGCCATTGTGCTAATCGCTTGTTACTCTGCAGAAGAGCATTGTATTTATAAATAACATATATTTATTTATTTATATAAACACTTATCGTTAGCAACTGGTATTGAAATAACGCTAAATAGTTGAGAGAAGTTTTAATTTGGCGTTATCAACATATCTTTCTCAGTGAAAACAGACTACGTCATCCATTGTGACAGGAAAACATAATTGATCAGCTACCGGAAGGGCTGCGCAGTTCAAACTTCCGCCGGTCATCTTTCATTTTGAGGACAATAATACATCTTTAACAACAAATACGAAATCTTAGCCAATCCATTGCGCGCGATTTGATATGGTTAAAATTAATCCGATTTAAGAATTTCTGGAAAAATTGCACTTTTAGTATTCAGTAGATCTCAAAAATATGCAATAAACATTTTCACTAACAAAAATACGAAATATATCTTAAAGTAACAAGACTAATAAGTTATTTTTTTATTAATTTAAAGACCCAAAGGAACAAGGAAATTTAATAATAACTGAATATACAGCAAAATCCCGATTATCCCCGGACCTCTCCTGTTTCCATTTTTTTTTACTGTACAATAAATTACGGAATTAGAAAAAGAATTTAATTCTAGAATAAAGTAAGCAATAACAGAGGCTAAAAAAGTAAGTGAAGACAATTATAGACAAACAATTTAAAGAACGACCTTGTGGGCGGAGCTTATGTTACACTAAATTACGGGAGAGCCTTCCCATATTAATAAAATTTAAAAATAAATAAATAATTTAAAATAAAATAATTGTTTATAATGTATGCACTGTAAACGTATGTATTGCCATTTTAATGTAAATAAAACATGTTAAAAGCATTTTTTGTGTTAATTTTAATCCTTTTCGTCCTATTTCGGATTATCCGCGGAATTCGCTTAACCGTAGTTGCCGCGCCACCCAATTCCGCGGATAATCGGGAGTTTACCTATTTATAAAAATAATGATACATAAATATCATTGAGAAAAAAAAGTAAATAATACATTATGTCTAGATATTTTTTGTTACGGATATTATAATGTTGTCTATATAATAAAATTAGATGATACGAGTAATGCAAATATAAACTGGAAAACGAACTCAAATAAAAACAAAGGATAAATTTGTCGTCTGACAATGAATTGATGCGCGCTTTCTTTTATTAGATCACCGTAAACAATTATTTTTAATTATTATTGATTGTTGCAACAACGTGACATAGAATGCACGCGCCAATGCCATTGTTGTAAACCCAATGAGATTCCATGAGACCACTATTTCCAATTTGAGACCACTATTTACTTAATCAATTACATTTTCATAAATAGCTTCAAAACTTCGTCTGACGATTTTAAATAATTCTGTTCGGTTTTCTGTTGTTTTCAAGAACTTCAAGGATTGGACATTTTTCAGTTAGATTTCAAGAGCTTCCCTCTTCGATAGTTGATAAATCCTTGACGGGGCGCTGTACTTAAGCCTAATCGTTGCCTGTACACAATAACCGAATCTGCGGAAGCAGTGCCACTTGAGACCGTGGCAAAGACATCCATCGATTACCAATGAGACACAACGCGATGCCTTCACAGGAAGACCACAGTCACGAAATCTGTAATGCTCAAGTTTTAAATGAATGAGAAAAGAATATAACACAGAAAAATAAATATAATTACATATTGATTTATCCTAAAAAAAAAATCACTTCCAACCATCGAATCAGCTACTTTTAAAAATTAGATTTAATTTCATCATTTTCAATGATTGATTTATAACTTCATAAATCGTTGAAATGTATCTACCTTTGGCGCCTCGTAATTCACAAAGGGTCATATGAGAAATACGACTTCATCATTTCACTACAGCTTCCATTTTTGGGGGGAAAACAAGATGAAACAAGAAGTTCGTGCCAGATCTTAAAACCTACTTCCTTACAATGTTATATTTTTATTTTTATATGCTTTGTTTTTTTTAAATAGCCGTCTGAACATTACAAAGAAAAATCTCGGTTTTGTGAATTGTGATACATTCTGAAAACAAACAGTCTCATTTCGAGTTTGATGAACTTTGATTAAATCCTGAAATTGCGCTGAATTGTTTAATATTCAATTAATTGTCATAAAATCGAAGCACGCGTAAGTTTACAATCGATTACAAAATAGTTTACGCTGCATTGTTGCATTTTAATAGGAATTCATTGTAATAATCAGTGAGAGATAATTGTTCTGTTTTCAATTTCTTCACACGTAAATTTCTTTACAAAGATCTACACCAACATTTTTCAAATATAAAAGATATAGATCGAAAATGTGAATGCTTGGTTTCGAGAAATTCATTCACTAGTTCCATGATTATTCCGGAGGACGTACTGATTTTATGAGCCTAGTTTTCTTAGGCAATTAGGCTAAAACAATAGTCACCAGTTAATCATCTGTTTGATTCTGAATTGATGCCACTACAGCGTGCGGTCTACCGGTGTAGCAATTTCAAATTACCCCTACTTCACCTTACCCCCACGGGAACTTGAAACCGCGTTCAGATTACCGGGAGATAGGATGAAATCGATTTCAAATTACCCTTGCGTGATTTCATCCTACCCTCTACGATTTCAGATTACCCCCTCAAAATTTTTATTTAATCTGTATTTATTTAAATATTTATTTATTTCATCAACACAAATAAACTAGCAACAACAACAACAGCAAATAATAATAATAAACTCAGGCAGACAAGATCAGTAAATACACCGACCTAGCACACGAGCTCCAGAAGCAGTGGAGGCAGGACCGAGTACGTGTTGTACCCATCGTTCTGTCTGCCACTGGTCTGGTATCTCTCACATTGCACCACAGTCTCAGCACTCTATGACTTCACAAAAATACTTACGCAGAACTCCAGAAGGCTGTGATACTCAACACAACACGCATAGTTATTGAAATTTATGGACACAACCACACATCCTTAATCATTCTTGCCCACGTCTTTACACTTGGCAATATGTGCTTTGGTCCTTGACCCGCCATGTTGTTTTTCCTGGGGAAACCCAAGGTTTGAAATTTTTACATAATAATAATAATAATACTTATTATGATGAAAGGGGGAGAGGCAATGTCAACAGTGCAAGGGTAATCAGGCTATGGCCGGGCTAATATGAGCACGCGACACTGGAAGGTTCCTTTTGAGGACTGGATAGGGAGGGTAGAGACCAGCATAATCCCCATTTTAAAATGAACCCAAGTATCAAAGTATCGTATCAAATTTTAAAGAAACCAGACCAGCTGTTAAAGCGAGAGATTTGGGGGGGGGGGGGGGGAAGATTTGGAGGGGGGGGGGGGGGGGGAAACAAATAAGTGAGTTAAAGTGATGTTCACACAAATGACATCCAGAGAAAAAAAAATCAAATAAAATGCAAAACTTTGATGTTCAGTAAAATAATAAGTAATTAATATTTAATGATTGTCGACATGAAAAACTATGAAGATCTCTGGGATCAGTAAGGGATCGTCCATTAATTAGGTGAAGTCAAAAGGGGAGAGGGGGTCCGGCAAAATCTCACCAAATCTCACCAAGGGGGAATGAAGGGGGTCAATGAAAGTCTCACATCAACTTTTTCATTCAGAGAATATAGGTATTATAATAGATTACAATATTTTGTAATATTGACTTTTTGACCTTTTTTGATTTTTTGACTTTTTGAAATCTTACGTGAGGGAGGGGGGTCCCACCAAATCTCACCAAATCTCACCAAGGGGGAGGGGAGTCCAAATTTTTTTAAAAAACACCTCACTAATTAATGGACGGCCCCTAATTCTCCCCCACTTGACCACACGATCAATAATGGGGAAGAGATTTGTCTTGGGGCATGAATTGTTTGGGGAAAAAGATGTCATTACATACTCATTTAATATATTTAAATTATCAAATCAGTCACACTTTATTTAGTGTCAGAAAAGATTTAAATTAAAAAAGGGGACCATACACACGGAGAACAATACACATATATTTAATAAATTCATAATTTGTGACATGTTCCGAGGCATCCTTACAAGCCTCTTCATCAGACTACAATAATAGAATACAAACTAGACTTTTCCTAAATTACAAAACATAGTAAGAAACATTAATAATACTATTTAACAATACTCAAGCATTAAATAGGTGCAAACACATAGTGTTAATAAACAGAGAAGCTAATTATAATAATCAAGTTCATGAAGCTGATACTGTAATGTATTTGTGACTGATACTTCTGTATTATAGCATCTTTTTGCTTTTATCAATAATGACTCATAAAATTTATGCAAGTATTGATCAACAATCGTACCAAATTCTTCTATTTTTTTTTGAAGAATTATTCCTTTTCAATTTTTCTCTCCCGTTGTTCACTTGTTTTTGCGCATTCCGGCGATTTGTGTAACTAACAGGACATCAGACAAAGATAGTTGATTTTTTTATAGAAAGTTTATTCGCCAGTTTATCATAATAAAAAAATCAATTTTGACCTTCTTGTAAAATGAATTATTTTCATACAACGTGACACATAAAACGTTAATATTATTACGTGGATTGAGATTATTCTGAGATATCATGTACTGGCTAATGAGATGAAATAGTTTACTGGTTTTATTATTATTGTAAGTTCTCGTAGTGCTATTTAAGATCTTTGTATAAAAAAAGGCTTAAAAAATTTTAATTTTTTGTAAAAGAAAATATGTTCTTTTAAACTGAAAAGTTTTGTGTTGCTTTTTTCTTTGTTCTGAGTTCTGTATAGTAAACCCAAAATTGCATCTTACAAGTTTTGCAAGGATTACAAGATATTTCGATTTACTTAATTCTGTTAAGATTTTAGTCACTTCAATGGATATTTAACAGAATGTGATTATTAATATTGGTTTCATGTAAGTTAATATTCTTACAGTCTGTTATTATATTCTTTTAAGAGCTTCGTTGTTTTCATCAATCTTATTATATATATATAGGGTGTCCCAGGAGGAAAGGTCAAAGTTTGGGAGATGATAGTATCGGCCATTTGATCATACGGCATTTTTTGCTTCCTATTCCGAATGGTTTCCGAGGTAGAGCAATTTTCAAAGTACAGTTACAAAATGAATGATAACAAAGAGATACTACTTACTGTTTCTAAAATTTATTGGTCAAGTTACACATTTCTTACAGCTGATAATAAAGTTTCAAAAATTCCACAAGCAACATCAATTCATTTCTCAACTCTTGTGAGAACATGACGTGTTGCTTGTCTGAATTCATCATGACGTTCCTTTTTGAGCGCAAAAGCATTCATTATGTGAGCGAGCAATTTGTCTCTCGTGAACAACTCAACGTCTGTATACTTCATCGAACTTTGGTGCAGTGCTGTGGAAGAGAAGGAAAACAATGACCAGTAGGCGCAGTGACAAATGTCTGCCAAATTTCAACTATCTCGGAAACCATTCGGAATAGGATATTCGTTCATAGGAACTTTTTTACTTAAAACGACCTATACTATCACATCCCAAAATATTGACCTTTCCTCCTGGGACACCCTGTATATGTACTTTGTCAAACCACTTGTTATTAGCTCTTATCAGATTATTCAGTCTGTGTATGTACGCCCTCCCGTAAATTTCTAAAACCGCAAAGATCATCTTGACACTGAAGGCATTGGCAACATATTCAGTATTCCGTATCGAGCGAAACATCACTACTTACCGTTTTTAACGCGCATTGTGTTCCCCGTCTTCCCATTGTTAAACCGGAACAGGAAATGAACATTTCCCACAATTCAACTGCTTTCATTTTGTAATTTTTTGGAACCAACAGCATAAAGCTCTGGATGGTTTTGAACTAACGAAATAAGCGCCTCCTGAAAATCGGAAGTCATCTTGAAATAAAGACACAATGAGAATTTTCCGCCAAAGCGCGCAGCTGCGTTATGATTGGTTCCCGTTGTAACAAAAGAAACATTCTGATTGGTGACGTTAACGATCGTCGGAAACGGAATACGGGAATCTTCAAGATTGTTCAGATTTCCGTATAGTGACGGAATACGTTCGTTTGACGTCACAAATCGACGGACAAGAATCCCGTATCATACGGAATGACGTCATTTCACCGATTTACAGATACGTGGAGCTCAATGCGCGTTCGGCTTTAGTACGCATCTTTAAGGATTAGAGACGATCTAGCATTTTTATTTGAAAATCTGTTCCAAGTTGGTCCTTTTGGAGAAATTAGCACAACAACGTCACAAAAAATCCCACAGAAAGTCATTGAAATCTAAACAATGGACTTCTATCCTGTTTGTGTTAATACTTCATTGTTTTAAAAAATAAATTGAACAATAAATTCATGTGCTTTTAGCTAATCCATAATCACTGCGCGGTTTGATTTGATTAAATTTAATCTGATTTCGACATCTAAGTTAATGAGATCGCATTCACATTTTTTCCTTTTTTTTTTTTTTTTTGAAAATGGAAAATTTAATACTGTTTGCATTGAGAAGATCGTAGCAAACATATGATCACGTGATCTTAGTTTTCCGAGATGGTCATCCCTGACCGCGACCTCTCTCTCTCTCAACCCGCGAGCGGATCGCGGAAACTAACGTTTGATCGTAAGTCACGTGACTTCCGGTTGACCCCCGTAGATAACAATGAAAATGTGAGCATCCTCAATGCTACAACTAACAATGTCACCTTATTTGTATTTCTGTGCATTAAAGGACGAGAAAAAAAAATCAACTTTTCTTTTATATAATGGATAGATAGATATCTATTTATTCCTATTTATAAGCAATTTAAAGGTTTTTCTTCGATATTTATTAAAAAAAATATTGACTTGTTTTTTTTTTTTTTCATTATCTGCTTTGTACTCAAGTTTGAAACATCACACACCAAAATAAATGGAATACAACTGTTGTTTACTGAGATCGGAATCAATGATACGCCCCCTCCTTGTTCTCTGGCAACAGCGATAAAAACACACAAGTCGGGATTATCTGAAAAACTTCCGAATCAAACTGAATCATAGTAATTAAAAAAAGCTATCTTTAAGCTTCTTAAAAATAAGAAAAAGGATTTCACTTTTGTTTGAGATCGATTTTAAATGTTTTGCCTAACATTGTTTTTTATAAAAAGAATAATATTGATAGACATAAACAGTTTTGTATTTCAATAAACTTTTAATTTTAACTTTTTAAATAATTTTTGAACAAGTATTTAGTTTTATACTTGAAATCTTTTTCAATAGGTTCTTGTGGAGAAAATTATCGCGAGAAGAAGACAAAAATTCTTATAGAAAAGCATTGGCATCTAAACAATGGATTTCTATTCTTTTTCTGTTAACGTTTCATTGTTTTAAACAGTGATTTTTAATGTCTGGTTAGCTAATCCATTAAGTAGTGCGCGGTTAAGGCAATCCAATTTCATGCTGCTTTGATGTTCGTCTACGAACAATTTTAAAATTTCAAGAAGAAAGTTGGAAGTAATGCTTTTACATCAAGAAATTTTACTAAAATAATATCGTGGTGGCCAAAGAAAACAGAGAACAGCTCAAGGCTTGAGGAAACGCTCAGGGTAACGTTAGGAAAAGAAACAAAAGAAAGCAGCACGATCTCATTATGTAAACTAACAAATACAAGATGGTAGGGTTACTCGCAAGCAAGATGAATATTCCATATTAAAAAAACATTTTTTCTTTTTTTTAATAATGAAAGTGAGACTAAAAAGCTTCATTTTTAGTCTAGCGTAGGATAGTGAGACCATCACATCGATCAGTCTGCGTTTGTACACTGTCCGGCCACTTTATTAGGTACACCTACCTAGTAGCGTGTTGGGCCTCCTTTAGCTCTCAAAACAGCCTGAATTCGTCGAGGCATGGATTCCACAAGATGCTGGAAACTTTGTTGAGGTATTGCGTATCATGCAGACCTCAGTGTGTCACGCACTTCCTGAAGATTTGATGTAGGTGTAGGCCTGCAGCGCACAGCCCGTTCCAGATTATCTCACAAATTTTAAATCGGGCTGAGATCCGGGGACTGCGCAGGCCACTGCAGCAAGGAAAAGTTATCGTCGTGGTCCTCAAATCATCCCATAGTGATGCGGGCTTTGTGCTCCGGCGCATTATCCATCTGCATGAGGAAGTAGCCATCTGCATGAGGATAAACTGTTAACATGTATGGTGCACTTGGTCAGCTACGATGTTTAGGTATGCTTTAGCATCCTGACGTATCAATGCACCCAACGTGGGCCAGGAAAACATCCCCCACACTAAGTCACTGCCCCCACCGGCATGAAGAGTTGTTGTGTGGGACAACATTTTTTCGCACAGCAAGGGTGTACCTAATAAAGTAGCCGGACAGTGTATATGAGTATATATGTATCCCTCCCACCCAATAACTTTTGAGTCCAGTCCTCTTGAAACTTGGCATACATACGCCAAGAAAAGACCACGTTTTACGCTAAACCAGTCCAAGGAACGAGAATAAATGGAAAAGCAAGGATCTTATGGGCTTTTGCCGAATAGTGACGTTTTACGATAATGCAACTCATCGGCTGTAAAAAAATAGGTAAATATTAAAAAGGCCTAATCGTCTTGCATCGAAGGTTTTTACCGACTGGAAGTCAAAGTGGACCCTCCTTCACCAAAAGGCACAGAATTGGCCGAAACTTGCAGAACGTTTTTAGACAACGGAGGAACAGGTTAGTCCTTGAGCTGCAACTGACATCTTATTTCACAGAGACTCGGAGTTCATTTATTTCGAATCGGACTATACGCAGAAAGCTTCAGAAACTGGGTCTCGCAATTAATCCTTCGCTTCGGAAGTCACTAGTGTCAGCAAAAAAATAGAATGACACGCGTAAAATCGCTCCATGAAACGTCGTTATGGACATTAGAGCAGCGGTAGAGTGTGTTTTGATCTGATGAAGTTTCGTTATACATCTTTTTATAGAGATGGAAGATTACGGAGACAACTTAGTGGAGCGTTGACTGCATTGTGAATAGTATCCAAGAATTTGACATCCAAGCTTCGAAATTTTTATTATTACAACTATCAATTTTAAATCAAAAACTTAAAATAGAATGACTTCTCTCCAATTTTTTCGGATTAAGTACAACTTTATTCCGATTACGAAAATATTTATAATAATATAAATATAATATTGTAATAAAAATAATAATACAAATATAAATAATATTATAATAATATAATAATATCAATAATATTTATGATATAATACAACGTACGACTCAAATAAAGTAAAAAAAAGCAAAAAAAAAAAACAAGCTTAAACCCTACTTGAAAGGGTTTACATTAGTATCCTTAATTTTTTTTATTTTAAAGTCGTGAAATCTTTACAATTTAAAGCTGAATAGAGACAGTTCAGACGGAGAACAGTATAAAATTTCCATTTTCTGAAGAAAAAAAAAATCAATTAAATCCGCATTATCACTTAAATTGTCTAAATCATTAATATTAATCATGAGCAATGAATTAGCTAAAAGGATTTAATATTCATCATTTGCGACAATGAAATATTAACAGAAATAGGATAGAAATCCATTGTTTTTGATTCCAATGCTTTTCGATGGGAATTTTTCTTGTCGTCTCGTGCTAATTTATCGACAAGGATTTATCCTCCAAATGATAGTTGGCCGGCGGAAGTTTGAACTGCGCAGCCCTTCCGGTAGCTGATCAATTATGTTTTCCTGTCACAATGGACGATGGCGTCTGTTTCCACTGAGAAAGACATGTTGATAACGCCAAATTAAAATGCGCATCATACATGCGCAGATCTAACAAAAACAGGGCGGCCATCTCTCATTTGGAGGACAGTAGTCCGTAGTCCTCAAATATGCATATCAAAATTCAAGAAGATCGATTTAGAGGTTCAGGTAGTATTAAGGAAATTATACACACAGACAGACTGAGTTTTATTTTTTTGTTATTGACGAATAAGTTAAATATAGAATGAGAAACATTTTAAATAGGCATTAAATTCTTTCAGAAGCTTCATTTACAGAAAACGCTTGCACTTATATATTAACTTCTTTATTTCTTCATATTAATTCAATATACTCATTAGCTTCATTTTAAAGCATCTTCTTATTTCTCAGAATTTGATCATTCTGCTTTCTCAAGTCATTCTCTTTTTGAATATTTACATCAAATAATAAGTAGATCTCCTTCTTATTCAATGTTACAATATTATACCAAAACATTGTCATTCAATACGACTCACTACTATAATGATGGAAACATTAACAATAAGGGAAATACTTATTCATTTTTTTAACTTTTTTAAGTCCTTTTCAAAAATACTGGACAAACATACACGTTACGTCATAGAAGCTTGTACTATTAAAACATTTGATTGTTTAAATAAGGATAAGGGGTATATAGTAATCCCAAACACTCTGTCATACTTTCAAGATATGATCACAGGCAAAGAGGCTAGATTTCAATAAGTAAAAACTATTTAAAAATTGTTAAAAAAGTATAAAAATGAATAAGTCTTTTCCATATTGTTAATGATTTCATTATTATTTTCATTTTTTTGTCAAGCAATGTTGAGTCCAATGACAATGTTTTGGTATAATATTGTAACATTGAATAAGAGGAAGACCTACTTATTATTTGATGTAAATATTCAAAACCATAATGACCCGAGAAAGCAGAATGATTAAATTCTGAGAAATATTGTCAAAATAATAAAAAGATGTTTTAAAATGAAGCTAATGACGCTTGCACTTGTTACAGAGAACCTTGAAGTAACTGTGTCACAACGCGAAGCTTTCATTTTGTCCCTGGTTTCCCTCAATTAATGAGACAAGGCGAGAGAGAGTCTGTGTATAAACAAGCAAAAATCCGATAAAGTTAATTTCTTAGCTTCGTCTTATCAATAACATCACTGGAGAATGTGTCGCGAAATTGTGTAGCCCAAAGTCTTACGATTGTAACCGAAGTTTAATGGTAATGTCGTTGCTGCAATCTTGGATTCTTTTTACTCAATTACCTCCTTTGCTTAAATGGATTTGAATCTACTTCTTTCTAATTTGATATCTCTATTGTTCCTTATCGCTCTGTGTGGGCGGGTGGGGTCTAATTAGCCATCAGGTTCTCGCGCAAATGGATCAGACAAGTTGTTTGTGCCCGGGCGTGGGAGTCTCTTCCGAGTCTTAAATCTTCCCCTAACCGAGGACCTTCATTTGGTGCGTAGGCGTGGGCGTCCTTCCTTCGTGTGTTATGTGAATGGAGCTCATTCCGTCATGGCCAGTGAGGACGATGAAAGACCGTTATCGTGACGGCGCGTAATATCACTCGACCGCTGGCCTGTAAACGATCTCTTGTCCGTTACGAAACACGAGGATTTTCAATAGAAACTAGGCTCTTGTTTCCTTGTAACGGAACCCAGCTTAAGAGTTTGTTACGCCATTACAGAATTAGGAAGTTTGACCAAAAATTATTTGACACCTCCGAACTTAACAAGAAGTTCAAATGCGTACCTTCGTTAAGAAGTTATATCTGAAAATTGCTAAACCACGAAACTATTTTTTCAATATATAACCGTGAAAAAGAAAAAGCGAAAACCATACATCCAAGTTACAAACTACAAAAGTATAAATTTTCCATTACAATAAAAAAAAAAAAAATACACGCACAAGGAAAAGGAATCACTGATATGTTTTTGTTTTTTTTTTAATTCCAAAAAACAGATCGCTGATTTCTTTTTCTTGTGCGTGTATTTTTTTTTATTGTAATGTAAATTATTTTCCCCGCGTTAAACTTGTTGTTAAATGTATTTTTTTTATAATTTACTCCTTTAGAGGCTAAGTTGTTATTAGTGGGGATTAAATTTCTGCCCTTTTTTCTTCTTTGTCAAGAATATATTTATTAATGATGTGACCTGCATTGTGAGATGCGCGAACTGGTGTCTTTGTCTTATGTAAACCCCGACCTCATGTCATTTATGTCAAGATAATCAACATTATCTTTATATAACAATTAGTCAAGACTGGTTCTTAATATGGTGTCAAGAATGAGGTAAAGGTGAATTGGTACCGATTCCACATTCCTAAGTCGTTGATTGAAGATTTGTATCATGTTTAAAAATAGAGGAAAAACGTCCGAAGACGAAGCAACAAGACGGGACGCCATATTGAATTCTACGAGAACAATAACTGAATTGAATTGTAAATCCAACAATATGCTTAAGATATGGAAAGCTTGGATAATGCAATTTAAGATTTATTTATATACTTATAATCTGGAAAAAGAGAGCGATCAAAGAAAAGTCCCAATTTTACTTCATAATATTGGTGAGGAAGCCATTAATATTTTCCATTCTTTTGATCTCAACATTGATGTGGTGGAGTTTGAGACATCAGTCTTAGCCTTCGAGAATTATTTTTCGCCCCAAGTCAATACAATGATGAAAGACATCGTTTACTTAACCGTCGGACATTTGCGGACATTAAGAAAAAAAGATTAAGAGAACAAAAATTAAGGATTCGAACCGACAACCTTCAGTACATGAATCCGACATCTCACCCATCAAGCTACAGATGACAACTGAAATGAAATGGTTGCATTTCTAATATTTAAACTAATAGCGGAAATTCAATGAAAACTAATGCAAAATACCTCGAACATGGGGGGACGTTGGCCCCTGAAACTATCCTACTCCTTCGTTGTTTGGAATACTCCTTTTTTTTCTGAAGGGTTTGCGTATCTCCAAACCGCTTGAGATGGAAACATGAAAGTTGTCATGAGTGTTCTTTATCAAAATTGAAACGGTGCGTTTTCGATATCGAGC
>JAFIDM010010028.1:18492530-18544548 GCA_023159025.1 Thereuonema tuberculata | reverse complement strand
GAATCATTTATGTAATGAATCATTTATGTAAAGAATCATTTATGTATGAACTTCAAATTGGAGCGAATCATTTTTTTTTTTTTTTTAATGTATGTCAGTCCTAATAGGTATTTTTAAATGAGAAATACCAGTGATATAGGTGCTGAAAATTTAATCTAAATCAATAAGAAAAAAAAAAGTTAAGATTAATAATATTAAAATTTAAAACTACCATCAATAATATCTATTATTAACTGATTTTTAACTTGACTAATTCTTTCAAAATTATAATTTTCCCATTTTAATTGATTGAAAAGACTGTAAAGGATTTGATTCTTTTGTCTATATCCCATATTATTATTTATTTTTGTAACATTAAATATTTTTATCCAACCTTTTCTGGTATTGGAATTATTTTGTAGGTTATCTTTTATTTTTTATATCAAAAAAATTCTTCATCATATTGTTATAAATAAATTTTTCATTTAATAACAATATTTTAAATTTCTTTCTTATGATTTGTTGTTCCTCAAGTTTTTTATTTTTAAAGTTGATCATTACATAATTAAAGATCTTGAGAATGATTTTATTTATATTTTTCATTTGTTGTCCGTTTATAAATATCCAGCAGTCCAAACCATAATTCAGTATCGAATCTACAAAAGCTTTATAAACAACCAATTTTTGTTTAAATGGAAACATATCTTTAATATGAAAAAAAAAATATAATAAAGTATTTAGTCTTTTTAGGATATAATTATAGTGAAAGTTCCAAGAGAATTTGTCATCAATGTAGATGCCAAGGTATTTTTGATTATGAACTCTTTCAATTATAGTACAATTACATGATTTGATTAGATTATTTAGTTTTTTAGAATTTATGCAATTTTCGTCATGAAGTTGTAGATCTAAGTTATAATTTAACCTTTTATTTTTATTCTTAATCACGATAATTTTAGTTTTATCTTTATTTATTGTCATTTTATTATTCCTTGCCCAGCTTTGAATATTATTAATATCATTTTGCAAAAAATTGAAAGCATCACCCTGGTTCCTATGATAAGTCATCAAGAGTACATCATCTGCGTAGATATATATCTTTGAATATTGAATGCAGTTGTTAATCGAGTTTATAAAGATATTGAAGAGCAAAGGACCCAAAGTTGATCCCTGGGGAACACCATATTTTACGTTGAATAAGTTACTTTTATAACTTTTTATTTTAATTCGAAATTTCCTATTTTTCAGATAACTTTTAATTAATTCGTAAGTATCACCTCTTATACCGGTTAAATATAGTTTATCAAGTAGCAAATCATGATCAACGGAATCAAACGCTTTTTTAAAATCTAAAAAAATCTAAAATTTAAATACTATCTCAAAAAATTATAAAATTAAAATTTCGGAATTAAAAACAAAATCCATGGCAATGTGTGGAAAACAAATACAGAGTGAAAATTGTAATTAATGGAAAAATAATAGAACAAGTATCAGAGTTTAAATATTTAGGAAACATAATTTCATGTTATAACGATGAGGCAAACCTGATATCAAACATACAGACATACAACAGAATGAATGGAATAATTAGAAGAAGATTTGGAAAACAAATGACGAAAGAAACACTACTAAGATTACATAACATTACAGCCAAAGCAGCAATTAAATATGGGAGTGAAACCTGGATATTGAAACAAAGAAACAAACAAAGATTGGAAACTGCACAAATGAAATTTTTGAGACCTTTATTAGGATTTACACGCCTCGACAAAAAGAAAAATAATGATATTCGAGACCAACTTAAAACTCCAAGTTTAATTCAAGAAATTCAAAATTACCAAAAAAATTGGCTTAACCATGTTGAAAGGATGTCTAACGATAAGATTCCAAATTTAATTTTGAAATATAAACCCAAAGGAAAAAGAGACAGAGGACGACCAAAAATAAGATGGAAAGACCAAAATCATCTTCAGAGCTAGGAACAGACAATCATTGTCTATACCTAAGATGTTCAAGACAAGACAAGACAAGACATCATTTATGTAAAGAATCATTTATGTAATGAATCATTTATGTAAAGAATCATTTATGTAAAGAATCATTTACGAAAAGAATCATTTATGTAAAGAATCATTTACGAAAAGAATCATTTATGTAAAGAATCATTTATGTAATGAATCATTTATGTAAATGATTTGTAAAGAATCATTTCCACAAATTCGCAGTGACTTTTTTTATTACTTGAAATAAATCGTCACAGAAACCCACATCTTCAAAATCACTCAGCATCCCCTTTCTTAATCAAATACAAACTTGAAACTCAATAAAATTCCGTAATATTGAAGTTTGGTAACAAGATCTAATTTGTTTTTTATTAAATTTGGACTTTCGAAATGTAAATAGATACAATTTTATGCTTCGTTGACTACCTCGATTAATAGGGAAGTGGGCGACTGGCCTTAAATTAAGAAAGAATATATTTTGTCGAAGGAAAATTTTGGTTAGCTGACGTCACGTGCTTACAAATCTTCCAATGAAATTACGGGAAGAGCCAGCGTTTCACAATATACTCACTTCATTTCACTTATTACTATTAGTGACCTACTTTAGATGGTTTGTTGTTTGTGTGGTTAAGTTAATATTGGTAAAAGAAATTCAATAAAAACGCCTCAGATTTTCCTTCGTACGAAAATAATTTTAATAACTTTACGAAATTAAATTGAAAGTCATATGTACCAGCACGCAATTTCTTACTTCTTCGTTAAAGACCTTATTACCTACCGATTCTTTAAGAAGTGCAAAATACTTTAATAATAGTGTTTAACCTCGCTTTTAAATTAATCTGTCTACCATTAAGGGGAAGCTAATTTTACTCCCATATTTTTTTTTTCCTTCCTATATTACAGTCGTCTATAAATTTTATCATATTTTAAATATCTTGAAAGTTTAAAATCTGAAACTTTGTAAATTAGAAGTTAAGTCATAAGTCAATATAGTTTTATGGTTAAGTAAGTACAATTTTAATTTCTAACAAGCATTTTGATGTATTTTTGGTAGTTGTACTAATAAAAAAATTCCCAAATATTTGTTTTTGATTCAAGAATATTAACGTGCGTGAAATAACGATAAAAAAAAAAAAAAACCTACATATAAAAAAACTTATTTAATAAAATGACATTTCGAGAGGCCCAAGTTAACGGCTCTCTTCCTCAGTAAAAAAAAACAACAACAACAAAGGAAATTGTTAAAAATTAACATAAACATGTTAACATGTCCGCATTTTTCCGGATAATCCGGAGAAATAAATAATCCATTCCTACAGTGTTTGGGCCTCGGAACACGATGGTGAAGTCCGTTTGCCGATCTGACGTTCCGTTCGGGAGTTGTTACGGAAGGGACAGACACGGACGGACAGACGTACAGGACAAACGCGATACCTCCCAAACGGGTCGCTAATAAACTTAAAAAGATAGCCAAACAGCGCTTGGTTGATTCCATTCAGCTGGTAGGTTAAGTGACCAGATCTCAAGCAAAGAGAATACAGTAAATCTGTTTACAAAAAGTAAGATCTATAATATTTTTGTTTAATATTTGTAATTTATCTGTATAAATATTTTGAATTTACTATTGTATTGAAAAATAATTCTGTTGTATTATAGAATAGTACTATACATAATCAGCACCTACAACACAGGTATTGTAGTACCTAGTGGGACTGATTTAATGTATTACATGTTATAAATGGAAATAAATTTATTATTTATTATTTAAAAAAAAAGTGGGGCGACATTAAAAAAAATAAATACACAAATAAAAAGAAAAAATAATAAATAAATAACTGAAAAAACAGGCATGATATCTTATCACATTATTAAAATACTATCAGCAAAGCCTGTCGGACGACAGGCATAAAAAAAAATCTGAAAAATCATATTATTATCAACTGTCAACTACAAAGTAAATATCTCCTTATAAACTACATTTTTTGTAAAAAACAGCATCAGATTTTTCTATCAGATGTCCTTGATCTATTCGGTCAAGAATTTTGATTTTGACGTCGCAAGCACGACGTGCTCGAGAAATAGCAACATATAACTGTCCATGACTAAAAAACAGGCTCTGGTAAATAAATACCAACCATATCTAAGGTTTGTTCTTGTAAATAAATTTTACTAAAATTAAGAATGGAATAATTATTATTTATCACCCATAACGCCGAAAGGCATTTAAAACTCACATTTATAATCTAAATACTGCGCTAACTTGTGAACGAAGCTTCTACAGCAAAAATGGTTTTGAGTTTCGAAATCAGCGTAAATAACTGAGTTAGTATGCCAAATTTCATTAAAATGGGTGCAGTGGTATCAAAATTCGAGATAATAATAATAAACGGACATGGTAGTTTATTGAAAATAGAACATCGGAAAAAAAATAAGACGCTGTAGGACGAAGCACTGTAGGTGCTTTTATGGATGTGATTATTAATGGTGAAACTATGTCTAACAGAGTCTATACTGTAAGCGTTCGTTATTATAACACTGGCTGTATTTAATCACTAACATCTCCAAGAATGTTTGTAAGTAGGATTCCTTTTGCATGCCGTAGAAAAGGAGTTGTCGAGGTCCAGAGTGTGTCCATTGTTACAGCAATGCATCTATCATGCTCAGCACATACCTTCTTTAAGGCCATCCTGTGCTCAGCAAGGCGAATCTTAAGCTTATGTTTAGTGGCCTCTACAATAGAGGCACCTGCTGTTCATACTTTCTTTGCAGGAGACCCCACATACATCATTGCTATAGTGAATTCTTACTGTGGGTCTTGTTGTTCAGAAAATGGCTCAAGAAATTTCTACCATACATACGATTGATATTGTAATTAGCTAAGAAGGGTTGGAATTGCTTACATACCTCCTCATGAAAGGATAAGCTCACAAATCTGAAGGTATCGTTTTTGTTTTGGTGTCATTATCGCAGACAGCAACACACTGCTGTTGTGATCTTATAAATCTCATAGATCTATCGATGTGTTTCTTAATCAAAGAGATGATAACCATTCTACGCTGTGAATGATTTTAATTTCATTCTGAAATAAGTTACATTAGAGAATATGGCGAGATCGCTCTTTTATCAACATATGTACAACATTAGTTTTATAGGAAAGCAGCAATGCCGATGAGAAATTAACAGTGATGATGTGGGCTTTCTGTAAACTGTTATTAGAAATTTTGGATGATCCTTAATCACTAAAACGTCTAGGAATGGCAGCTTACATTGCTCCTCTTTCTCCATTTTAAGAACAATATTGCTGTGGATATTGTTAAAAATATTTAAAAGCTCATCCTGCTTGTGCTTATTGATGACCAGAATGTCTACATGTCGGCTAAGATGCAAGATATTGCTGTGTACATCTTTTGTACATCCAAACAACTTCCTCAATGAAAGTCATGACATATTCAGCCAAGATTGCTGACGACGCGACGGCAGACCAACAAATAGTCCTACATTTTGTTTATAAACATTCTCATTGAAGGCGAAGATTTGAAACTGAATGAGCCATGCAATGAGAGCCATAGCTGACGTGAAGTTAAAGATTTGGTGTTCATTTAGCAGCATTGGCATTAACCACAAACCTGACAGCAGCTTCGATTAGGGGCCAAGAGACAGATGTCGGTCGGTGACGTCAAAGGAAGCCATCACATGGTCTTGCGTGGGTTGGATTTCTGTAGGCGTTTCAAAAGCTGTAAGTTGTTAGACACATTAAATTTCGAAGTGTGATTTAAAGGGCTTATGCAAATTCTTCAAAACATTAACGATTAAATCCAGTCAGTGTTACAATAATGACATTTCTGTAATGAACGCTTTACAGAATGGACTGTTAAGACAGTTTCCCCGTTCAACACCTACGCATCCATAAAAGGCCTTCAGCGTCTTTTTCTTTTTGTCCGATGTTCTATTTTCAGTAAGACATCATGGCTGATTTTTTTTATTATTACTTCATTGTTTTATTTTGTTTCTGTCCGATGTCCCGTTTTAAATAACACATTATGTGTGGTTTTGTTTTGTTTTTATTTATTTGACATTTTTTTTCTTTTTGTCTGATGTTCTACTTTCAAAAAGACAAATAAAAAGTAGGAATGATGTCTTTTTTATTATTTTTTCATATTATTTATTTATTTTTATTTTTTAATATCGCCCTACTTGTATAAACAGATTTACTGTGTTATCTTTGTTTAAGATCCTGCACTTTACCCACCAGCTTAGGGGCCGTCCATATATTACGTCATTTAAAATTATGGGGGGGGGGTCTGGTCGTTGGATGACAGTAACATGAAGCATGGGGAGGGGGGGTGTTTCCAAAAATGACGTCATCACTTGCTAATCTGAGATGACCCTGAAATAAGTTTTAATACTTAGCTCAGTTAGCTCACAAATCGCCGAGTGAGTAGATAGCATTCGACTGCAAAAAAGCTAAAATAATTGAAACCATCTGATAATGACATAAATAATGGACGTCTTGAACGGATTTTAAAGACTATGAAAAGTAAGTTATTTAGTTTATTTTTATCTTTATATTACTTAAAAATAGTTATATATATTTTTAAGTAATATAAAGATAAAAATATATATAACTACTCTGGGTATTATATTTACTTACTTAATAAAGGAGGCAAAAGTCTAATTTTTGAGCCTGATAAAACTCAGTGTTTTCTTCCGCAACATTTGATTTATGTTATCATATAGCCTTAAATTTTACGATTTTAAGAAAAAAAAATATTTAATTATTCAGATCTCCAAGCACAGCATAAAGAAACTACTTCTAAAAGTTCTGTTGCTGTTGAAACTGTAGATGATTTGACAGATGAAGAAAGGATAGAACTCTTGACGAATTCCCGTTCCATTGACAGGCTTCTTAAATGGGCAAGATGCTTTATAAGAATAGATGATGGGTTCAACGCTCTTATTGTGGAAGCAGTTTACTTAATAATTTCCAAAATGGTGAAACTTTCGCAGAAAATGCCAAGGTCTTTTAGAAATTTAAAGACTGATGTTAAAAGACATGCAGTCAAACAAACATATCAACAATTGTCAATCCTATTTCCGTAAAAAAAAAAAAGAATCGGAAGAAATGGAAAAGGCAGGGAAGTTAAATGCACTCAACTGTGCAAATGCTGCCTACTTCATATATAAAAGAAATTGTAGTATGAAACATATGAAGATTTGGTTTGTATCATGCGTAACAGTAGGTGTGATATTGGAACCAAAAATCATTCAAAGGAATTTCCTCGCTTGTACTTGCCATAAGCACATTCTGTGTTACTGAAAGAAGTCGCAACTTTTATTACAGGTGCTGATCTGCCTGTAGGAACAGTTGCTGATAAGATAACGGTAAACCATCGTAGCAGGCATATTATAGGATTGAGAATTCCAATTTCTGATATTAACACAAATAATCTTTTTCATTCTATTTATCTGGAACATAATTTTGTAAATGATTTTTCTGGTAAAGGCCTATCATCTAGCATCCTTCAAACCTTTCTTAAATTTGGTGTAGATGCTCAATATGTGAGAGAGTATTTAGCTGCCCTAGCTGTAGATGGGCAGTACATAAAGTTAGGTGTTGCCAACCATATAAAAGATGAGCTAAATTTGAAAAATATTCTAGCATCCTGGGACATGATGAAAGGCATTGAATTAATGGAGAAAAATGCTGAAATGTCAAATATTAACAAGGCACATAATCTCACAATTGAATGTATGAAGGAATTCATGCAGGGATTAAAAGATGAAAAGCTTGTTAATAGTTCAATAGATTTTGAGGAAGTTTTGTATCAACCAAAACTTTTCAAATCAATAAAGTTTACTGTTTATTGAATAAAATGGAAGTATTTAATACTTTCATACATGATTATAAATTTTTTGTATGTGCTTGTGAAAAAATATGTGAAAAAGATATGGAGCAATTTGCATTACGTGATAATTTGTTAAACAAATCCACTATATTCCATACACTTTCGTTAGCAGATTTACATGGCATTTTGACTAAAACTTCTAAAGTGTTCAATCAGTTGAAATTCTTCCTTGGTATTATGCAAGATCAATTAATAATTTTCGCTCACATTTAAAAATATTTATGAATTACATTGATGCAATGTCCAACTTAAAAACAGTTGATGATTTGTGTCAATTTTTGGGAAAAAAATCCAGATTCATTTTTCAAATATTCAAAAATAGCTACAGAGTTATTCAAATTTTGCATTTACCTGATGAACCTGTTCCACTACCTGATGAACTTTCGAGCTTACAAGTTCATCAAGATCAACTGCTTCAGCTAATTATCATGAAGAGGAGAAAAATCAGCTGAGTTCAAATTTTAAAAGTGATTTAAAGGATTTTTATCAAATTCATCACAAACATTTTGGAAAAATTTGATCATTATACCAAGAAAAAAATGGAAGTATTGATAATGTGATACAAAGGCTGGATGTCTTTTTAACTTTGATCATTTGATATATACACGATCGGATATTTCTAGAGAACATTTTGCATCTATGTTCACTTCTGAGACATTCTCAGAGTATATCAGCGACTTTCCTTTTAGCCTTACAAATGTTGATAAGGACACTTTTTTGGAATATAAAGAGCTATGTTCTTGGATGCAGCATAAAATATCTGAAAACAAAGATGTAGGATGACTTTGTGATTTATGAAAGCTTTTTAAGTTATCTATGATACCGCTGAAGCATAAATTCCCCCTTATTCTAAAATTTTTCTCGTTTTTTATGTCAATTCCTGCATCAGAGGCAATATATGAGAGTTGGGGGTCAGTAATAAGCAATGCTGACATATGCTAAGCACGCATCAGATATGCGTGTATTTATTAGTCCTGAAAGTGGATGGTCCATACATGCAAATTTTTGAAAGCTGCATTAGTTGAAAAATATGGGATGTCTAACTTTCAACATTTTAAGCATGTGTCTACAAATGTTGCTTTTAAACATGCTGTTACTTCGAAAGTAGGTAGTATTATTAATGATTCAGGTAAAGGCTTATCATGTTTTCACTAAGTTATATAATAAATAATTTTGAAAGATTAAACTGTGTTTAAGTTACTTTTCTTTACTTTCGGCCTCAGGTATTACTTACCTCAGGTATTACTTTTCTCTTAGCTTGCATTAACAGCAAATTCAATTTTAAAATGTATAAATATTTATTTATTGTCTGCGTGTATTATTGATCATATACAGTAAAACCCCGTTATTACGCTCGTCAAGGGACCATGACCTACAAGCGTAATAAGCGGGATAGCGCTATAGACGGGAAATGATTTATGAGATGAGGAAACATTTAGACACCATTTTACAGGAAAGATACTTGATTCTGCAATAGATGTAGTGCTAATGTGAGCTTATTTCCTATTAAAAAAACAAATCTGATTGTGGTTTGCCGTGTGTGTGTGCTACTGTTATGAATTGACATTTTCAATGCGTTTCAAGTAACTATTAACATTAATTGATACACCACTAGGAGCAGTACTAATATATTTTCAGAGCAGATTTAGTGCACTGCCCGCTATTTCACGCGCCTTTTCTTGAATGGAACTGATGATGGGACTGATGATGGCCACTTAATGGGACTGATGAATCCATTCAATTAGAATTTCCTCGGCATTTTCATATTTTCCACACTTTACTTTTTTACGTTTGCAATCACCCTTCGCTGCATTGGTAATTCCATTCTTATTTTTTATTATTGTTCTCAGACTTGATGAGGGAATTCCTAGAGATTTTGCGAAATCCTTCTGACTTAGTGTAGAATTCTCGTCCTACTTACGGAGAATTTGCAATTTTTCACTTATAGAAAGGGATTTCCGCTTCGAAATTTTGCACTAACTTACTGTAACACAGACCCGCACTTCAAAGAGTTCAAAGATTCCCTCCTACCAGGGAAAGAAAAGAATCTTTACAGTGTTACATTTCTTTTCGATGCAAAATTTCCGATATAAAAAAAGCGCTACAAGCGGGATTTGAAGCGTTATAAGAGGGTAAAAGTATACAGAGTTACATAGAAAATTCCAGGGACCATATGAAAGGAGCGTAAAGAACGGGATAGTGCTATAAGCGGGAGCGTAATAACGGGGTTTTACTGTATTTTAAAATGCAAATTTTGCTTTAAAATGACAGTAATTTATTATGATAGTAAGCTTGGCTCTGCATCGTTCGGAGTTGCACGAAATTTTGGGTTCTGAAACTTTGTTGCCAATGGTGCTGCAGATTGATACAGAAAATAAGTCTGCTACTGGGGACAGCGTCACGGGGCAGGCACTTTGAGGTCGAGTTGGCTGAGGTGGACGTGGATGAGCCGAGAAAGAATCTGTAGCGAATCCCATGCCTGTGATTCAGAGTTTGGAGGAATGGATGAAGTCCCCACGGGAAAATACAGCAGAACTTCGATTATCCGAAATTCTTTTAACCGGAACCTCATTTAACCGATGTCGGTTTCCTGAAGTTTTTTTTTTAATAAACAATATCACTTCAAGGTCATCTTCGGCGGCGGTATTCCTGCTACAGGCAGTGCCGACATCTTATCTCTTTCTCCCCCCCATCCCCCCTCCTGTCGGAAATTCCATTCTATTGACCCCCTTTGCCGAAAATTCCCTTCGTCTCCAAGACAATCTTCTGTCCGATTCAGAAGCGTTGGCTTTACCGAAATGTAGAGCATTCATTTATGCCATGGAGCCCACTAAGGAAAACGCAACAGCGATGACGATAACAGCGAAAGTGATGAAGATGAGTGACCGAAACTTCTAAAATAAGCAACTCCGATGCTTTTGAATGTTTTGCTAAAGGACTGATGTTGGTGCAACAGACTGACTCTGATTCTACAGAACTTATGCTACTGAAACAACTTCGGGACAGAGCGGCTAAACGACGTCAGTCATTCTTACGGCAGAGCAAACTTATTAAGCCAATGTAAAGTATGTATGCCGCGCTGGTGTGGTCGAGCGGTCTCAGGCGTCGGTCTGTCGTGAGATCAATGTGCCAGCGCCCAGGTTCAAATCCCGGTAGCGAGCATGGATGTTTCAAAACTTTCCTTTCCTGTGTTGTAGCCTCTTCTTCACTTTCTCTTCGGTCTGACGTCATTCCTTAATGGCGTCCTGGGGAAGGCCACGGGAAACCACCCCAGTATCTTTCCCTTGTAATTCTAGGGAGTCTGCTAGGGGTTCGCCGTCTTGGGAACACTAGCGCTCCCTGGAGCACGGATGCTTCGGCAACGAAGCTCGCACTTCGGTGCGAACCGACCACACACAAAGTATGTATGGCATGTCCTTTAAACATTTACATTGCATTTTCTGACTTGTGTGACATCTATTGAACAAATTTATTGTTTATAATTATAGTAATATAATTAAAAATATCACATTTAGTTATTTTGAACATGTAATAATGTTTAAAAATCCAGTATTAAATTTTTTGCAGTCTCCTGACGGCCATTTTTAAATGCTCTCTTTTATCCAGAATTTTCGATTTACCGACGGAGGTCCGGTCCCGACCACTTCGGTTAATCGAAGTTCTACTGTATTAAATAAACAATTACCTTTACAATTTTAGGGGATTTTAATTGTCAAAGTAATCCCTCACATTTATAGCTTTAGAAAATGACGTCATTTTGAGAGAGAGGGTTTATGACGGATTATGATGGTAGGGTAATTGTAGAGGGGGGGGGGAATAAAAAAATCGACAAAAATCGATGACGTAATATATGGACGGCCCCTGATCAACAAAGCGCTGTTTGGCTATCTTGTTAATTTGATTATGCTCATGTTAATTCTTTTAAATTTCTTTTGTTCGTTCTTTTGTATATGAGGAAGAGAGTCGTTAACTTGAGGCCTCGAAGCATGTCATTTTTTTAATAAGTTTTTTTTTTATATGTATTGTGCAGTTTTGGTCATTTATTATCATTAGTTATTGTTTTCAGATCTTAAAAAAACTACACAAATTCTGGCAATAAAAATGTATGAAGAGATTCAAAAAGACTATTATTTCTTATTTTTACAGTTTTTATTATAATTTAAGAAAAGTTTAAAAAAAAATAAAAGTTGAACATCATAATTTTTGTCATCAATTTTAATTTTTTTTTAAAAATAAGTATTGAGAAAATAAATAAAACATCTTATTCAGACAACTTTTAGTTCGTTTCTTAATTATAATAAATTTTAACTGTTACTATAAGCATTCGTCGATATTTTTCTTAAACAAAATTGGGAATTATTATTGTTTAAAATAATCAATTATAAATCAAAATCCATTTTAAAAATTACAACTACCAATGCTTACATTTATTTTACAAAGTTGCAGAGTTTTCACTACATCAGGATTTCAAGCGCAATAGTATACAGATGATTTGAATTCGAATAAAAAAAAAAGGGAGAGGGAGTGGGGCTTATTCCTATATTTCAAAAGAAAAATCTTACATAATTTGCTTTTCTACATTTGTTATTATGAATCTTAACATTGTTAAAAGTTGTATGTCTGTAGGCGTAATCACGCTAAAACGACTGGATCGGTTTTCTTGAAATTATGTACTTCATTAATATAATATACATCTTTAAAAACCTCTTTTTATTTCTGACGATATTTCTAAAAAATTCTATCATTTTGCTTTTTCAAGCCTTCTTTTCAACAATAACAAGAGTTTATCATTTTCAATTATACAACATAATAATAATGTAATCATGTTTCAATTAGATAATAATATGACTTAATAATAAAATCTTATCATTCTCCGTTTTACAACATAATAATACTGTAATCATTTCTAATTACCCAACATAATAATAATGTAATCATGCCTCAATTTAGGAAATGTCACGACAAATTCCTCTACCAATTAGTATTATGTCTTATTATTTTCCATTTTATCACAGAATAATGAGATCATGTTTCAATAATAATATTATGGTTCCTCTACCAATAAGTATTATGTCTCAATTATAAAATAATTATAAAATTATCAAAAAATAAAATAAAATAAAAATAAAATAAAGTTTTTTTATTTAAATTTTGCTTCCTTCCCTCAAATTATTCAACTCCTTTCATTGTCAGAAGCCACTACGAGATGAGCGGAGCGTACATGTAAGCGTTGTTATATGATTACTTTATAAACAGCCTCCGAAGAGCACTATAGCAAGATTGACGTTTTCGCGCGATTGTCTTATAGTAGTTTTCAAAAAAGAAGGGTTTGCCATATATGGTCCTTTTGTCGCAATCGATTTTGTCTGGAATAAACATCACCAGTCATGACGTCATCAACGTGAACTCAACAATTAAAAAAAAACTTTTCAATAAAATAATCTTAAAAAAAAACATAAAATTATTAAAATAATAATAACAACAATAACATAGAAATGTATTCGTAATTGTAGAAACTATAAAAACCAGAATGTTTTCGTAATGTTTATAAGATTTCAGTTACGAAGGTTGCAGTAGATGGCGCTGTTACGTCCTGGAAACATCAATCCATAAGGAAATTACGTCATCAAAAGCTCTTCTTTCATGAACTAAACTGTAGGATGAGTGTTTAGCAATCCTCCAGCAGTGTTTGCTGTCGCTTATGAACTCTTTGCGTTTTCGATACACAATTAGAGACAAAAGGTCCTAAACGACATTCATGAATGAAATAACATCTTTTATCATTCCAATAACATACCTCTGAGTAATTCGGGAATAAGCAACGTTCTGTGTTTCGTTTTCAATAACAACTGCTCAAGAACTGATAAACTAATAAAACTAAATAATCCTTTAAATTGCTGTGTTAACAATTACGAAAAATTAGCAACTTTTCAACACAATACTACATCTATCTACCAGCAGTCTTAGGAATTACTTTTTCAAAGTCAATAGTCTTACATTTAATGTTAATCTAAAAAAAAAAAAAAAAAAAAAATTCGTTTTAAAATTTGACAACCCACTGACAAAGAATGAAAATTTATAAAATTTATAAAATTTATAAAATTTCCTTAATTTTATCACATTTCTTCATAATTAACAAATAAGCAATTTAAGTTATTCATGCATTCTAAATTTAATAAGTTATTCTAAAATATCTTAATTTTAATGTATCGTAAACTTTTATTAATGTTTTAAACAGATTCTTAAATATTTCTATTCTTTTGTTGCCAATTTTCATTTCATATTTTATGCTTTCAATGATATTTGTGTAAATGGAAGAACAACAAGCTGTAAAAACAGAGCCTCCCCTTTCTTCAATGATCGATGCACTATTCCTTGTATTGATTTATTCTTCGTAAAGTCCTCTCCTATCTTCCGATGATTTCTCTCCACTATATTTAGGCCTATGCTTTCCCATTACGTCTGTTATTTCCGTTGAGGTAGATTTATTGTTAAGCAATGGAAGGGAACTTGTGAGGTTGTTTTTCTTTTATCTCGTGTTAGTCATTTCTTTTCCCTGCGACAATGGTCTACGATGAAAGATTCTGTTCTTTAGACTTTATTCATCATCACGAAAACATCTTTAAGTCGATATCATTGATTTACTTCAACCAGCGCTTGCTTCCTTCGAAAATAAAATTAACAAATTAGAACACAAGCGCGAGATCAAATGATCGATTTGAAATTAATTAATTCTAACGAAAGTAATATTTAAATAGCCTACAACGTAAATTTAACGTGCTGGAAATTTGATCAAAAATAAGAAAAAAAATAAGAAAAAATAAAAGTAAGAGCAGCACAATGCGTAAAGAAATTGCCTTTCTGATTAATTATGAGAGGGAATGGGGAACAGCCGTTTCGTCCTGCAAGGGACTGATCAGCCCGATCCACCCTCCCCGATAAAAACCCAGAAAGGCAAGAACTTAAGTGAAGGTCACCATCACACCTGGCCGTGACCCCCGAAATAAATAAATTCACTGCGAGATGTGACGGTGACCTTCACTTAAGTTCTTGCCTTTCTGGATTTTTTTTGTCGGGGAGGGCAGATCGGGCTGATCAGTCCCTTGCAGGACGAAACGGCCGTTCCCGATTCCCTCTCATAATTAATCATGAAAGGCAATTTCTTTATGCATTGTGCTGCTCTTACTTTTAATTTTTCTTATTTTTGATAATATTTAAATTTTGAAGATAAAATATTTAACAAAGAGAGGAAAATATATCATTTTTTTTATATATATATATTTGTCTCATTAAAATGCAGGATGTTGTTGGCGTGCCAGCTTTCGAACATCTGCATGGTATAATCTTGTTAAGAAAGAAAAAATTGTTCAGTCAAAAAAGACTTGTCCATTCGTTTACGTTGACGGGTTTTTGATCAAACCTGCAATACTCTGTGGTAGAAAAGTAATAAGTGGTGTATTTATAAACAAGAAAGAAATTTAGAAAATCTACAGCAGAACTGTATGTCCTCAGTAGGTCGTATCCTCAATAGGAATTTTTAATAATCTGTTCAACACTTGAAACTTTCACATTGTTACGTTGTATTGTTTTTGATTTTACGATATCTAGTTACAGAGCTTCATTTCAACGTCTTGATATTTTGAATAAATTATTTCTTTCTTTCTTTTTTTTTAATTGTGAAAACTACAAAAACGAAAAGCCTACATTATATTCAATTTATAAAATATATTCAGTTAATTAACAAAAACACGCCCACATAATATTAAAATATGTAAAAAACATTACCAGATCAGTTTCTGCAAGTGATCGCTGCTTTCTTCAATGAACATAAAAAGACACAACTCTAAAATAAACAAAATTAAAATTCACATAAAAGTTAATGAAGCAAAAAGAAGAGAAGAACCAATCAACTTCATTGGGCGTCCTACATGTGACGTCATCCAATGGTAACATTGTGTCCAAATAACTACGAGCATTTGGATAATTTAAAAAAAAAATCTAAATATCTCAGCACAACCTAATGCAGAAAAATGGTAAAAAAAAAAAAACAAAAAAAAAATAAAATAAAATGTGTATACATATCAGGTCGAATATAACAGGCAAAACTCAAAGCCTTACCTTCGGTTTCGCAAAGCAAAGATTTCAATCAATCTTTTGGAGTTTAGAAAAAGGATAGGATATAAGAAAAAAAAATTAACATACATTACTAAACTATATAAAGCCGAACAGTGATGTGGAATTTGAAAACGGCAATAGAAAAATTATATCACAGTTTCTGTGTACGGCCAATCTATCCTCACGTCATCAGCGGCGAAATTTAGAAACAATTTAGAAAACAAAAACTTAATATTCCAAGACTTTGCTCATTTATAATCAAAAACTAACAACAAAATTACTGATATAATAACTAAGTAATAAAGCCGGTCAATGCTTTATATTGCGTTTTTGTTTTCTAAATTGTTTCTAAATTTTGCCGCTAATGACGTGAGGGTAGATTGGCCGTATCTTCACAGAAACATTGATATGGTTTTTGTATTGGCATTTTTCAAATTCCACATCATTGTCCGGAACTCAAACTAAAGCAGAAAAATAGTACAAAAAAAAAATATATCATGTTATTCTTCTTTTTAATCGTTTGTCAGCTGACTTATTTGGACATAATGTTGCCGTTGATGACGTCATTTATAGGACGCCCAATGGAATTGATTGGTTCTTCTCTTCTCTTTGCTTCATTAACTTTTATTTGAAATTGAATTTTGTTTATTTTAGAGTTCTGTCTTTATATCTACACCGAAGAAAGCAGCGATCAGTTGAAGAAACTGATCTGGTAATTTTTTTAATCTATTTTAATATTTTACTGGTAAGTGCGTGTTTTTGTTAATTAAGTTCATGAAATTATTCTCGCATGTTAAATGGTTAGGTTTTATAAAATCTACTGTACACAGACATAAGTCATTTACTGCTTACCCGTTAGGGCATAGCAGAGACTGTACACAAACAGTAAAAAATTTTCCATTTTCTGGAAAAAAAAAGAATTAAATCTGCATAATTTACTTGATTATAATGGTATCAAATCATTCGCAGTGAATTACCTAAAAGAACAATGAAATTTTAATTGAAAAAGGATAGAAATGTACTGTTTGGATTCCAATTCTTTTCTAAGGGGATTTTCATCGCCTTCCGGTGCTAATTTCTCGACAACGACCCATTTAGAAAAGATTTGAAATATAAATGTTAGAGCGTAATTAGGTTCTCGAATATACATACCAAGTTTCAAGGCGATCCATCTAGCTGCAACGGTTATAACAGTTCCTAGGGAAACATGCACCTACTCGCGCCTGGTGTTATTTGGTGAGTCCAATTTTCTATTGGCTAATAAATAGATATATGTTATGTTACGTTATGGTATGTTACGTTACGTTACGTTACGTTATGTTATGTTAGTTATGTTATGTTATGTTATGTTATGTTATATTAATATTTTATTTGTCATCAACCATTTTTAATTTTTTTCTCAGTCTATTTTATTTGAATATTTAATGAAATACAAAATACTAATTTGTTGATGATCTTTTACTTTCTCAGCTAATCCTCATGTCTAAAAATTGGTCTTATTTGCAAATATCATTAATTAATCCCTTTTTTATTGGAATTCAGTTGGTTTTAAACTTGTGGTGCGATTTTTTTGTAGGTTCCTTGTTTCATCCATCAAGTATTCTGATAATTGTTTCTTTTTCTCTTCAAAATCATAAACTATACAGATCTACAGTAAAACAACAAGGAAAAAACCCATGGAATTAATATTCATTACCTCTAAATACAGTAGAGCCCTGATTATAATTATCCGAGTTAATGTGGACCAAGATTACCTCGGATAACCGAAAAACTCGGTTAAAGCGAAAATTTTAAATAAAATAAATCGTATAGGTTTAAGTGAATATTTTAACAAATAAAAAAATTATACAGATGCACTACATGCAATTCATATTGTTACGATAATAAAATAGTTCTTTTACTTAAAAAAGTCCTTAATTGTTTTTTGTTTTACTTTACTTTGGCGTTAATTTTGCTTGTTTACCTAATTATGCCACGAAAACTTTAAATAAAAATGAATATGACTTTGAATTTAATATGCTTTGATTTATTTTATTGGGGGTTTCGACTTAATTAGTCTCATATACAAATCCCAACTTATATATTTCAGAAAATTAAAATTTTATATATAATACTTTAAGTAAGCGTTTTGGTATATTTTTAATAGTATTGTACTGTATTGTTTTATATTGTACATTACAGTTTGAATCACAAATCATTAATTACTTCTCTGGTTTAAGGTGAATGGTGTAATGAGTTTTTTTCGTGCTATTCTTTAATACAAAATGCGAGAGAGGAAGTGTTATGGAGAGAAGACGGCCTTGTGGATATCACAAGCCACAATTTGCTTGTCGACGTAAACCCAGGTGGGTGTGAGGCTGGAGCTGTAATCCTGGATTCAACCAGGGCGGGATGGGTCTCGAGGTGGGGCGGTGAAGCTGTCGGAATGTCCGCTCCATGTCAGTGGGGCTGCAGAGGCTTATCTCCAGCACGCAGGCACGCGCTATGAGTAGGCGAATTATTAACCGGGTAGATCGGAAAGCACGCTGCCACATGTAGGATCCATCGATCAGGACACGTTCCCCCCACCCTCCTACTTTCAACACAAGACACTCAGAATTCATTACTTGAAAAAATAATCCAGATTCAAATATAGTGAAGTACAATCCTAACATAAACCTCATGAATCAAATGCCAATAAGAAAGAATGAAATGATAAAACCCTTTTCTTTACAAAAAAAAAGTAACTGATCTTAATGTAATATGAAAAATATTTTTTTCATTAATTTTTTTTTTCATTAAAGAAAAAAAATTAAAAATAAGGTGTGTATTTTTTTTAAAATAATTAAAATTGAGAAATTAAAGAAATAAACCATTTCTCAGTATTAAAATTATATAATTCAGCTTTTCCTTAATTTCTAATTTTTTTTATCTTTTAATTATTAAAATAATCATTAAAAAATAAAAAAATTAGAAATTTTTAATGAAAAAAATTTTTTTTAATAAAAAATAATCATTGATAAAAAAAAATAATTAAAAGATAAAAAAAAATAATTAAAAGATAAAAAAAATTAGAAATTAAGGAAAAGCTCAATTATATTTATAATGATGTTAATACCGAGAAATTATCTATTTCTTTAATTTCTTAATTTTAATTATTTTTAAAAAAAATACATCTTATTTTTATTTATTTTTTTCTTCTTTAACTGCGAGTAGTTAATAAAAGGAAACACCAATCCTTAGCTCTTCAAATAAACATCTTTAACTCTTCAATATTTCAATTCTCTGAAAGAGAATTTTTTCAGGAAATTTACAAATGAGAAAAATAACATCTTTCTTCCATTTCTAACAGAAATGAAGTATAACAATCAATCAAAATGCAATACAACAACGTTACAAATAAATTCCTTCCTTTCATTATTACAGACAATGAAAATAATCAAGCAAATGAAATTACATCAAACAAGAATGCCTTTTTGAGTCGAGCTGATAAAAAAAAAAAATCTTTATCGATTGTACTATATCGATAAAGTACACAATAAAGAAGTGTTTGAAGGAAATAAAATGAAAGTGATTTTTTACAAAGGTAACAGTTTATTCAAGAAAAGGAAACATAAAGAGAATGAAGGAAATATTCTGTATAGGATGGGTGTGATTTATAAACTGGAATGTAGAACATGTCATGAGATATACATAGGAAGTACGGGAAGAGCGGTCGAAGAACGCCTCAAAGAGCACCTAAGAGCTTTTCAGAATGATCAGTTAGGAATATCAGATTGGGCAGATCATGTGATAAAAATGTCTCATGATCCGGATCCAATAGTAGAGGTTCTTTACAAATCCAAAGATGAAAAACTGAACGGTATACGTTGGAATCTGGGTTTATTAATATGGCAAAGTGTATGAACAGAGATAGATCATTAAAAATGAATACAATTTCTTTTGGATTATTTGTAAAGGTTATTAACAATAATAAGAACGTTAAATTAAAACTAAATTTAAGCTAATTTGTATTGTAACGTTATTGTGTACTTTACCGATATAATGAAAAGGTTGTATCATTGTCTTTAATAGTAAGAAGAAAATTATTTGTAAAGGTATAATTTCATTTACTCGATTATTTTAATATTGTCTGTAATAATGAAAAGGATGAAGTTATTTGTAACGTTGTTGTATTGTATTTTGATTGATTGTTGTACTTCATTTCTGTTAGAAATGGAAGAAAGATGTTATTTTTTCTCATTTGTAAATTTCCTGAAAAAATTCTCGTTCAGAGAATTGAAATATTGAAGAGTAAAAGATATTTATTTGAAGAGTTAAGGATTGGTGTTTCCTTTTATTAACTTAATAGTAGAAGATTTAGGATGTTGCGAGTAGTTAAATATAGTAAATATAATAGATGTTTTACAATTAAATTTTAAGAGTGTACATTAAGTACATATTTACACTCTTTATGATCTCATGAATTTATAATAATTGAAGTATTTATATCATATTAATATCAATAGATAACTATTTAATTAAAAAATAAAAGTATTATTAATTACTTAATTAAAACCTAATACTTACTTTAGTTTCTATTGTTTAATTGTCATTAATAATACGCCTACTGCAAGTATATGCAGACAATTTATTGAAGCTGTAAACTAAATTATAAAATTAAAAAGTTATATAAAATATGTATTTAAGATAAAAAATGTTCTTCAGAATTATGGGGTTTATAAGTTCACGAACAGGTTTTGATAAGTTGTCTTACAAATACCTCATTATTTATGAGCTGACTTCACTTGAGTTAGGCGTGGTGGTGAAATGTGAGAAATTAATTAATTAAGGAATTAGCATTCACCCGTGAAACAGCAGAATCACGCAAACAAGTAAAATTAAGTAAATAAGTCTAGCTTGATGAATGAAACATCTAGTTGCTAGTTCACCTCAAAGCTACGCCGTTCCGACGGGGCCTTGTGGTCTAGGCGGCGGTCTGTGTCGGAATCTGGGTTCGAATCCTGGCGCGGTGCTTGGATGGTTCATTTTTTTCTTCTTCAGTGTTATTGTGGTGTACTAAAGGACTATGTCAATTCTGGCAGCCAGACAATCATCTCGATCTCCAGGCTAGTGAATGAAAATAATAATAATGAAACTGTGTGTGTGTGGGGTCGGTTCGCACCGAAGTGCGAGCTTCGTTGCCGAAGCATCCGTGCTCCAGGGAGCACTAGTGTTCCCAAGACGGCGAACCCCTAGCAGACTCCCTAGAATTACAAGGGAAAGATACTGGGGTGGTTTCCCGTGGCCTTCCCCAGGACGCCATTAAGGAATGACGTCAGACCGAAGAGAAAGTGAAGAAGAGGCTACAACACAGGAAAGGAAATTTTTGAAACATCCATGCTCGCTACCGGGATTTGAACCCGGGCGCTGGCACATTGATCTCACGACAGACCGACGCCTGAGACCGCTCGACCACACCAGCGCGGCATAATGAAACTAAATACCTTAGATACTTGTTTTTTAATTAGAATACCTCCTTGATAGAATAAATAAGTGGAAAGTTTAACCTACTTATCGAGACGATTGGCTGCCAGAATTGCTAGTTCCTTAGTGCACCACAGGGGGCGAACTAGCTTTGTAAAAAATGTTTGTTTTTAACCGAAATAAGCATTTTTAAGTGGTCTGAAGAATTTCTTGTGATAAATATAAACACTGAACACTAATTTAATTTTTACACGAGCTATCAATTCAGAAAAGCCTGAATCACATATGCTTTGAATTCGCTAGAAAATTTAACAAGTAAATTATAAAAATAATAAATAAAAATTATAAAGCAAGCGAGACTTTAGTAAAGTCTTTAGTAATATTAAAAACAACAATAGTTTGACCACGGTTCTGGGATTTTGGGGCGCTTTTACGGTCATAGCCCGCTTGGCTTCGGACTTGTGTCTGTTTTCAATTGATAACCATTGGCTTGCGTGCGCTTGTTTCGTCCAATTAACATCCACGTGCATGGCAATTTTTGTTTCGCCTTTCGCTTCTAACCAATCGAACATCAAGTCAGTTTGGATTCAAACACCGTTCGCTGAGAATCTCTCTAACATGTCTTTATACGAGTTTCACTCTGTGATTAAGTGAACATTAACCCGTTCTATTCTGTTGAGTCTCAAAAGTTGTTTTCTGGATGGAGATATGGAACTGCTTTACTGAGATGATTGAGTAAAATTATTTATTCCTAAATGCGTATCTGCATTTTTTATTTTTTGTTTACTTATTACTTTACAGTGTTCAGTTTAGTTTAGTTATAAATGCGTTATTTACTTAAGTTATGGACCTACATGATTATTGCAGTGCAGTACTTAAATCGATAAATGAAAAATAGATCAGATTACTGGTGAATGTGGGTGGCTTGACACTCGAGCACGTCGACCTGAAAGATCTTTTGTGCTATCCCACGAAAATAAGGACAGACGGAGAGAAAGACTGAGAAAGGATGGTGTTAGAAATGCAGGGAAACGGGAGAACCCCGGGAAAACCTGCCCAGCGCGGATCGCCACCATCAACGAAACCCACATGAGAACCGAACCCGATACTCAGAGGTGAGAGGCCAGTGTCTTAGCGACATCGCCAACCGCGCGGCCTTTAAATGAAAAATATGTAGTGTTTGCAAAATAAGTAGCGTCCATTTAAAACTTCCGTCATTCCTCGGGACCAAAGACGTACGACCAGGACATGTTCATGATTTCGAGACCCAAGGTACCAAAACAAATAATGACAATAAATTACATGATGAAAAGAAGTATATGTTATATAAATGCTCTACTTAACAGTATAAAATAGTACGTTGGTGAAACTGCAAGGCTAATATATCCTATTAAAGTATTTTTAAAAATATATCCCATGTAGAAGCTTTAATGGAAAAGTTGGCAAAAACATCTTCAAAAGACGGTTGGTAAGACTATGTAGCATTAGATGTTAGGGAAAAGTGTACGAGGAGGACAATAGAATGACAACGAGGAATTCGAATGAATTAAGGGACTTCAAGCAGAGTCTTGTCACTGAAGCGAAACATCACATCAAACATCTGAGAAACAATTCCTCGGGATTATTATTATTTTTTGTGTGTATGTGTGTGTGTGTGTATGTGTGTGTGTGTGTGTGTGTGTGTGTGCGCGCGTGTGTGTGTGTGTATGTGTTTGTGTGTGTGCACAGAAAGTAAGGATTTAAGCGTTCAGATAGGGTCTTATGGGTGAAAAAAAATAATGGCTAACAAACTAGAAATATGGAAGGATGGTAGAATGACGAAAATTACCAGGTAAGGTAATAGCATATTGTACAGTAGCAGTTTATGCTGTAAAGCTCAAAACACATAAGAAGAGTTACATTTATTACGTTTTACTGTCCCACTAATATACCATTACTTTTACTGTCCCACTAATATACCATTACTTTTACTGTCCTACTAATATACCATTACTTTTACTGTCCCACGTTCTGTAATTGACATTTTTCAAAGAAAAACTCAAATGCAATTGTGCTCTTATGTCCTTACGTTTATTCTCTTTATATCTTTTTTGTCTTCACGTGCATAACGAGTTCAGAAGAACACAATGGGTTAAAAACGAAACATTTTCTGTGACGTCGATCGACTATTCTTGGAACAACCTGAAATGCAATTACAATTCACTGTAAAAACACTGCAATTTTCTCTATTTCAAACTCTGCCTGTCTCTGGTTATTTGTCTCCTTCATTTCCGGTGGATCTACAAATAGAAAGATCCGTCGTCGCATCCAGAAATGGACGTCAGATGGAAATCTTGCAGCCAAAACGTTTCGAAAACAGATCTCAGAAGGGAAACGCAATTATTTTCGTGATCAAAATCTCGGGGTGAGTTTGGTCAGTATCTTAGTTTTTTTTTTTTCCTTTCTATCTTTCTTTAAAATAAAGTTTGGTAGAGGAAACTTTTGTTTAGTAAAGGCTATTTATATTTTCTTGGTAAACATATCTACCACAGGCTGTGAAAGATTGGGGTTTAGGCTTATATTTTTTGGTGTTTACGATCTATACAACCCTAGTGGTCTTATTAGAAAACAACGGAAGCTTTAGATATATAAAAGCGCTACAATGTAGGACTACAAACCATATTCCAGCACATTTCTAGTTGAAAGGTCCTAATTATAACTATGTACAGTTCTAATTACACATGATTCATAGAATTCACGTAAGTATTTCGATTTCTTTATACCAAAAATAACTATATTCTCTGAATTCAATTGGTGCCCCGTATTTTCACAATGAATGGCAGTGCTATAGTTTTCATTTTCGTTTTTAACTGCACTTAAGTGCTCCTTCACTCGCGTACCATTTATTTTTTTAACATTTTTATTTATTCAAAAAACCCGAAAATAAATTACATCAAATAAACTAAAACTAAAAATTAAGTTCAAATTCTGAAAAATAGATGCAATAGAATACTGACATCCATTTGTAACAGTCGGAAATGTGTTGCTTGGCAACGCTCGTGCAAAATTTTAGACAGCGTCGACCATGCAACAATACTCCTGTTGCCAGGCAACGCTCGTGCGAATTGTTGCGAAATTCAATTGTTGGCGGTCGTACACGCGCGGACAAAATTTTTTTTAATAATACAGAATTGTAATTGGAATATAAATATAGGCCTTTCGATTTTAAAAAGAAAACAAACAATTAAGCAAACAAAGAAAAAATAATAATGAAATTTTAAGAAATAACATTGTGGAGGAAAGTAGGCTTTAGTTCTTTCGAAATTCTTGTTTGTTTGGTTTTTTGTTTGTTTTGACAATGTTTTTTATAGGCTCTTACCACGTCAGTTGGTATTCGAATGTTATAATATCTATTTATTCCTTGTTTTTTTAGCTGAATTGTGTCATGGACTCATTTTTAGTGGTCCCATGTTACAGTTAACATAGGGAACAGCTCTTGCTTTTGTGTTGTCTGTCTGTCTGTCATACTCTGTAGCGGCCAAACGGTTAGAGATATTAGAATGAAACCTTCACCATTGTGTTCAGCATCCAAAAGTAGGTGACAACGTAAAAAAAAAAAATGAGACCTGTAAGACCCCTCCCTGACCCCCCCCCCCCAAATTAACCTTTTCCATAGCACTATTGGTAATAATGATAATAATTAACACAGTAATAATACTGATACTTCATATATAACAATACTAACAATTACCTACAGGACGTCATTGTTAGTATTTACAAACATATTGTTTCATTTAACGTACTGTTTCTTTAACATATCCAAATGATGCACTTAGCATTGTATTAGCGGTCCCTAGGTTACAGCTTGCCTGTAAAATAAAAAGGAACGGTCTTGCATTTATATGCTCTTGCTTTTAATTATTTTGTTTATACAATTGTGCACTGTCTAAAAGCATTACTTACCTTGTTCAATTAGAAAATAATTCTATGGTTTTTACACAGTTGGTAAGAAATAGATAAGAAATCATGGCGTTTCTTAATTTTCACAACGAAAAACCATTTATTTAAGCAATTCATAAAACGTTCAAGGAAGAATTCTTTGAATCAACGCATTCTTCATTCAAGACCCGCTCGTTCTTCAGAAATTCATTCTCCAGTTCGCAGTAATGTGATTAAGTCGCTGAAAATAAAATTGAAGAAAAAGAACTCCTATTCTGCGATGATTTCCCTCGATTGGTGGCAGATATGTTTGCCAATATGTCAAGATCCACTGATAAGAGAAAACTCTGAAGTGAAGAATACGTAGGAGTCGGAGAATAAATTGCGATGATGAAAAATGAAATGGAGAAAATGAGATCAAGTAGGCGGAGTACCAAGTGATCTAAATGCAGGCAAGGTTTTGTAGATTTTTCGAAATCGAGAAAGAAAAGTAGGAGAATTTTACGAATACAAAGAAATACGTTTATATATTTCTAATATTTTCTAACAGCTGTAATTGCTCCTATTACGTTTGTACGATTAAGGACCGGATTTTTAAAAGTGGAATATATTTGCCCACATTTAAGATTTAAAAAAAAAAACAAAAAAAAACAAAAAAAAACAACTTAAAACGTATAACCTAAAAATTCAAATTAAATTAAAAGTTGACCTAAAAATCATCCAATCAAAACAAAGGAAAACAATAGGAACCCGGTTTCCATCTTCCAACCAAAAAAAGAAAAATACTTCTTCACCTCCTTCTAAACAGTGCTAATATTCCTTAATAATTTCCCGAAGGCTTTATAGACATAATATCATCAATACGACAAGTTCATTTGGGTCGAATATTGTAAAATACAGAAAATACCTTATTAAAGTATAAGATTCTTGCATTAATTAAATTAATTTGAGACGACTAACTGAGGATTAGGGGGAACTGAGGACTAGGGCATTTTACAATCCAAGACCAAATCATGAGCAATTTCTCATTTTTATTAATTTTTATTTTTGTATGAGTTTTCATAAAAGAAAACAACCATAGCATAATTTCAGCAATTATTTTTATAAAATAAAATTAGATTAACTAAAACTATCAACGGCCGCCATGCACTAATTTAAAATAAACCAACAGCAATAACATTTTAACACTAGCCGGGTACCATCGCTTCGCTCCGGAAACCTTGCATATATATAGCATTACAAAAAAAAAAAAAAAAAAAAAAAACTCTATTTATTTAGCAAATTAATATTGAGATCGGAGAATATACGACTACCCAACCCGTTGTGGCTTTATCCGCTTAACTCAGGTGCATTGCGGGTTGGCGCCTCACACCTGGGGTTGCGCCACACACACATTTTTGCATGTTTGCGCAGAAACGTTTGTGAATGAGTGATATATCGTTCGATAGAACTTTCATATACCAACATGTTCTCAATATAATGTTTTCTTCTAACTTTTATACTTTTCGTTTAAATTGAGAAAAGTCAAAATTTGACCCTTTAAAAGGCGCCATCTTGATAACCAAAAATTTTTTTCGAAAGATTTTTGTAGTATTTTGTTTGTCTTAAAAAGATCTACATTTTATCCATTTGCTTGACCAATCTATCTCTTATTAATTAATAATTTTTAAGAAAGTAATAATGTGATATTTTTATTCTTGTTTTGCAGCCTAGACGAAAACACCGAAGTCGTATTAGTTTGCTGTGGCGTTTACCCTGAATATTCTGAAGGAGGTTGTATTTGCAGAGATATTTCTATGAAAGAGGTGATTTTTTATATCTGGAAATCTGTGAGTAACTCTTTGTTTATTATTCAATCCAGAGAAGTTGTGTAGACAACAAGAATAGAACAAATGACGCCATGTTGAATTCTATATTAAACGAACATTAAAGTACAATTATCTTCTTGAAGAATTTGCTTAAAGTATAGAATAATTAGGAATATCTTGACGGAAGATAGTAATCACAATAATGAACACGAGCATTAAGAGAAATGAATAAGGTTTAAGGTTTAATAAGGTTTTCAAGTGGAACAAGAAACTTTCCAGTAATACGATGCAAGATTACAAAGTGAACTTTGCGAAGAACTCTTAATTTAGTGTTGAATTAAATAAACGTAATTTATGATCGTGAACAGTTAGTGATATAAGAACTTTCACAAAGCATCAAGTTTATTTAATTAATTGAAGAATTTGTAAAGAAATAAATGAATATTTATTTGTTGCTATTTATTTCGTCTAATATTTTTATTGGATATCACATTTAAAAAAAAAAAAGAAATATTACAAGAACTTATCTGCTATTAACATAGAATTAATAATTGCGTAATAACAATTTACATATTCAAATATCACATAGAAATATTCTGTTACCTTCGTGTCAACATCTGATATCATAAGTTAAATAACACAAAACAATTACAGTTTGATAAATAATTATGGTAGCGTAAAGTCTCCATACAATTCAGCATTGTCTGAATATTTCACAATCAAACAAATCAGAAACATATCAGTTTCTATAAACATATCAGTAATATATTACTAAGTTACAGGGCAATCTTCGTTTTGTTAATCCATATATACAAATATGAAATCCTCTTTTTTGAAATACTTTAATTTCATGGAAGTTTTCAAGTTCAACACTTAAGTTCTTCCATTTCAGCCATCTTAATATAACAATTACCCTTTAGACCTCATCACTCAAGAGAAATGAGGTCTCGAGGGTAATTGCATGAGGTCCAAGCGTCAGAATTGTTCTCAGAAGCACAACATTTTATCGTGTTATTTTAACAATTAATATTCATTCAGTTTTACTTATATTATTTTCTAAATATTTTTCTCTTTCTTAATCTTGTTTCAACTATTAAATATCAAGAACAAAGTAAAAATGTTTGCTCTGATTTACAACAAAAATGTTAGTCCGCGGGAATCCTTTGTGCTTTGCTTTAAAACACTGATTTTGGGTTTTAAAACCTTCATATTAGTACCTTTTATATAGTTTTCCATCTCTGTGTTTAACGCACTTCCTCTGTGTTTCGAAAATAATTTTAATTTCATGTGAAAATGGAAATAATTTTTACAATGAAACGTCCGCGAACCTGCAACCTTCTGATCCGAAGTCTTATTCATTAGGCCACGGGGACTACGTTCAAGCTATTGTTATTAAATATCTCTTATCACTCCCTCTGTGTGTGTGATGCAATGAGAGAAGAACCAGAAAAAAAAATAACACTTTAATTTTAGCCAACTAGACTAAACTTCAATTAAATTAAAATTATAATAGTAAATTATTATAGATTAAATTTCAATGTTCATTTTTTAGCCTACTACAAGCGCAGGCCAGACGAGCATTAGATGCAGAAATTCGCCCTCAGCAACGAACCGAAGATTTGTTAAAGACATTTCTCGACATGAATATAGAAATTACAAATGATATTTAAGCACAGAAAAAAAACTTCTACTTAAAATACTCTACCTCAATTAAAAACATCAAATTGTTCTCCCGTCATTGTTGATTGAGTGTATAGGATAGTTATAATTGTTAAATCTTCATCATAACACTAAAGCTGAAGCACTCATCGCAAACTGAGCATGAAACGGGGCTTCAATTGTGAGGAAGAGAAAGAAGCCGACACCAAAGTAATCTTTCTCGTAAGTTAACCCATAAATATACAACGCATGAAATTTTAAGGAACAGTTTAGTCCTTTTAGGAAGGGATTTGAGGGGTCTTTTTTTTTTTTGAGAGAGATGGGAAAGGGGAAAGAAAAGATAAAGAGAAAAAAAAAAGTAATCATATCTCAATTTTTAGCCCTCAAACCCTACCCATCCTAGGAGAAACACTATTACTAACCAGGGTTGGGGTTTGGAGGACCCCGAGTAGGGTTTAAGGGTTAGGTACAATAAGCAATGTATCGAATTTCAAAAATTAAAAAAAATAAAGAAAATCCGCTCAGTTGTTTAAGCGTAATTTAAGTTTTAATAGTTTAATAGAAGTTTTTATAAGCGCCCTTACAAATAGAAAGAAGAAAAATGTTCTTCAAGTTTGGAAGAGTGAGGCTTCGTATTTGCTGTCAAAAGGCTGAAGATTCAAAAGCTCGATTTTATTTCTGTTTTTTGAAAGAAAACAAGAAACATCAAACAAACAAAAAATTAAAATCAATTTTTTTTAGAACAAGTGAAGTATCTTGCGTATTGCAATAAGCCTACTTTATTGACACTTTAAAATTAATTTTGGATAAAAACATTAATAAATATGGCTAGGTACGTTTCTGAATTCTTTATTAAATTCCATTATCACACCATTATTAAAAACCCTGGATCCCCCAAAATTTCATTGTCCCAAAGGAATCGTCTAAGAGATCTGGCAATATTCTTAAATATAAAGGTACCCCTGGTGGTGCATGCTGATAACATGGATTTAATTATTGAGTCTTAAGGCGCTTTTTTTTTCTTCCCGTTTCCTATTCCCCTCCCCATTGAAATATTATTTCCATTTTTTCTTTTTTGGAATAGTTTTTGTCCCTACGATTTACATTAAAGATTTGTGCTTCCTATTTTAAGTGAAGTATCTGTTTGTCTGTCAAAACTGATTGAAATTCAGGATAGATTAATTCTGAAACTGTAAAGGAAAATTCTATAGCGTATTTTGAATAATTTCGGTTGGTGAGTCGCTGTCTGCCTATTGTGTTCATACAAGCATCATACTTTTCTGTGTCTCGGTGTACATTCAACCTTCGCCCTGTAGTTGTCATCCAAACCTTTCGCGCTCTTACGATGACGGCGTTAGATGCATATCGCTGGTCGACCGCGTGCATCGTTGCTGTAGATCTCCAACATACTCCATTGTCGTTCTACGTTCCGAGGCTACTTGGTGGTACACCTCAGGGCGTCGCAGTTATTTATGCAGTCCCTTGGCATTTCTCAGAAGTGCCTCTGGAATTTATTGAATGAATAATAACATTCAAAATATTAAATTCAGAACAACATCAAAAATTGCGCGATTGGTATTAGAATTACATAGGTTTAGATCTGGATTCATAGAAATAAAAACTCGTTTAAAAAATACTTTTGTTCATGTATTATATGGAGAATATATATCACTATAAATTATGTTTTATACAAATCAATATTTGAATATAAATGGTATTTAAAAAATTTGTAGAAGTGCAAATTACATTTTCATTTCTTACTCCACAACTCTACAATTTGGGCTGCATTTATTCATATACAAAACCAGTCCAAAATAAAATATATATATACAGTTTAACCTCATTATAACGGACCCTATTATAACGGACGTCGCTTATAACGGACAGTTTTAAAAAATTTATAATAATAATAAAGGATGCTAATTTTTATCTGACGAGTTTTACATTTCCAAGGCGAACAAAGCCAGCAGAAAATAAATTATTTTTTCAAACCAAAGAATGTAAGAATCAACATGTACCAGGACCTTCTTGTTCTAAAGATTAATGCAGTGTATACGTACACATCTTTTTCAATTCAACCTCCTATGTTGAAGGCTGTTTTTTATTTGATATATATAATAAACACTTTTTATAGCTAGCTATTGTACTTTCATTGATATACACTGCTGCATTACACCCCTATAAGAATTATTTGTTATAAACCGGACTTTCATTAAAACGGACAACCTTCAGCCCCTATTAGTCCGTTATTATGAGGTTGTACTGTACATATATATATATATATATATATATATAAGATACACAAGCCGGACAGTGGTTTGAAAATGCCAATGCCAAAAAACAAATCACTGTTTCTATGGAGATATAATCTAATTATTTCCACATCATCAGCGGCGTGGATATTTTAAATTTAAAGATTTTTTGATTTAAAAGAGCAAAGTCTTAATAATATTGCGTTTTAGTTTCTAAATTGTTTCCAAACTTTGCCGCTGATGACATGTAGATAATTAGATTATATCTCCATAGAAACAGTGATTTGTTTTTTGGCATTGGCATTTTCAAATCACAGATCACTGTCCGGCTTTAAATGTTTAGTAGTGTAAGTTAATTATATTCTTATATTCTATGCATTCTAAATTTCAAAATTGCAAATGATTGATTGAAATCTTTGCTTTGCGAAACTCGAAGACGCAGCTTCAAGTTTTGCCTTTCAGATTTATATATATAAGATACACATATATACAGTGATTATTTACAGCACAGTATATATATATATGATGTATATTTAAGGATATACATAGCGCAAATAGTTGACATTTTACCAACGTTCTTAAGCAAGTATCTCTATTCCTTATACGAAGTGAATAAGTGGATAGATAGAGGGTTGGACCACGTTTATAAGAACGTTTTCAACAGCGCATTGTTATGCGCACGTTAATTGAACCGAAAATCCTGTTTATTGTTTGTTGTTTGCTGAGCGAGTGAAGTCAGTGTTAATATATGTACATTAGTGTTATGTGTCCGAATGGCTCAACGAGTAACGATTTGGTAACGATATCGATACTAAGCAACGAAATTTTAAAACTTTCAAGTCCGTTATTAGTTGAATAATTGCTGAGTCACATTTGAAAGCTGTTGGTGAAGTGAGGAAGAAACCTCAGGGCCGCAAACCACATCCACGAAGCGCTGCCACTCCAGCTGTTGTCTGTAAGATTAAGCAAAACATTATGAAATAAAATCCAGTACTCCTAGAAGTCTTGCACAAAGAACGGGAGTTTCCAAAACAACCATAACACGCAGAATTCGTAGGGACCTGCATCTAAAGAAGCACTGCAAAGCAATTGTTCATAGGCTTTTGCCTCGACACATCGCTGAACGTAAGACAAACAGTCGAAAGTTGTATGAAGAGCATTTGCCGGGCAAAAAATGGAAGTATGTTGTGACGCTGGACAAAGGATAGGTTTATCTCAACGACTGTGAAGCCCCACGAACACCATGCAATTTTTCAGCAACTTAGTCGTCCGATTTTGATGTCACGAGTTGATATAAACTTTTGTCAAACCCCGAACACCATGCAACTCGACATGAAGTCGGTGGTGATAGAAGGAATCCCATAATGCAATGCGTTTCCCAAACCCGATGTGGAAAATCCGAAAAAATCGAGGTTTTGAAACCTCTCTGATAAATTCTGCCGCATACAATTTCTGCATTTCAGTATAAACTTTATTTATGCATGAAAGAAACTCGCAATACTCTTGATATTCTTTGAGTACGAGCGTATCGAATCGACGAACAACATTTTCGACGCCATTTCTTCCATGAGCGTGACGTCACGACTGACGTATTCCAACGCTGCCCTGTGATTGGGTAATTCCCAGCGACTTCCATGCAATTTTTCGAGTTGCAGGTGTAGAAACAACTCGAGTCGGATGACAAAAGTTGCAGTCAAGTTGCATATAAACGGGCTCAAAACTGTCTATGTCAACTGTTTGTGACGTCAAAATCGGACGACTAAGTTGCTGAAAAATTGCATGGTGTTCGTGGGGCTTAACAAAACACATGCATTTTTTTATCGTCATAGTGATGCTAAAGGTCGTTCAGAATAATTTCGCCAATGTAATGAAAAGTTTTCAAAGGGTCATGATCGTGACTGGTTAGAGCTATCGGCGGAAGTTGTTTTTGCGAAAAATTGATGGAAAGGGCAAAGGATAATGCTACGTATTATCATGAAAATATCTTACAACCATTGTACCTCAGCGACATTCCAGCACTGTACGGTACTGCGTCGTCTGAAGTATGGATCCATCAGGACAAAGCGTCGAGTCATACCGACCGAACAATAATGTCCTACATGTCACGAATGGCCAACGAAATAGGAATTCGATCAATTCCATTCAGTTCGATCCCAGTGAAATCACCTGACGCTTCCCCTATGGACTACTGCGACTTTGGTATGTTGAGACGGCATTAGGAAACCGACGACCTCGAACTGTGGCTGGTTTTATGGAAAGCCTGTCAGGAATAGTGGAACAAGATTCCCCTTTCCACACTGCAGTGAGGCCTCCTCCAATGGAAACTATGATGTAGGCTATTCATCTAATGTAGGGCAGACAAATAGAGCACAACAGATGATGGAATCGAGTCTTTTTCTCATATCAGAAAATTCGTTCCGATAAACGTCGCCCAACCCTTTGTAGCCTACAAAATTACACTTCATAAGATATGTAGTTTCTGTATTACTAAGATTATATCAAATTACACAGTATATTCTTCCAACATATGCTCTAACGTGTATTAAAAATAGGGGCCTTCCTTTTTAACAATTCAAAACCGATTGCATGATTTTCTGCTCTTAAGCTTAAACAGTTTTGAATTATTCTGATCCCAGGATAAAGATGCATGTACTGACTTTGTAATGTTTTGTATTGATTGAGTGTGGTGAATGTGGGTGGCAGGGAAGCCAAGCCCCTACAGGTAGGGGGTGCTTCGTTTCCCTGCCACCCACATTCACTACAATCAATCAATCAAACTGTTAATAATTACTATACATAATTAATAATTAATGTTATCATTTATTTCAAGTAAATAATAATTACTTACATGTAATAAATGAAAATAATATTTACTGTTACTGAAAATAATTATTAAATGATAATTAATTAATGCATCCGGGAATTAAGATGTCAACTAGATAAGTCATATCTAGAATTATATAACTCCGAACGGGCTAATAATTGAGTCGAGTCATAATAATAAAATATGTTCTATTTAAGGAGATCTTTCTGTAGGTATATATATATATATATATATACCTTATCACTATACAGGGTGGGGCAACTTCCCATACATTTGTGCCCATTCTCCTTTAAAAACTGTTTGTAAAAAGAGCGCAAGAAAGTTTTATAACTATCTTTAGACTATTCCTTGTCTACATGACGTGAATTTCGACGCATCGACCGACGGCCTTTCCTCCATCGTTTACCGGCTGAACCTCTTTGTAAGGGACATCTTCCTCAGGCCTAATAAAGAATTGTTATTGATCGCTTTGCTTCAGATGAATGAACCTGTTTTCTGATGATGTTCGTGTCCTTCTTAATCTCCTGGAGTTGCTTTCTCGCACAAAAACGCACAGAATACCAATTTCAAACTTTCCTGGCAGTTGTGTCGTGAATGTCTTCTTCTATGTGTAATTAAATGAATTGTTGAAAGACGCAAACTCTGGCTCTTATTAAAGAGTAAGGGGGGGGGGGAACAAATCTTGAAGACTGATATTATTCGTTTTCTGCTTAAAGCCTATCTTTCTGTCACAGCTGAGTCTTCAGTAACTTTAATCTCGCGCAGAATCCTGTATACCATCGTGGTTCTTCAGAATGTCACAAGATGTGACCTGGAGTTGTTTATTTCACTATAGCTTTTGTGATTTTAATTAATAATTAGTCGTAGATCCGTTCTACCATCACACATATATATCACATGCATATATTTTTACCATTAGACACAAGTTAGATAAGATGCATATATTTCTATCATGTGGGCCCGGTGGCCGAGTGGGTTAGGGCGCTTGGCTGCGGGTTGGAGGTAGTGGGTTCGATTTCCGGCCTCGGTGGAGGGCAGGAATTTTTCCACGCTCCATTCTCCTCCAAACGGGTCCTAGGGCCTACCCATCCCTCTGTAGAATGGGTACTGGGTTTCTTTCCCGAGAGTTAAAGGCGGGCGGGCGTCGGGCTGACCCCCCCGGCCCCAACTTCGTCCCGTTGGTCCTTACCTCTAGCAGCCCCAAAGGCATGTAAAGGCCTCTACATGGGAATCTTTAACTTTTTTATTTCTACCATCCCGCATACATCATATTCATATATTTCTACTACATAAAACATTGCATGTTACAATAAATCTCTTTATTTTTTAATACGAATGTGACAGTTATTATTAGAAATAATAGCAACAACATCTTTTCTTCTTCTTAAACATAGCTATATTTCGCAGATGACACTTTATCTATGTAATATAGCTATGTTTAAGGAGAAGAAAAGATGTTGTTGCTTTTATTTCTTTATTTTTTTCTTTCACAAGACATTACTTTGAGGCAAGACATTACTTGAGTCCTAGACTTGAGGATGCGCCGTATGATTGACGCCAAACCAAGATCGTGTTATTAATTTTTAATGTAAACTTTTTTAATTATAAATAGTTTTTTAAAATGAGTTGTAATTCCTTTTATTACGTATTAAATTAAGTGAGTTAGTTTAAACAGGTGCGTCGGCTTGGACATTGTATCTTATTATATTGTATCGTCTTTTTGAACAAAATTTTACTATCAACACTTAAGGTTTCAAACGCCTGGTATTCCGGTTACACTAATGCCTATTTTCGATTACACTAATGCATGAGGAAATCTTTATAATTAGCTACTTTAGCTTCAATGACTCTTTCATGACTGGGACTCTTCAGTACTAAGTAAGGAGACATTAAAAATTGAGCAGAACACAAATTCATCGTAGGTATTCATTAATTGAATCCCGGAATCCAAGAAGGTCCCAAGTCCATGAAACAAAACTTTTGGGAAATTGAAAAAACGTTTATTACTACAAAAATACTTCTGATCATTTGATTTTTTTATCTTAAGTACATCTTCATACTGTCTTACTGTCTACTGTCTTGTGGCGTTTACCACAAGATTCTACTAATTATATTTCACCAGTAATAAATTTTTAAAGTGGTTAAATATTAGGCCCCTCTTGGAATGCACAGCTATCAGATACAACTTTATATAATATAACATCATACAGAGTAGCTTTAAAGGTTTTCTTGTCTTTATTTTTAAAAAAAAATGCAAATTACATTATAATGTTTCAAACTAACACAGTGATTACATTACATTTGCTATAAATTAACAGCTTCAGAACCCTCAGAATCAGACAAGCTTTCTCCTGATAAGCTTTTCATCCTTTCTATGACACCAAACTGCCTGTCACAGGGAAGAAATCTATGTCCTCTAATAGGGAAGAAATGAACAATCTTTTTAAAATGCCCCAACTTGATCTATATCAAAATGCTGCCAGGCTACGATTTTTATTTTGTCCTGCAGCCCCATCACTAAATATGTACAGGTTTTTAACTTCTGCATCTATCTTTGCACTCAAATGGTCATTCAGGCAACTTAGCACTTCCTTAGCTCCTTGTTTGGCTTCTGTTTCAGACCACATGTGCAAAGTGGATTTACCAGTCTTTCCACTATACACAACTTTCCACTAAAAAGTTTTGAGGCCACAACTGCCTTAAATAAAACATCTCCCCAATAGGGAGATTTGGATATGATATATTTTGCGTAAAAAATCAAAACATAACATTTAAGTATCAGGGTTTTCCGTAGCCTAAACAGAAAAACTACCTACCGGATTATAATAGAGTTGGGTCTCTTTTTGAATCCGCCTCACCTTACAGTGATTTTCCGCATCACTTTACTATGGTTAAATATTAGAGTAGGGCCTCTCTTTTTGGTCCACAGATGCGCAGTAACGGCAACAATTGCATGCCACCCATAACAATTTCACAAAAAAATTGGAGTTGGGCCCCTCTTGGATTCCGGGGTTCAATTTTAAACCACCAAGATAAAGAACAAATTAATTTGCACAACATATTTTTTTACAATACCAAAACTAACCTTTCTGCTGAACCACTAGATATGGATTGAATGTAGCATATTCTATGTTCCAGTCATTTGCGCATTGTTGAAACAGTTTCAAATTCAACGGTGGACCATTATCTGAAACCAATATCCTAGAAATTCCATAACGAATAAAGATAGAAATTAAATTTATCAGTACTGTACCATTACAAAAAACTTCAATATATCTAGAAAAATAATCGACAACTATTTTAAGAGATAAGTTTGTTTATCAAATTCAAAGAAATCCATGACTACTTTCTCCCATGGCAAAAGTTCAAACTCATTAGACCTATGAGTTCCATTCTGATTATTCTTCTACAAGTTTGACATAATTAGGTAGGTCAATATGAAGTATCAACATCATTCGACACGTTTGCTCAATAGACTTTAACTTTAGCAACTTACAGCCTTATATACCTAGATGCTCTTCATGTATCAATCTAATTACATCTTTGCGTAGACCAAATGAGACTATTACACTGGTCAATTTTAAGAAAATATTTTGGTCAATATTTTGAAAATAAGTAATTACTTTTTGTTCAATCTTTTAATGCAAACTCTTGAATTTCTTTTAGTTTTGATGGAGCCACAGCTAAATTAGACACAATTATATTAATATGTCTGTTAACAACTTCAACAATTATTAGGCCATGACAATCAAGAGTTGCACATAATACAAAGGTATTTAACAGGCTGTAAGTTAGTGTAAATCATATGGTTGAAGTGTAATTCTTTGAAGATGTGGTGGAACTTCCTCGTAGGCTATAAAGATTTGCTGAACAGACTGATTAAAGATTCCAAATTCTTCAATAATCTTACTCCGTTTCATCTTTAAATGTATTATATATAATAAATAACTTTACCTTTCTTCCTTGAGTATTTAAAACGTATTTATTTCAAATACATAAAGCAAATTTTCGGGAAAAATCCGTTTTCCCTTTTTCAAGCCATCAAAATGGGAAAGCGGATTTTTCCCAAAAATTTGCATTATATATTTGAAATAAATATGTTTTAAATACTCATGGAAGAAAGGTGAAGTTATATTTTATAGACTGACTTAAAGGCTTGTAATATTTCGATTGGATTGCCTAACCGTAAATATATTGATCAAATTTGAAACATCCAACTTAGATTGCTAAGTTCTTTTTCTACTGGAACGTAATTTTGTTGAGCTTTAGTTAATGATGTTGACGAACTTGCTTTAGAATTATTATCATAAGAAATAACTGCTCCCTTTGCACTTTTAGACGAGTCGACTGACAATGTTAAAGACTTTTGTTACGATTAAAATAACTTAAGTCACCAGTAGCTTTAGTTATGATTGACTTAAGATGTTTCAATTCCGCTTCATGAGCTTCTGACCATAACCAGACTGTATTTTTCAATAGAAGTTGTTTAAGGTTAGTTGACTCTTTGCAACTATTCTTCATAAAGGATTAAGTAAATTAATCATACCCAAGAATCCTGCCACTCTTGTACACATGTAGGCCTTGATAATATTCACAGAATGGCTTCTATTTTTGACGGATCTGACTGGCTAAAAATGACCCCTAAATGTTTGACTTCTTGAAATGCAATTCTTGACTTTTTCTTTATTGAACTTTTAGACCAGTTTCCCTAGCTCTCTCCACGACTTTCATGAGCGAGAATCATATTCTGCATTTGTATGACCAAAGATAAAAAAAAATCCATCCCATTTCTCTATGGAAAATCTCTGGAGCTGCATTTATGTCAAATGGCAGTCTTAAGAAACCGATTTTGTCCGAATGGTCTAATGAATGTACATTGCTTAGAAGATGATTCTTCATCTAGGTTGAGGATCCAGAAACCTGACTTGGTATCCGAAATATATTTAGTATCTAACAAGTCTGGTTTTATTTCATCAATGTTTGGAAATGGGAAATGAGATCTAAGTATTGCCTTATTTAGTTTTTTTGGATCTAGTTAGGTTATCCCACTCGGGCCCATTAAGGCCCTTGGGTGTTGTGGAGGTAGGGCTCCCAACGTTTCTTTGACCTCGGGAAGGTAATAGTTAAAAGTTAATAGTTACTTTTCTTTGCAACTATTACAACAGAATTGGTGGTTCATTGAACTCTAAAAAAACATTCATTTTTTCCATATTTTTTAGGTTTTTTGTTTCTTTTTTTTTTTTTTCTTTTTTTTTTTTTTTAAACAGAATCAGTTAAGTTAAAAGGAATTTTTATGACAAACATCGATAGATGGTTCTACATACGGTTTTTATGTTAAGTAACATTCACAATTTTAAATTTATCCTATCCTACCATCAAAGAAATATACCATCGTAGAAATTTTAGATTGCCTTTTCTTTAGAAGGCGAGACTTAAATTTCAATAATTTTTCAAAGATAATAATGAAAAAATATATTTGGAAAGATTTTACTTGTGTGATACGAATCGAAGAAATAATGGAATGAACACACACTGCAGATAAAATTAAATGTATTTACAAAAAAAAAGGTGAAAAATCCGGTGAGAGCCATGTTTTTTGGATTTAAATTGGATCAAAAACGAAAAAAGCAAATTAATGCGATAAAAAAGATTCTAAAAACTCATAGAATGAAATTTCTAACATCACACCAAATTTAAATGTAAAGACTACATAGAATGAAAGTCGATTAAAATTAAAGATATGGTAAGCTGATCTTTTTCAAAGGTCTCAAAGTGAATATTTATTATAATAAGACATTTGTTTTAATCACAAAGGAACACTTTAAGGAAAGTGACTTCAAGTTCTTTCAGAAACTTCTTTTTCTTCTGAATTTTTGTTTACAAGCCTAAGTAATAAATGAAAATAAGAATAAAAGATATTTTAAGCTTTTTATACACTAGTAAGTAATATTTTTCTAGGGGATATACATTGGGGTTCTTTGATTATATTGTTAGTTTGAATTTTTGAAACTTACTTTGGGGTTTCACAAGGCTGATGTCGTCAATGCGTTGCGTGGGTGTGAGCTGCGAACGCCTGTGGTTTCACAACGCATGTCACTCAGCCCACGGCTGTGCTACCTTTAACTCAACTGCTAAAAGGCTATAAGGCAAGGCTAACCCCCACCTCCACCGAAAGGTAAGTTAGTGATATCTAATCAATGTCTACTTAACCTCCAATTACTCAACGCTGATAAGTCTATACTAGTTTTTATATTAACTAGTATGCGTAATATGTTCATAGCAAACACAACAAGGCCTATTATAAATGTGTGGCTATGATTTTTTGCTATGAAAACATCTGTAACTTGATGATACAAAAATATTATCAAATCAAACAAATGTAAATTTACATGGAACTAGTTCAGCTTCATGTGAGCAGAAAAGAAACTTACATCACAGTTATGTGATAGAAGTAGATCTTAAGAGTCTTAATGAATATATTTTTCTTACATAAAAGAAAATGCGTTAAATTTGAAGAGGTGCACTGACAAAGGCGCCTTCAAACAATTTGGACATTATGATTACAATGGAAACTGAAGATTTGTATGTGTATTTTTCCTTTTAGGGGGAGTTTTTTTTTATAATTTTGATTCATTGCCATTACGTCATGAATTACGTAATTTCACTGAAATTGGTTCAAAGACACTCTTGTCAGTATTGTTCTCTACAATATTCTTCGAAGAGAATTTTAGCATATCTACTTCATTACCAATTCTCACAATATCAAGCAAATCGGGATGCAATAATATATTCTTTCTTATTTTTCACAATTACGTCACCTGGCCGTTTCTTTAATATTTATTGGATTGATTGTGATGAATGTGGGCGGCAGGAAAGCCAAGCACCGCGACCTTTAGATCTATTGTGCTATCCCACGGCAATGGGGACAGACGGAGAGAAAAACTGAGAAAGTATGGTAGGAGAAGTGCAGGGAAACGGGAGAACTCCGAGAAAACGTGCCCAGCGCGGATCATTCACCATCACGAAGCACTCTTGAGAACCGGTACTCAGAGGTGAGAAACCAATTAGTGACAACGTCATGCGCGCGGCCTTATCGAATGTTTCATAGATTATTTCGTGAAGTTCATTACTTAAAAAAAGTTTTTTGGCTAGGGATTGATATTCACTGTGAATTGGAATGTAGTTTGTATTGTGTTAATCACAATTAACGAGATAACAGCATTTCGAACCAAATTAGCCGTATTCGAATAAGTTCTGAAGTGCCAATAGCGAATCGCACAATAGCCCTGGTAACTCTTGTGAACCTTTTGCTCAGCAATTGAAACAGCACTTATATAACAATATTATGACATTCTCTAAATATAATGAGTATCATACAAGCATATCATTTTCAGAGTTAATATACTAGATATTTTAAAGTTGACCCATTATTCTAAATATTTGAAAACGGAAATATCTGCAACGACCACACTCAACATTGCTACATACAACCCTTTCTAAACAGATTCTCATTTATCCGATCTAATTGGAATAGAAAGGAAAACGAAAAAACTAAATTTCTGGTAAAGCAGGATTTGAGAGAAAAATAAAAAAAAACGGAAAATAATTTGAAAACAAAAATTAACTTATGTTTTAAGACTATATCTCTTCCTGATATTACTTCTGCTTATTATATTATAAAATACATCACTTCTTCATCAAAATATATTTAAAAAATATATTTATTACAGCTAATTTTTGGAAAGCGATGCTTTTTTTTTCAACTGTCAAGCTTCTTAACAGTTGAAACAATTATGAATGTTACTTATCTTATTATATCATCATAGTTACATAATAAAGCTTTTACATCTTAAAAAGACATTAACTTTTTGAATTTTTTATTCGTCAGACAATAATAGAAACAAATATAAAATATTCTACTTTTTGCATAATGTTCAAATTATCAAATATAAATGTAAACTGTCTGACAGAGAAAATGTCACACCATGAAGGATTGCTTAAAAACAGGCCAAACTGTATGCATAGATAGCCAAACAAGTGCAGATCAAATTATTTAATTTTCAAATACAGACAAGGCTCCAGGTCTAAAATACAGGATGGTCAATAAGAAGTGGGACCTCCATATCGGGCGATACATTGCTGAACCCGACGTGGCATCGATTCAGAAGAAAACATATTGGTATCCAGAACATTTAATAACTACTTTTAATAACAAAGCCATATTGGCTTCCACTGGAAAGATACACAAGTATAAGAGACAAAGTTGTAGAGCGCAATCTGGCTCTTAACATGCAAATTATAACAACAGCGCTACACGCCAGATTAAACGTTGTTATCCAACAAGTTCATCTTCATTTCGTGGGGATGGGAGGGTATGCAACCGACATCCAATCGTGTCCCACAGATTCTCGATTGGCGAGAGATCGGGGAATAGGGCTGGCAAAGGAAGCATATGTACACCTTGCAAAGCTGATCTCAGCTGTATGTGACCGGGCGTATCAACAGAAACATTGGATTGGGATGCCCTGCAGACATGGTAATGCCACGGGCCGCAGCACCTCATCAACATAGCGTTAAGGTGCCATAATGCTTACTAGAGGTGAGCAGCTGTTGGCTGTCAGCGCCGGTAGCACCCCAAAACCATGACTCTACGCTGACGGCTGTGTGGCGCTCCACAACGGCAGAGGAATCCCGTCCAGACTATTATACGATGATCATCATTGGTGAGACAGACACGGGATTCGTCGCTGAGCACTCCATTCTGCACCCCATTTAGCTCTGGTGCGACACCTAAGTAATGACGACGATGGCTCGCTGTTAAGGGTAGCCTTCACAATGGACGGCTGGAAAACAAACCCCATCGGCGCAATACTGCCGTGTTGATATCGGACCAACCAAAATTCCCTGTACACTTTGCAAAATGTCACCAGTCGTGGATTGTGGGTGTGCTACGGCATGTCGTCTGATGCGACGATGTGTGCGCTCTGACGTCCGTCTCCGAGCTCCGGTCCTACTACGACGGTTCACATTTTCTTCCTGGGAGACTGCACTGTCTCCAAATGCGACCTACGATTGTGGCATCACGTTGCGTTTCTTCCGCAATACAGCGCAAGGACCAACCGGTGGTACGAAAACCTACAATGAAACCTCTGGTGAACGCATCCGTTTGATTGCGCACGACGGCGTCTTAAAGCGTTAACACTCCTTGTTCGTTCTCAGAGAAAAATAACAGCAAAAATATTCACTTCTCGCAGCCGGGATGACGTCTTGAATGATGGCTTAACATGCTGGTTGTCTGCTTATATCACGCGCGCGGTTCCTGTGATTGGCCAGAAATTTTAACCATTAACATAACTTGCACAAGCTCATCCACTCTATAATTTGTATGGCATTGCATTCACATCTTCATGGTGTGGTATTTTCTCTGTCAGGCAGTATATATTACTTTTTACAAGTATTTTGTGTACTTTTACGGATTTACCATAAATCTGCTGTTGTGTACAGATTTCGGAAATAATCGATGAAACCAGTTCGCTCATAATAAATGATTTTTTTTTCTTTCTCTCTCTCTATTCTCTTTTTTTTCAAATTGTAGGCGTTCAAAGAAGGTCCATTTACATCAACATCCCTTACTTACATTCACAAAAATATTAATTATGTTATTACATCTAACTACAATATACAGGCCTTAGTGTTATTAGACAGTATTATTATGTTGTTCTTTTTACGCTATTCATCATCAATATTCTGAATCTTTATTATTCTCGATTGTTCCAGGGCAGTTTTGCTGTAACATTCATACATAACTTGAAAATATGGGACACATGACAATAAGAGACCCTCATCCTATCCTCTTGCAAATACAAAAATCCTATCCTCTTTTGCTGTACACAAAAGAGTCTACAGTATATACAAAAAAGAAATTTATTCACTTATACATGCATACAAGTATGTTCTAGGTATATGCTAAGTTATCCATCACATAGTATGGGCCAAACAAGCAGCAATGGGAGTAAAGACCAATTGTGAGGAATTCATTTTGATGAAGACCAAATTAATCTCGAACTGATTTGAAGTTGGATTATAATAAGCCTCGTACTACCTTTTAAAGAAGCCAATCCTGCCACATGGGGGTTGGTCATTTTTTTTTCAGAGATATGGGGTGAAGACAAAAATAAAGTAGTTTTAGCGTGATATCCATTGCGTGATATTATTTAACTTTTACGTGTGATTACATATACGAGCGTCACTTGAATAGCTATCACGTGCTATGATGTTATCCGTTGGGTAACTTTATTTAAGAGTATTTTACGCGGTTTTCAGGTTATAAAACATTATACCTTACTTTGTAATTATCATGTTTGTTTTTTACTAACTGGGGAAGGTTTGAAGTGGTAGGGGTGAGAAGGGCAGAAAAGGGTGGGAAGAAGAAAAATTATATATAAGTATTGTCTTATATTCTCCGATCTCGATACTAATTTCATATCTACGGCTTATCCAATTACAAAATATGAATACAACATTAGTTTTACCGTAACTTATTTTTTGGGGACTTTTATTTTACCAACTGGAAAAGTTTCAAAGTGATCTCACAATTACAATTTCTTTGTTATCCACAGCACAACAACTCTTTTTTGTAACCCAAGGGAATCATGGGTATTTCTGTTAATGTATATATACATATATTTTTTTTTTATTTTAATAGTTAGCTGAGTTTCAGCAATAAAAATAGTTAAAATGCCTAATTTCTTTACAATTTCATTAGCTTCCTTTACCATTCCGGTATAACAACGATTAAAGACAATCTAATATTAATAAATCCATTACGGAAACCCGCTTCAACACGGCACAAAGCTCTTCAAAACAAATTATTGGAAATGGTCTCATTTAACTTAATAGCATAATACTCTATGGGGACTGTAATCAACTCTGAAAGTCTTCAGGGCGTCTGAAATTGAATTAATGTCATTTTAATCACCGCTGCCTCCGTCTTAAACTATAGGTAATTCTATTATTTCTTTCATTAAACGAAAATATTATTTTGTTACAATTTTAATCTATTAAATGGAAAGAAATTGCTACTATCATTCAAAAACTGAAATCTACTGCCTTCAATTTCTCCTTTCTTTTTTTTCTTTTTTTTTTAAATTAGTGATTAATGAACTTATATAAATACTTCCAAACTACAACATTCTCTGAAATGGTCCAGTTTATCCTGTGCTACAGATGATGGGGGCACGGATACAGGGGTATTCAGTATTTCGGAATGGGAAGGGTTATGATGATCGTTCAATCAAAAGAAAAAAGGGAGTTTGATGGGAAGGGCAGGGGGGGGGTGAACTTATGCCAGTGTGAGGGCTAGAATAACTTAGTTCAGTTCTCAGTGAGCTCGAGATTTTTCCTGTTATTTTCTACTTACAGTCGGGTCCTAGGGGCCAACCTGCCTTATATAAATGAGGATCTGCTTTCTTTTCCGGAAGGCATCGGAATGACCACCTGACTGCAACTTCTTCCGGTGGTCGTGAATCGTTGGGGCTTAGATACCTCTAACAACCTCGGAATACAAATAACCTATTTTCAAAGTTCCCATTTTTAAAAATTGATTAAATTTGCAAATTCTAGCATTAAAAAAATGCAATTAAATCAAAAGAAATAATAAAAGATTGGGGTTAACCTTATTCCGAAAGAACTATCAGGCATAAACTTGTGCTCAAGATGGTTAAATGACGAAAAACTTAAGTATTGCTAAGACAGGACTAAAATTAGACGGATGAACTATCTGTAAAAAAATCTTAAGAAATGCAGTAACTGGTGGAATGTGGTTTTGTAAGATCAACCTTATCTGTAATATCATTAAGATAACTGATTTGATAAGCCTCCTTTTCCAGGACAATATATTAATAATAATAAAAAAAATAAATGAAAGAAAATCATCTAAACGTGAAAAAGACAAAATAAACTTTTTCTGTCTGTCACTTGTCATGTTTTCTTACACCAATCAACCCCCCCCCCCTCATTTTCGTGGTTTGAATCACTTTTTGTTTCTCTTATCGCTGATGACCTGTAGCTAATTGTAAGATGCTATAGACAAGCAGATTTCTAGTGAAAAATCTTCTTATCACTAATCCGCGAGAAACTGAAATTCCCTGCTGCTGTGGGTTCAGCACTTTTACTTTCACGCTTTTCCTTACTCTTCCTGATCCTCAGTCGAGTAGTTCAGGTTTGGTTTTGCCTAGTCTTTGAACATAAAGTAAGGATTTACATATCAACAATATTTCTTCAGGCAAAACAAAATCTAACATGAAACCACACGAGGGAGATCAACAATTATTATTAATCATTTGGAAATATCTGGCTGATGAGTTTTAATGAAGACGAAACAGCTGTCTCAGATTTCCTCTTATGACAGTTCAAGGCGGGGTTGTGAAAATATGCAACATTTGTTTTCATTTCGTTCCTTCGATATCTTTTTTTTTTAAATGTATACCATTTAATAATCAGAGCTTTGCAATATTACTTCATTGTTCCAATATGCAGAGTGTATCAGTTGAACCCGGTCAATTTTGCATACAGTTGCAACAATCAATTCATATCGACTTTTACGGTCCTTTCACAGCGCTTCAGCGATGATATGTTGGTTCCCTAGGGGTGTGAGTGTGGTTTATGACCTTTTCGCAGCATGTTTTGTTGCAACAGAGCCAGTGTCTTCAAATTTCTTCTTGATTGCAGTCATTCTTTCGTGTTTCAGAGAAAACTATATTCCTCATCAAATAAGCGTCTTGCTGCAGACTCATAAATAAACTCAATGACAAGACATACGTTGCTTTAACGTCAACCGGAACGCACCACTTTTCCTGTCTGCCATTGTGAATTATCACAAGATCACTAATGCTCTTTGAATGACACGAAGTGGTTGTACTGATGTCAGGTGCATGCCCACTATTGTACACAGGTGAAGCATTCCGGTGCCTGCTTTATGTTAGGATTCTTGTGAAAACGTTTAATCTTCTCTCGAAAATGGCTCCCAGGAAGAAGTTCCCGGGTTAACCGGATCCAACTGATACCGGTACATCCTGTATTTCCATTATTAAATTTTTTTAAATAAATTTCTAATATTCTGGTTCTGTTTACTGTCATTTACCGAAATACTTGTACATTTAATGGTTCGAGAGAAATAGTAATTACTAGCTTGTTGTGATATATTTCCGCTGCATATTTTATAACAATCACTAAAAGCTGAACAAAATTCTGCAAATAAAAAAAGAAAGAAGAAAAAGTCGATAAAAAAAGAAAAACAATTATCTTTCCACCCACATACATTTAGTGGAACGCCTTCACGAGATCTTCAGTTGTTGATGGCTTTATTTTGGTATTGATGGCACTTTCCTTCCTTCCCCCTTAATTATTCCGATTCGAATCCAGAACATTCTTCTTAAAATGCATCAGCTTTTCAATTCCCACTGGCAGATGGAAATGAGAGCTTTAGATAAAAGCGCGCAAACTCTAGTGCTGAGATTCCAAAATTAATTCTTTGTAATTCTGCAATTGGTATTGCGCGGGCGTACATTAATTGGCTCGTGTTGTTGAACAAAGAGTTTGCTATAAACAAATTCAAAATAAAATCAGTTTGTTGGAACGTTCCTTAGGTAAAAATAGAATAATCCAGAAATCAATAAAAAGAACTTATCAAGAAAAAAAGAAGAGACAGAGAGCAAGAACTGACTGTTCTCTGTGTCAACGCGTCATCCATTTAGAGGACTATCATATGGACATAAAATACTCAAACTATTTGAAGATTTTCGTTACGAATTACTTTTCAGAAAAGCTTATTTTTTAATGTTCTTGTATATTTCTATTCTCTTTATTTTTATTGTTAACTAGCTTAAAGTACTGTCTGTTTATGAACGGCAGAGCTACCAATTCGGGACGATTTTACTCCGCAGAGGGGTGATACGCTGAGATGGATACTTTCCTAAGAAATTCTTTTGGACATTTTCGCTTTTAAGAAAAAAATAACGAGGAGCATTTTTGCAATAGTATTTATTCTTTCCGTAATTCTTTACCAAAAAACGCAAATAGAACGCAGCTATTAGTAAACTAACACTGATAAAAAGTAAACATCTGCTCTTTATCACCCCTACTTGGAAGAAATCGAAGGAGACCTGAAGCATGCACAAAAGCGTTGAAGGCTCTCGTAAACAAAAACGGACAGTACCCGGCGTTGCCCGGGGACGGTGGGGAGTCCTGGTTCTCCCCTTCTCCACAACCCAATCACATCAAACCTTCCCCAATTGATCCAATTGTTGCAGAAAAATATTTTGGTTTTGTTATAAAAACAAAAATATTTTGTTACTTCCCTAACTTTTTTTTTATTATTATTATTATTTTTTTTTTTTATTAACATGGGTGGCTCTTAAATTTATGCTTTAGCAAGAAATTACGTTCACTTGATAAAGGAAAGAAATAAACCACAAGTTCGACTTCTGTTGTAAAATATTAAATTGTTTTTATAAGTAAGATATTGTTGGCGCAATTTAAATCACAATTGAGATACAGTAACAGTCAGATCTGTTACTGTGTTATTATCAGAGATGTTACAGCTGTGGCTAATTAAAAAAAAAAGTGAGTTTCACTTAATTCAAATCTAACTAGAACTCAGGTTTTTTTTTATTTTTTCTTAAATGTAACTATCAAAAAAAAATTAAAAATAAAAGCTACAAAAAAAAAAAAAAAAAAAAATTCAATCGACGCTGGTTCAAATCAAAATGTTTGAATTCAAATAGGATTCAATCGGCATCGAATCCAAATTCGGAATTTGCATTGAAGATGTTACGCTGCAAAACGGTCTTTGCCAATTCTCTCAGACAAAAATAACCTGGGAGTTTAACTAAAAAAAAAAAGAAATGTAAGATGTTTACTCCCTTTCTGATAAAGTAAAAGTCCAATTAAAAAAAAACAAAAAAAAAACAGTAAATTTGATACCAAAACAAAAATTTTTATAATGCACTTAAGGATTCTCGCACCCAGAGCTACCATTTCCATTTGTTTTTTAAATACTTGCAATGCACGTTAAGTTTTATTTTTACATTTAAATTACTTTGATAACTCCTTTACTTTTCATAATAAAGTTACCCACAGAAAAATAACTGTTACCAGTAAAGGCGTTACTAATAACGCGTTATTTTTTATCTTTGTTATTGTCACTAAGCTCAGAAAAAAGCAAGATAGAACCCCGCAGATGAAAACTTGTTTTTCTTGTTTTTTAAAATCGTAAAAATAATACAAAAGAAACGTTTATTTTTAAATTACAATTTTAAATTTAAATTACAATTTACTGTATATAAAGTACAATTTTTTATTTTCTAATACAAAATGGATTAATATCCATTATTAAATATCGATAGAAATTCTTTTTTTTTTTCGCTTCTAATGCGAAACTTTAAGAATTTTTATCAAATTCTAATTTTTCCTCATGGACCCTACATGTAAGGGTACAAAAGTTTAAATATGAAAATTAGATCGTTTAGTGTTCGTAAATAAGCATACCATATTTCAAGATGTATTCACATGTTCAAAATTTATTAGAAGAAAACACACGGCTAATTTTATTTCACTTTCCTAGAAAATAAGGAGATATATGAAATAATGTATATTTTCTTTATCCTTCTACGTTTTATGATAATTCTAGTTTCGTAGCGAATCTACCTTCCCACCCTGTTCCTAGGAATGGTCATGGTCGTGTCATCGTTTTCTGGTCCGACAGTGATGGACGATGCTACCTAGTAGACATAGGTGGGTAGGGTCGCATAAGGAAGCTCCCGGCTGAGACTTCATCAGTCGACCGAGCACCAAGAGATTGAAGCCAGTATTTCTTCCAGTTATCGGCAAGAACCTGTCAACCCTGGTCTTCTCGCTGCGTAAACACAAACCCTCCAGACACTCGAGATTGGGAAGGAAGCATTCCCAGTTTTATTTCCGTGTATATTACCCAATCTACAAAATACAGGCAAAGGAATTGCTCCACAATCAATGGTATTCGTGTTCTCTGGCTTCCTCTCGAACTCTCCAGACGTTATCTGAAGTTGGCCAAAGTTAACGAAAGTTTTGATTTTCAGCGCCTTACAAAAACACTGGAAATACATAAAGCAACACAACTTGAATAAAAACAAAAGAAATGTCTGTTTGAACTTATAGTGGGTTGCACCAAAGAAAGTCTGTCATATAAGGAAATGTCATTAACTCTTAATCATCCCTGGAAGTCCACGAGAGAGATTTTACTCAAAATATGGATTAAAACAAATCAATTAATAATTAGAAATAAAGTTCATTTTTGAACTTACAATAATACAGTAGAGTACAATATCGCGTTGTTTAAGCATTCATTCATAGACATTTACACCGATGCAATTTTTCAACCACAGATATCGCCGATTTACTTGGAATGATTAATCCATTAGTAACTGTCGTCGCTCATTTTGTAACCATTTAGTACGGACAATGTAGGAATAAAGAGGTTACAGACAGACAGACATTTGCTTTATTTGCATTATATGCATTATAATCTTAACCGATATGTTTCCATGACAAAGGATGTTACAACTTTCGATTCAAATCTATTTTAGAACTTTATTTAAAATATAAGGAAACTAGCGGAAAGACTCGTTCTTCGCTCGGGTTACAAAAAACAAATGTCCAAATGTGTATGATAAAGAAATTGCAATTGCGAGATCATTTCGAAACTTTCCCGGTTGGTACAAAAAGAAAACAAAAAACAACAACAACTCAAAAGGTCTGATCTCATTACAAATCTATAGCTATCCCTCGTAGAAGTATCTTTGAACCATGTTTGCTCATCCACTCACCGTCCTCCCAGTGTACACTCCTAGTTCCATGTTATTTGAATTTTGTAACTCGACATTCATAGATATAAAAATAATATAGAGATCGGAACATGTAAGATTTTCCACCCCTTTCTCTGTTCCGTTTATACCCCTAGTTCGAGATTCGAATTTTGTAACATCATAATCCTATCACGTCAGACCTTTTCTAGTTCGTAAAAATTCATCTGATCATTATGCACTATTATTCATTAGGTCGCTATTATGCACAACCATAGTTTAGGTCCAATTGTTGCACAACAATAGTTTCGTGCCAATTGTTGCACAACACTATGGGTATAGTTGTCATTGTCGCCGAGCTCCAATTGTTGCATAACAATATTTGTGTGGAATTCACTCCTTTTCAACCCCTGGGGGTGGTGTTTCCAGGTTCTAAGGTAGCCTATCTTTTCCGCAGGGTTCTAAAGAGTAATTCTGCAAAGTTTGGTCCAGATAGGTCAAAGGGCCTAGGAGTGTATAAAGGACAGACAAAGAAAGAAAGAAAGATACATTCATTTTTATATATAGAGATGTATCAAGATAAAATCTTAAATACGCCTTTCTTTCATTAACACTTTTTTCCATTCTGAATTTATCATCCATCTTAATCTTAATGAAAGGTCGGAATTAGGTTTCAATTTCTTCATACACAAACAATGAGTACAAAACTAATATTAGCTTGCGAACTGCACAGCGCATGGGCATTGCATTCGTGCAAACCAATTCCTTGATTCCTTGCCGGATCCACATACACGGGTACACAGACTAACTTTTCTTATTACCCAACTCAGGAAAAAAGAATTCTATTTATAATTTTTGAATCTTTGTTTTCGACATAAATCTAATTTGTTGTGCCTCTCGAGCCCATCAGAAAGCTAATATTTCACGTGCAACCAATCATTTATCTTTTTTTATATTTCATGATTTGTGGTAAATTTTCTCTGATATTATACAACGCACAGGGAAAAAAACAAAAAAAAAAGAACAACACCGAAGCACCAACAGCAGCCACGTATTGATCCTATGATTTTGCAATGAAAAACCGAGATCACCGACTTTTCTTTCTTACGAGTCTTTCAATTACAAACCGGAAATTACTCGGAAATACGGGAATATCACGTGATTAATATACGTCAGAACCTTTTCAGCCAATAGTCGCAATTTATTATGACACACCTATAGCATTTTTTTTTAAATTGACTGAAATTGACTGTAGTATATGCTCAAAAAAA
>JAFIDM010010028.1:18414556-18487530 GCA_023159025.1 Thereuonema tuberculata | reverse complement strand
TTTTTTTTTTTAATTGACCTTTAAATTGTAAATAAAGTCTTCAGCATTTGGATGAAAAAAAAAATACTATCAATGAGAGGTAAACAAGCAATGCAATGTAAGTGTTAAATTTCTCAGAAGAGGATTAGAAATACAGATTACAAATGTTACCCCAAAAAAAATCAGCACTAATCGTATTTCACGTCTGTTTTTATGAAAAGCATTTTTATAGATAAAACTGTTACTACTGTGATAGCTACCAAAATCGGTAGCTTTTGAGTTTGTCCTGTCCGTCCGTCTGTGTCTGTCCCCCCTAACAATTCCCGAACGGAAGGTCGGATCGGCAAAGAATTAAAAAGAAAGCCCCATAGCTGAATATAACGAATGAGACAAGTCAAAGCTCAGTGTTATTTAAAAGAAGAAAATGTATAAAGGTAAAATGTGATTTTTAAAAAGGCATTGGCGACCACTAAAAACAGGAATTCAACTAAACTATCATGAATAGTTGGAGTGATGTTGCAGACTTTCGATACAACAGAAATGTGTAAGAAATCGCCCTTTCTTTCTGTAAATTGCGAAATAAACCATTGCATAGAATCTTAGAAATAATATGTTGTTATTAAGGAATTACATACGCTTTATGTTATCATTACACGCGTAAAATAAAAGTATTATCGGTCAGTACAAGTATAAATGTTTTTAATAAAAATATTCAGGACCTAGAGATAGTGATGTGGATGCCCCAAATTGACTGAAATACGATACATCGTTTACAGTTGACTACCAAAATACTTTAAAAATACACTTTCCCCAATAGCCAAAAGTTTAAAATTCAAATGATATGATTACTATAAAACAAAATTTAACGTGTCGTCGTAAATATTATAAAGCCGACTATTTAAGACACCATATCAATATAACACAATAAAATCGGTAGCAGACTGCTTTTTCCGCTTCACTATCTATGGAGATGAACATCAGGGGGAACTTTAGTCTTCCGCTTTGTCTGTTCCATGTCTTGTTTGTATTTACGAACATCTGAATAAGGGATCAACACTTGACAAGGGACCCATATAAGCAGAGGATTCGAAACGTACGAAGTGACTTTTTTATTGTGTTATATTGATATGGCGTCTTAAATAGTCGGCTTTATGATATGGTTACTGTCCAAAGCAATAAAACAACTTGCTGAAAAGTTGATTATTAGATCTGTTAAAAGTTGCTAGAGATGTTTATACATTTTTTTTCCTAAATAAACGGAATATGTCAGAAAAAACAAAGAACAATTAAACATAACACAATACACAACTGTTTATTTTTTTAGATGTCAAGCCAGCAATCAACAGTTAGTATTTAAACCAAAAGGTATATTTGATAAAATAGAGGCAATATTGAAATAAAGTTCTGAACTTTGGAATCTCTATTCACCAGTACCATCATTCTTTTTTCTGCAAAAGAAAATAAGTGAACCAATCACTACAATTTAACTATCACCATGGGCATCTTCAGTTTCACTGTTTGCTGAACTGCTGAAACCAATGTCGGGTTCAGACTGATTTAAATCTGAAACTGGTTCAGAATGACTGTAATAGGAAACAGAACTGACAGTCACATTCTTTATTTGCTTCTGTTTGAAACAGATTTACGGAGAGCTTCTCTTGTCTTGTGATTGGTTGTACTTCCGACTGTGGAAGCAAAAACAGGTTCTGAGAAACAGAAACAAGCTTTGTTGTACGTTCATTTGTAACACAAGTCTGCTCCTCTTCTTAGTCTTGATAAGACTGAAGCCTTCCAGTTCTGTTCACATGATGCATTTGTTGGTGAAATGCTCAGGACTTTAACTGCAACTGTAGATAATTGGCGAGTATTAAAATGTCTTTTCCACCAAGTGATTGGAGACATGTTATCTGTTGCCCGCCAAATGACATCTCTGCTCCATAGTTTATCCATTGCACGGGATTCAGCAATATCTGTTATCACAGTCACTTCATGAACGTTGGGGAAATTCCTTGCTATCTACATTATTGTGACAAGAGCAGTAATTAATTCATCTTTCGACATATTTTGTCCGCGGTGTCGAGGATTCAAGAGGTTTGCTGCCAGATGGACTGGACGACAATAATACTCATATGTCTTTTTTAAATTTAACTTGACCTCATAAATTGAGACTTGATAATATCAACAGAAAGAACAGTATAGTATAAATTTTTACGCAGTCAATATACTTCAGTATCATTAGAATATGAACATAAAATCTAGAAAGACAAAATAAAACTAAGTAAAAAACAATTACAGGTAATAACGTCTAGTAAGACCCTTCCAAATTACCAAATGATAATTACATCCTAGAAAATTTACATCTCCAATCACTTGAATGTGATTCAAAAGTATAATAATATTAAGTATAATTCAGATTCTTGGCATTCAGAAATTACTGTCTTTCAAGGCATTTAGAAAAAATATTTACATGATTTTTTTTTCTTGTGATGAAAATGAAATAATCAGACTTTTCAATATGTTCTAGAATGTTTTGAGTCCTATTCCAAAATGAAACTTCAAATCTGTCCAGACCAATAGTCACCGTAATAGCTACTGTGATGAGTTTCTTAATAAATTACGTCCTACAAATAAACTTGATTGTTCTTTGAACACATTATGACATCAATAATATTACTAACAAATTCAGCAAAGTTTTTGAACAGGAAACTTTTCCGAAAAAAACCTACAGAGAACGGGGGGAAAAATATGTAAATCTTCAATGTATAACATAAATAACTCTTCATTCTCTATAAGTCCTGCATATTTTAATCGTTGGCTGTCCCTGTAATTCTCCACTTTAATTGCGTTAATATTATTGTAATATCTCACAGACTTTCCCTACCTTTTAGATTTATGGCTTATATCCTTTCTTTATTACCACTGTTCCACCCTGTGCTTTACCACTGGAACCCAATGTATCTTGGGAAACTACATCACGTCAAGCAAGACTTCTAATTTATTTATGTTTTATGTAAATCATTTTCCTGATTAGATTTGCAGACAAAATGTTAATCTTATATTTTTGTCCATTCGCCTGAAGAAACTGGTGACTTCACCAGTGAAACCGGTTGTGAGGTTTTTTTTTTTAATTGTAAACATGTATTTTTAATTTATGTGCGTGGAAGCAGTTTCGTCTTTTTCAGCATTGCTAAATTCTTTCTTTCTGTTTCCCCGTAACAAAGATTTCAATTAAAACTTTCTTTTTTTTAATTATGATAATTACGAAGTTTTTTATATTTGATTTATTTATCGTTTTTTCAAGCTGCGTCACGATTGTTAAATAAGAACACGTAGACAAATACAAATTACTGAGATGTTTTTGGAATTTTATTTTATATCGATATTAAAAGGTCATGTGTTAGCTGTTAACCAAATTACATGCTAGTCCACTTACGTTGGAAGTTTATTTTCTGATCAAACCTTTAAAATGACACTTGACCCTCAAGTGCATGATACTATGTAATTACTGCCCTTGGAGAGATCCTTACATTTACCTCTTCATAGCTTCAAGCCTCGGGCTGGTCAGGCACAGATGCTTCCAATTGTTTCCTGGCAATTAGCTGTACTTTATTAGATTGGCTTTCATTTGGGCGGCAAATTCTCCACTTGAGATTTTCGAGCTACCAAAATTTATTCAGAATTTATATGATGAAGAATTATTACTAAACACAAATTATCTAAATTATAAAACAGCTCCTTTTACAATTAGAAACTCAATATCTTTTTTTCTTATATGTGACAGATTTTTTCTCCGTACCTGCATTTTCATGAATTTTTTTTAAAAAAATGGGATAATTGTAAACTAAGATAACCTTAAGATTTTTATGAGTGACTTTGAAGCTTAGTCTTGTAAAGTATATCTCGAGATACGATCATGAAATGAAACTAAAAATCCCGTAAACCTTTACAAACCTATATTCATAAACATCCTCCTATGTTACTTATTTAAATAAATTTCACTATCCAAAAAAAAAAAAAAAAATACAGAACACAAACTTTACATACCAATATTTTTTTTGAAAGAACGAGTCCAAGAACATACTAGGGTGTAATAAGAGAGGAATATCTGAATGGGCGGACCATTGTTTTCGACTTGGCCACGATCCAGATCCTTTAGTTGATATTATATATGAGACTCAAGAAGAGTCAGAAAGATTGATTTTGGAATCATGTATAATTAATTGCAGTGAATGTATGAATAAGGACAAATCGTTAAAAGTCAATGAAATTTCATTAAGCATTTTCAGAAAATTTTTAAAAAATAACACAAGATTGAAAAAATTGTTAAAATTAGTGTGAGTCTGTTATATATTTTGATATTTGTTAATTATTTTAATTTTTGTTTATGATCATTGTTATTTATTATTATTGTTGATTATTATTTAACTTATCTCGTTCATTTAATATGTTTTTTTATTATTATGATTCGTTTTATTTTGTGTGAGAGAAGAGAGTTTCTTTTCTCTTTATTTTTCATTTATGGAGGGTAGAAGAACCTTGAGAAAGTCTTTTGGTATAAAAGACGAAATATTGGTATGTGAAGTTGTGTTCTGTATTTTTTTTGGATAGTGATCTTTACAAACCTTTTCAAAAATCCGACAACAGTAGTATGGACAAGTCTATGTTTATCTGACTCTAGACTTTTCGGTATAAACAAACCGATTGCGCTGCCATTGGTATAATAATACAATATATATCAAACTTACAATATTGTAAATACAGCTATAATAAACAACTTTACTGTAAGTATATACTCTTTATTGTTGTTACCATTTAGCAATCTCTCTTTATTAAAAAAAAAATCAAAATAAGTAGCATACAATACGATATATTTACAACAAAAATATATCGTATTGTATGCTACTTATTTTTAATTGTCATTACTGCTGCACTATAGTTATTTAAATGATGAACGTGTATTGTAGTTTACAGTATTTTCAGTTATTTTTTAGATTTGCAGTATTTTTGCATCTTATATATAGTTTATAAAAGTTGATTCACATATTTATGACTTGCTATTTACTGTACATCTCACTTCTCACGTTCTATTTTTGACTTTTAACCTATTGGTCGCAACGTAATCCTGGCGTAATAGTTATAAGTGTAAAAACAAACTGAAATTTTTCTAGCAAACTTCGTATTTACTGAAACTTTACTAAGTAAAATGGAATATTAAATAATATTCATATTAGAATTTAAAGTTGTTTGGGCAGTGTAGCAGATAAGGATTCAGCGATCGCAAAGTTGAGGTCGGAGGTCTATCCCACGCTCACCCGCCAGATTATTAAGATTAGTTATGTTAATTAAATTAAAATTACTTGAAACATCTTAACGTTTAAATAAAATTAATAAGCTTTTCGTTCTTGAGATGTGCCTGAGATATCTAGTGGTAAATGGAAGATCGTGTAAACTTTCCTTTCTGCCTGAAAGTGGGCTAAAAATTGTTTTAAGTTTTCCGATGTCCTAAATGATGTATCGCTACTTTAAAAAGTAGAAAGATGACTTTGTTAGGAAAATGTAATGCTGAAAAATAGCGTTCATCTATGCAGTGATAAGAATGTACTTTCATGGAGAGATACATGAATACGTAGAAACTAAGAATTTATATGTTATCGATTAAGGAAAGAACAAAAGTTCCTGAAAGAAGTTATACTGGACATCCTTGAAAATTTTTCCTCTTTATGACCTTTAAGTCGTTTTTTTCCCCGAGCGAATAACAGTGAATTAATAAAAGATTAATATATACTATTAAGTATTGAAAGCAGTTCATAGTCTGACTTCCAATGCTTTTGTGTTGGGACTCTCTTTGTAATCTCCAAGCGCAGATTTCTTCAAAGACCTCCATCGAAAATAGGAAAGTTACAATGTTTCTTGTCCGTAAATATCTCTGCCAAGATACAAGAAGATCAATTTGCCAGTTTAAAAGCTACTGAAGGACAAAACTAACGTTACATCGTCTCTTCTCTGTAAATATGCATGGCAAGTTACCTATTTATATAAATCTACGAGCTGTGCACCCGCGTAAAAATTCGGCCCTTCTCGGTAATGTTCGGTTCTCGTCGTGCGGCCGCGCCGCCGTATCGCAGCCGCCGCCGCAACCGTTGGTTGACGTTTATGTTTACTGCTCCGCTCCTATTGGTCGAGCGTGATGTTATATAGGCTATAATCTTCCTCAATAAACGGGCTATCTAACGCAAAAAATTTTTTTTCAAATCGGACTGATAGTTCCTGAGATTAGTGCGTTCAAACATACAAACTGTTCAGCTTTTAGTGTAAGATTTACCGGTTCAAAAGTTTAGGGAAAGAAACACATACAGCCATACACGGGGTGTAGTGATTTTATGAGCCTCCCTGTCCTGAAAACAAAAAAAAAAGTAGGTAAACAAGTGAAAGATATTAAGACTTACAAAAACGATAACTGCAGTTGTAAGAAGAACGTGTAGCAAGAAGAAACGATCAACGTGATCAGTAGAATTTTAAAGTTAAAGATGCCCACCGTAGGCCGTGACAGGCCTTTGGGGTTGCTGGAGGTAAGGCTACCAGCACAGCGAACCAACGGGACGACGTTGGGGCCGGGGGGGTCAGCCCGATGCCCGCCGCCTTTAACTCCCGGGAAAGAAACCCGATACCCACTCTATAGAGGGCTAGGTAGACCCTAGGACCCGTTTGGAAGAGAAAGGAATGTGGGAAAATTCCCGTCCTCCGTCGAGGCCGGTAATCGAACCCGCCACCTCCAACCCACTCGCAGCCAAGTATCCTTACCCACTCGCTACCGGGCCCTATCAGTAGAATTTTTGAATTACATTTCTGAAAACGCCCGGTAGAAATGCCAATTTGTTTAAAATTTGAAATTAAGTATAAAGACCGAAAGAACTGGAAAACCTTTGAGAAGCTTTCATTCAATAGTGGGTTGAAAATGATGATGATGATGATGATGAAATTCAGTTAATTATAATTAGGCAGAAATAAGGTATTGAAGGAGTAATAGGTTAGTGAATGGAGAAAATGCTAATCTCCATTTTTTTTTCCATTCATTCTTTCTGTCCTCTGGGGAATTAGAAGATCGATGTAGATTAATAATGGATTTTGTATTTGCGTTTTGATGAGTTCCAAGATTGAATTGTGTGGGCGTTGTCGGATCAACTTTATGAAGAATTCAACAGATCTTAATTGCATTTGACAGCGCAATACTTTTTTTCTTCACAAAGTCTTGCGTGAGAAAAACATAATTAAACATGTTTGCAACAACAATAGAAAATTATTTTTATTTGTTTTCAAATTAAGTAACCAGAATATGAGAAAAATTGAAGAAAAAAAAATGTTGTAAAAGCCTTTAAAATATCAAAAATGAAAAGAAGTCGAAACATAGGTTGTAATCTAAAAATAAAAATAAAACTATTTTGTTTCGAAATTAAATATAGAGGAAGGTAGGGCAAAGTGGATCGCTTAATTTTAGGTTTATATTCAGTGTTTCCAAATGTAACATAGAAACTAAGAAACATTAACGTTTATACTCCTATCAGTAAAGACATATATTCAATTAGTATTTACAAAAATGTCACAGCTGGTGTATAATAAAAAGGAGAATTGGATCATTCCATGTCAAATCAGCAAATGCCTCTCAGGTGACCCTCTCCGATTTTAATGAAATTTGGCACAAAGGTACCTTTACTCCTTATATGAAAGCCTATCAAACATTATTGTCCTACCTTTAAACATTTCTGAGAAATAGCATTCAGAAATAAGGTCTGCAATTTGTAACGGGTTTTCCATAAACTTTTCGAGCATTTTTAAAGCTGCATAAATAAAGAACTACTTGAGCCAGAAAAACAAGCTTTCATAGACTGAGAGTATTTATATATATCGTAATAAATAATGCATTAAAATTAGTTTGAGTCTTTTAGTTTTCCTGAGATAGGCTTACAAAATAGGCATTTTGTAATGTTATCGAAATCAAAAGTAAATTTTTAATCCTTCCTAAATTTTGAGAATAAAGCTGGATAAGTATGAAATTTTAAACAGAAACTCATAGGTACTTTCTAATACATAAAATAAATATTAAGCAATTCCGTTAGTTTTTAAAAAAATATGAGGTTCTGAAATTGGCAGTAAATTTGGCTTATTTTCAATCGACTATTTAGTAACGTAGATAATTAAATTTAAAGTTAAAATGTCCAGAGTTTAATATTCATACAATGAAAATATGGTATAAAATTCAAAATTCTACCGAAATCCTTTCCCTTTCAAACTTAAAAGAAATGGAGTTGCGCTTTTGGGCAAAAAAAAAACAAAAACAAGTTGAAATGGTCTTAAGAAGCAACAATCTACTTTATTTATGAAGTCAACTTTAATAACATCTCTGTAGGGAAATCTATTTAAATACAATATTAAATATAATATTAAAGAATTTTCATTTTGATAGAAGCGTTAAAATTTTTTGTAACTGTTCTGATCCAATTCAAACATCTGCCCACTGTGAGTTTGAGAGCTTTCACTATGGAGATGATATTTATATAGGGAATCCAAATTTTAGTCTTGTATACAGGGTCAGGGATTCTGATGGTGACATACAGTTAATTTCAACATCGTTATTTTAATCTGATTGTTGAATTACATGCCCTACATGCCATTCCTTCTGTTGATTCCCTCTGTTGACAACTCAAAGGCCTGTTTTTGTATGTAAAGACGTTGGTTTTCATTTATTAAAATCTACTTACATTCACTTAATTAAAATTAAGATTTAAATTTACTTAAACCAGAGGTGCACAACGCGTGGCCTTTATGCCAAATTTCATTAAAATTGGAGAGAGTCACTTGAGAAATTTCCAAATTTTTTGCTGATTTGACGTGGAATGACCCAATTATGATTCAAGCTTATTAAGAGTTTAAACCAGCGTTTCCCAACCGGTGGGTCACGACTTGATCCTAAAACTATCAGAAACCATCGAATAAATCATCAGAAAAGATCAGAAAAATCGAAAATCGATCATATATAAGGAAGGGATACGATACAAATATGGTTTTATTCTATATTCTTCTATTCCTATGTATGTGGAGGTATTCCGATAAGGAAAAGTGGGTCGCCAACTGAAAAACGATAAGGAAAGGTGGTTCGCCTGCTGAAAAAGGTTGGTAACCGCTGGTTTAAACCCTAAAAGGCCTACGGATAAAGTTTTAATTTGGAGGTGTAGGCTAAACAAAATTCGGAAAACAAAAAACTTGAACTCATAGTGCGCATATTTGGTAAAGAAGGTCAGAGAACGGAAGTATAAGAGGATATCAGTTTGTTGTAGCTCCGAATTGGAAAGGTAGTTAACTGCATTTTAGGGTTTAAACTCTTATGAAACTTCAATCATTATTCTCCTTAGTTATGCTACACCAGCTGTGATGTTTTTGTAAATACTTGTTGAAACTTTTTTCTTGTTTATGAGAAATGTTTTAATCTAACCACTATTAGAAATAAAAACTAAAAATCCATGTACGTCCTCTACTTAAGCTTATAGGCATATTTTTGGAAATGTTTCGGAAACTAATTAAGATATCAAAAAATGCACATGGCGAGGGCACTCAGCAAAACAACGAGAAGAATCTAATGACGCATCAAACATAATTCTAGGTGTTAGTTTTGGCTCTAGGTCTGGTCGAGTAAAGGGTAAAAAGAAGAAAAAGATGTGAAGAGTGGCAAAATTTCTAAGGTCCAGCTTTCCGTTTAGCTAGTGTGATTTTAATTATTTTTGATGTATTTGTAGATTACGTTGTTTTGAACTAGTACGCAAAATTTCACTCAAAAGTATGCAACAAGACCCGCGTTATCAGCTGCCAAAATTTCACAATTTAACATTGCCCTGGCCACTAATATTGATTCAAGTGCCTTTCGCAATGTTAAATGATATATGTAAAATATTTTCAGCTTACCAAATATTTTAATGTTTTAACGAAACATTTCAAATTTGCTACTTTGCGCCAGTGCAGTGGTTGGGCAAAGTGCATCAGGCCTTGGTGGCTATGTGCGTTTCCTAGAGCCTACTAAGTAGTTTTAAACAACCCTAAAAAATTAAAAATATGGATTGTGTGTTTGAAACAACTACAGTGCAGTTCAAGAAAGAAGAGCTTTTGATGACGTAATTTCCTTACTGATTGATGTTTCCAGTACGCAACAGCGCCATCTACTGCTAAGCTTCGTAACTGAATCTTACAAACATTACAAAAACAGTCTGGTTTTGTAGTTTCTACAATTATGAATACATTTCTGTATTATTGTTAGTATTATTCCACACTATTCCTCTTGCTTGGCTACGCAAAGTTTCTCCTTTCGTAGTTACGCTTATGCAATCACAAAACGACGCCATCTTGGACTGAATGCTCGGAGTTCAAGTTGATGACGTTCCAGACAAAGTTTTTTGTTTTAGACAAAATCGATCGCTACGTAATGACCATATATGGCAAACCCTTCTTTTTCGAAAACTACTACAGAAAGCACATGCTACACAAAAATTGTGCAACAGAACTAAAGACTACTGCAATTCAAAAGCAGTGGCCGCAGATGTGTGCTTCATAGTCTGTATTCCTCATAAGCCCTGCAAGTGCACTTGCAACACTAAATCCAATCTTCGGACGTTGATTCAAGAAATGGCTCATCACAAATTAAACAATCCTACATTTAGTACGAATGTAAGTGAATGAACAGAAATTAGAACATGTAAGGTGGAACTAGATACCGTAAGAAGAAAAAGAGAGTTTCTATATCTATTCCGCACTGTATGAATACAAAAACAAAAATATCAATTTCGTTTTAGACCTACTTTTTATAAATCAAATCCACAATACTGAGTACTTTAATACTCAACATACAATGTGAAGTTGATGGTGATAGTTAACCATAATGATTTCGCAAGACGGAAGCTTTTGTAATATTTTTATCAGTAATTAAAATGATGAAGATGACCAAAACGAAGAAAAAGAGTCAGAAGCGAAGTAAATCTCTCTCCTTGAATTTCTTTATGTCCAATAACGCAACGCAGTCCTTTTAAAATTACCGCGAGCATCGATTTCCTTAAAATTAATTAGATTTTAAAAAGTCGCAAACTTTATCTTCTTTCAGCAAATGAAAATTTTGATGGCAAATTGTATTCATCGTTTTGTTGTCATCAACCTTCCATAGATCACCACCAGATGTCTCCTTCATCCAAGATCGTCATGTCTTGTTAATTTAAGACACTACATGGGTTTCCAATAGCCAGTGACTCCGCCCAATCGGATAAGTGGTTCAATAAATTGACCTGTTCTTTCTAACTTTTGGTTCATTTGAGAAAATTCCCTCTCGGGATTGAAACTTGGTCATTTTTAATTAGTTTTAATGTAATTTTTTTAAACTTTTATTAAACTTCAATTATTCAAGTGTACAGGCGTTACCTATGATTTTCTAAACTTAATTGTACACGTAAAAAACTGTTATTTATGCTATATTCAGTGGATAAGATAATTTTTTGCAGATTTTTCATTTTTGCAGTTTTCACAATGAAAATTAATTATTATTAACTATCAACAATATATATTTTTATATGTTTGTAGCAGAGCGTGGAAATTGTTCTATCGAATAAGAGTACGCTTTACGACTAGAATAATAAAAAGTTCAAGACTTAATCAAAATATTCAACAACAAAAATTTTAATCTGGATTCACTAAAATAACTTCTCCACATTTACAAATATAAATGTATATCTTTTATCGCTGATGACATTATTAATCAAAGTTCTTTTAAGTTATTCTTGATCACTAGTCTGATAAAGTCCATTGTAAAATTATCTTAATTGTAGATAATATTCAAATTCAAATATTCAATAAGCACTATAATTCCTTTCCTATTGGAATATTTCGATGCACTAGTTCGTTCTGCTATATTACCCTAAAATACAACAACATTCACTTAAGAATTCAAAATCAAGTCCTATATCTTCTTCTCAAGTTGATTCTTTACGCAGTGTTTCTGAACTGTTCTTTGAATATATGTCCTTTGTATAAATAATTCAAAAACACTTACTTTTAAATCTTCTATCACAGAATAGGCAGATCTTGGTAGTTATATCCGCAGTGGCAAACGCTGCACTTCAAAAAGGTCCTTTGCAGTCCACTGTATGATGCATTGTTCTCGTAGGATATTTCATCTGTTATTTCTAGTCTCCTGGAAAACGACAACTCCATCAGCTTTCCCGTTATTAACGCTTTCGTCGTAGATCTATTTAGCTTCCGGGTATTCTATGGAAGAAAACAATAACATAGATTATGAGTAGAGATTCTTCCGTAATGTTCACAATAATGTCTTGGTTGAATGAAATTCCAAGATCGAATATAAATTATTCCTTATTCAATACTTGTCAATCATATTCTCATGTAGAATATTTCATCGTTGCTATTTACGTGATTGTTTTCTTAATAAAACAATCACTCCAGATAGTGATCATGAATGCAATGTGCTGTCATCTTTGTTTCTTCAAACAACAAACGGTGTGATACAGATTATAATTATTTTCCAAAAGTTAGTTCATTACCATCACTAAGATATTATTGGACACAATAATAACCATGCACACAATATTAAAAATACAAAGAAAATCGTAAGTTAATATGTTAAGGAAAGTACACTTCAAGGCTTTTTGAGAACTTCTAGTTTAATTTTGAATTTTCGAGTAAACCAACCAGGTTCATCCTACAATGTAAACTATTATATTTTTCAGGAGCAACTTTAGTAGTGTTTTAGCAAAACACGAATCATTTAGAATGCCTTTTCTCTGAACAGAAGCCACCGAAGTCCAATAGTGCTTGTGGTGGTGATTCGCAAGATTTATCTTTTGTGGTTTCGAATATCCCCGATGCTATTTTTACAACAGCAATAAAGTTTCTTTGTGAGATAAATGTTTCGTTCCCTGATAGACTTATCAGAAAGATAGTAAGAGGCAAACTAAAGATGTGGCGCTTCTAAAAATGGATCCCAGCTTTTAAAACAGAGCCAACTTAAAAGACGAACGAAAAGCACTTCAAAAAAGAGTATATTCATGAAGTCACAACTTAAAAAGAATTTACAGCCTACTTTGCCTTCAAATTGATTTTAAGTTTCTTAATTTCTTTTTTCATAGTCGTCAAACCAACCAAAAACGAAAATGTACGTTAATTTTCTAATAATAATAATAAAAATAATTTAACTTCTAATATCTGCTGACTAAGAACAGTTCAAATTTTCCATTTTTTTTTAAAAAAGACAAAATAGGATAGCGATTAGTAAACCAATCACAATGCTTCTTAATTGGCTTCTGATTAATTTATGTTGAATTATTGCTTTAATTTCCTTATTATTATAAATGTCATTGCTGCGAATGCAAAAGGCGCAATTATTGCTATTATTGTGATTGTTGCGATTGTTGCTGAGCTGTATTATACATGGGATTGTTGCGAATGCAAAAGGCGCAATTGTTGCGATTGTTGTGATTGTTGTGCTTAATGATAATTTAATGAGATTTTAATGATACTTGTCCATATACAGACGGACAAAGTGGGATTAGTAGGCTTTCTATCAGAAGTCTAAAAAAACAGTGAATTAAGTTGGCATTAGGGTCAATCCAACGAAGACTTCAAAATTGATCATCTCTGATTTGACTGATTTTCACAGAACTAATGTTTCTACCTATGAAATGTTTAAAAAAAAAAGGTTTTTATAAAATATTTACTCAATTGGTTCTTGAGCAACAGTCGACTAAAAGATTTTAAAAAATTGCTGAAAAACTAAACAAAACGTCTTTCAAGTTAACATTAAAACTGCTAATTCCTCAGACCCTATTCAAGATACAGAGCTAGTATTTTTTAACCTCATCCTTAAATTTAATTTGACCTCAAATTTTAAAGCTCAATTTAAAGCACTTCTAATGAGCTTTCTTATGATACGTCACTTGCTAAGATTGTGAAACTTAAAATTTTCAAGATTAGAGAAACAATTTTTTTATCTTGAAAATCAAGATTTTTTTTTTAAAAGTTTGATGAAAAAAAAATTTTTTTTGGCAAATTGCAAGATTGTTTATGTACAAACAGGAACCGGAAACCGATATAACTTTCGATGTTGTGTAAAACCACGATGTCGGCAGACAACCGAATGTGAGTAGAACTTAGTCTTAAATATATAGGGTGTTGCAAAATTCGTGTGTTATATTCAAACCATGTGTAGGGGCATGGCTAAGGATCAATGTATTCCTAATGAACCCATGTCCGGAAACGCCCCATTAAGGCGCTAGGTGGTCCTAAAGTGAGGCTTTCCGAGAGATCATATTCTTTGCTACATCATAAGAAATGTTTTGCAGGCGAACCAACACCTGTTTTGCAGGCGAGCTATTTTTATTTGTTTCAATTTTTTTCAGCAAAAATATCATTTTTAACACTGTTTAACACAGGATTTAACACAGTTAAATAATAAATCATCACACTGTGCAAAACCCACCAATTAACGTTGAATCTCAATCAGACAGAGACCGTGGTTGGAAATGTCTGTCTTTTCTTTCGTAAACTGTACACCTTCCATGTTGGATTTATGGTCAGATCCACTGTTTACAAGGATGTCACAAGTGTGGAAACACAGTCAGAATAGCGAAGGAAGGAGACGGTCCATGTGATTTAAAAACTTTACCTTCACTGCTTGTTTTTATTCATTAGAGCTCGCAACACACCCAGTCACCGGTGTCATCATTCAAACAAGTTAAAAATCCCCATCGTATAAAAATCAAGTTTACCTTCGCAACTTGATTCTTTCTGTTCTTGTCAGTGTACGTTCTATTCTTTGAAGAATGGATTTGAGCGCCCGAAATGGTTCTTCTGGTAGCTACATTCTGGTAGTTGTAGCCTCTCTTGTTCTTTGTGTTCCTGAATTACACTTAACGCAAAATATTTTTTTCAATTTATCCTTTTTCCTACTCATACAGCTGCTGCGGTGTCATAATTTCTTCGCCGCTCACCATCTTCACTCTTGCTCTGGAAGCTAACGTTTCATTATATCTCCAATGTCATCGCAGGCACTTTTTCCAAATGAAGTGACAAAAAAAAAACTGCCACTTGGCTTTCTTGTTAAAGTCAGCCTCGTGATAACATAAGTTTAATTTTTTTTTAAATTTAACGTATTTCAATTAGAACTGTAGATATTTAAAAAGCATACAAAATTAAAACTAATATTTAAAAATTAATTTTAATTTTGTGGAATTTTTTTATATACAGGACACTCTCGATATCTCGAAAACCTTTGTATGTCGAAAACTTATTTTTCCCCTTTTATTACATATTCATCTAATGTTAATTTTAATTCTTATGTCGAAGAGTTTTCACTCAAAACCTTGTTACGTCGAATATTTTTCGAAGTAAAAAATGAATTTTTCCGAAAAAATCGCCTTTCATTTGTGTCGAAGCAAATAGAGGTATTTTTTTAAGAAATTCTAGCAATGTAAGTTCATTATATTTTACTAATTCTTTTCAATTTAATATAATATTTTCGACTACTTTTAAAAATTAAAATTATCATTGCTGTATTTAGACTTAAGCCCATTGCACATGGATCCGAAAATCGGAGGGTCGGATCCACGAATCGGACGTATTATCTTTCACATGGACACGAAACTCTCTCCGACGTCACCTTTACGACATGTAACATTCAAATCGTACGTAAACACCCAAAAAAAAAGGAAATAAGCTGGCTGGTGGAGCCCCTAGGCTGGCTGCAAAAAACAACCCCCAAAAAAGGGAATTTCCTATTTAACAACCAAAAAAAAGGGAAATAAGCTGGCTGTTGGGGCCCACCTAGGCTGGCTGGTGGGGCCCCTCCCAGGCGGGGGCCCGGGACGGACCGTCCCCCCCGCCCCCCTTGATACGCCACTGCCCACAATCACTACATAACATAGATAAGAAGACTGTTGAGTAACCAGAAAAGAATGCTGCAGAAGTTTATAAAAATGCTGGTTAAGAATTCTTCTGGGGGTGAAAATGTCTGTTACTCGTCTCAGTTTTTCTTTGGCGTAATTGTTTTTCTTTTAAAGCAATGTTTTCTTACTGGTTGAGGGCACACAAAATAAAAGTGTTTCTTTTCCAGAATTACATACATCACCTATCTTTTAGGTTCTGCCTGCTCAGATTCTGAATTAATATTTTCTTTTACCGAGATTTTATGTTATGTAAGTTATGTTTGTTCACTTTTCCCCAGTCAGGTCACAAGTTCTGTGGTAGACCTTATCCCCTAACTGAAGAAAAGTGATTTTTTTTTCTAAAAAAACCTCACTAACCCCAAGCTTTTCTTATGTGTCAAGATCTGTTAAGTGGATTACAGCTGTTTATGGAGGATTCAATAGTTTATTATAGCTTTTATTAGTCAACGAAGATATCTATATCTAAAAATTTTAGTGCAATTGGTTTTTTTTTTTCACTAAGGGAAAAAAATAAAACTAGAATGTTAAGTAAAGATCCACATATTTGAATTAGCCAAGGATAGACTTGAGTGATGAGCTTGAGAGTAACCAAGCAGGTTCTGATATGTACTTAAAAGAGTGACAGTCATTTAGCTGGTACGAAAGTTCTGTAGCCACTCCACAAAAAAAAAAAAGTTAAAGTGGAGAGGCCTTTAGGGCGCGGGAGGTCAGGCTCCCAGAGTTTCGTGACTAACGGGACGAAGTTGAGGTCGGGTAGTCAGCCCGACGCCCGCCCGCCTTTAACTCCCGGGAAAGAAACCCGGTACCCATTCCACAGAGGGCTGGGTAAACCCTAGGACCCGTTTGGAGCTGAAAGGAGCGTGGAAAAATCCCAGCCCTCCTCCGAGGCCGGGAATCGAACCCGCTACCTCCAACCGGCAGCCAAGCGGCCTGACCACTCCACAACTATTCCCTATTGAGAAATTGGTCTAAAACAACTCAAATAAAGTTTACAAGCAGAGAATATGTTTAGTTTTTCCAAACTTCCTATGAATTGGTGTAGCAGAACCAGATTCCGATATGAATTTGAAAATGAAAAAGAAAAGAAATAAATGAAAGACTTAACATTTGATAATTTTATTTCGTAATCAATAAAGGGACTATATTTCGTTACCAGATGATCATTGTTCAAATCATCTTTAAACGAATCACAGTAAACTCATAAGAAACTCATAAGCAGGTCTCCCTTACTTTCATGAATTCCAAAATTTTCACAAATGGATTTCACTTGACTTCTTTATGATTCCATTATGAAACATATAGCTCATGTATATCAAATACAAAATATGTATTGTATTTACACCAAACTTCTTCCTAATTTCTTCTCTTCTGAAATTCTTAATATTAAGCCACAACATACTCACATAAATAAATGTAAGAAAACATATATATATACATTTATTACATTTATTACATTTATTTATGTGAGTTTGTTGTGGCTTAATGTATTGTATTTTTTTTTTCAGAATTTAAAACAAAATGTACTTTTTGAGATTTTTAAGGTAAAAAGATTGTTTCCTGACCTTGAAAACCTTTAAGATTTAAAATTTCATATTGATACGTATGAAAGCCCATTAAAAGAGATCACGTCAAGCAAGATTTCTAATATAGTCATGTTTACGTAAATCATTTTCCTGATTACATTTGCAGACAAAATGTTAATCGTATATTGTTTCCATTCGCCTGAAGAAACTGGTGTATACTACGTATATACATATATATATATAGGGTGTTGCAAAATTCGTGTGTAATATTCAAACCACGTTTAGGGGCATGGCTAAGAATCAATATATTACTAATGGACCTATGTACCATTAAGGCGCTAGGTGGTCCTAAAGTGAGTCTTTTCGAGAGAATATATTCTTTGCGACATCATCCGAAATGTTTTGCAGGCAAGCCCACATATTGATCTGGGGGTGCTATTTCATTTTGTTTCAATTGAAACAAACACAATTAGCACCCCCCGATCAGTGTGTGGGCTCGCCTGCAAAATATTTCGCAGAGAAACAAACAAAAATAGCATCCCCCAGATCAATGTAGGCTCGCCTGCAAAACATTTCGGATGGTGTCGCAAAGAATATGTTCTCTCGGAAAGGCTCACTTTAGGACCACCTAGCGCCTTAATGGGGCGTTTGCGGACATGGGTTCATTAGGAATATATTGATCCTTAGCCAAGCCCCTACACGTGGTTTCAATATTACACACGAATTTTGCAACACCCTGTATATTTCTTTTTTTAAAGCAGCCATTGTAGTACAAAAAGTAAATATTTTTGTAATTCCTTAATTTCAGAATATTTCTGAAGACAAAAAAAAATTGTACTTTTCTATTACTTTATACAAATGTATCAAAATCTGCTTAGATTAGTAAATAAAATATGGAGCCATTGTTTACATGTTGTTACTTTTCTATCATTTTTACACCTATTTAATAGAAATAAAATAAAAATAAAAACATGTATTTCTCGCTCCCAATCATTTCGTTCTCCTTTCGAGTCCTCTTCGATTGCGCGTGGCCTAATTGAAAATTCTTGTACGATTCTACACCGAGCAGTGTCAGCAATTCTTCTGGAGTCTTTTGCTTAGACGGTAGCGACAGCGAAATAAAATGGACCTTTCCCAATAGTTTTCGACGATTTCTTTTTTGCTTTGATTCGTATTCTTCAACTTTGGACGGAATCCAACTGAATGCTATTGGAGTTTTAACTAAGGCTTAACTAAGCCTTTAACTTGAGTTAAAAACTCAAGTTTTAACTAAGGGTTGAAGTCAAAATTGGGCGAATGATCAGTTGCTAAAAAGCACTTTTCTATAATGTTTCTATGCATCGCTACTTTTCATCAATATTTTGTTCTTTAAGCAAATAGCACAAAATTGGTAAGTACAATATAAAAAATTTATTAGATGAAGATTAGGTTCATTCAGATAACGTAATGCAGGGTAGAAATATAACGTCTAATTTCCTTTAAAAACAATAAAACTTAAGTATATATATAATAAAAAAATGAATTTAAATGAACGAAAAGTAAAAACATGAATTTTAATTAAATACAAGAAAAAACTCCTAACAAAAATTCAATAATAAACAAAGTAGTAAAACGGAAAATTCTAAAACAAAGTAGTTAAAACTGTCAAAAAAGTATTTCTGGATTTCGCATTCTCCCCATTGCTGCTTAATTTTTAATAAATTCATTTTTTTAGCCTACTTCCTGCGAAAGTAAGAGTAATCAAATCATTCAATCTGCATGTTTGTCCCTTAATAATTTTTGAATAGCTCCATGCATCTTCTTGAAATTTTGCCTGCAAATTTAAGGACAAGACGTGAATAAACTTTTATTTGCAGGGTGATTCCAGAAGGTGGGTCAAAAATTTAGGTTCTGCTCATGAAATCAAGCAAAAAGCTCCTGTAAACATGGGTCCGGAAATCAATAGTTTTCGAGAAACACGTCTTGTATCATTATTCAATGTAGGTGCGTTCGTTTCTTGTTTTGTTCTATTGGCACAATATGATGCGAGAAAACGTATTGCAAATATTCATACAATGAACCACAAATAAGCAAAATAGGGAACGAATGATTTAATAAACGGTATTGAATAAAACACATGTCAATAAATTAGCGAATGGGAATGAAGTTAAACTCGGCTGCAGCAACAATACAAATGTTGTGAGAACGAATAACCAATTGCTTGCAGGGCAAACGGCAAAATTCAGGGATTTGTGAAAGAATTTGTTCATCATTGAGAAGCGAGCGGAAGCATGCGTTCAAGCCAACGGAGGATATTTCGAACATTTATTATGACGAATTCAAGTCGTTTCCATTTTCTGTGTTGACTCTTACAACAATACAATGATTACTATAAATTACGTTTTGTGCGAAAACTATTTATTTCTAGGTCCATTTATTTTACTTATTTCATGCTGAAATTTCAATCTACTCCCACGACAAAACAGTAAAGCTGGACTTGAATACTTCCTCTGTCCATCCGAGCCTCTTATTTAACTGTCCTCTGTACCATTCTCAAACAACATCCTTTTCAAATAGTACCATTATTTCTGAAGACCTTGCATACATACATAATACAAGTATTCAGAAACAGTGCTGCATATATACAGTATTAGTGTGTGTTTCAGTGCGTGTGTTTGTATTTGCCCATGCGTGTACTTGTATGTGTTTAAAGACTAACTGTTTTTATGACCCTCAGTTAACAACAAAAATGTCTGTCAAAAAAAAGTATATGGGTGTGTTTTTGACCTAGTAACTTTCATTGAGTACATCTTCTTTAAACTTGGCATGTGTTTTGTTGCAAGACTGAACTTGCATTTAAAAAAAATATCCCTGGAGATCCTTGTTAAGAAATTTGTGAATGAATGTGATAAAAGTGCCTAAAGAAAGTAATAAAAGCAAGCAAACAGGTGTATAACAATGTATATTAAACTGCTTATTCAGATGATTTCAAGATTTCTGTAAGATAGCTAACAATTACTCTTTCTTTTATTGTATCACAATGCATGTTTTGTACTATTCACTGTTGCGGAGGCATAATAGAAAGGAAATGTATGCCAACGTTATTGTTAAGCACTAATAATTGGGCAAAGAAATCTGAGATCGTACATTAGATGTACACCACCACCCCCACGACAAAAAAAAATATTGCCTTCTCTTTTAGTAAGGCAGATTTTTTTTGTCATTAAATTTGGCTGAATATTTTTTTGTTGATTGTCTCTGGCTTCAATGTTTTCAACTCACGAATCAACTTCACCACAAATATCCTAATTTCACAAGAAGAACGACAATAAAGTTGAGTACTAACTGCTGCTAATATGATACCTGTAAGTTTTGTAAAAAAAAACCATGTTTACGGATCATTTAACGCTGGTTTCAAAATCTTTTAAAAGACACACTAATTTAAAAAGTTGTTAAGCAATTTAATAAGCATACCTGTACAGTGGATTACAGATTATCACAGATGTACTGTACAAAATATTCAAAATAAACAAAATACATTTAAATCTCAAATTCTACCAGTATAGAAAATTCAAACACGCTTATAAATGAAAACAAAGTTTATATATATATATATTAAAGATGCTATATTGTAATTGTAGCTGTCGCAATGTATCGTAATATATAATGCTTAATCATTTATTTAATGGTTTTTATATATTAAAATATACTGCAAATGCTCTAATTAAAATACAGCATTTTTAATTTACATAACGTTTCTTTTTCAATTACGATAGTTTTTATATATTTTAGAGAATTTAACGCAGATACTTGAAAGAGAAGACGAGGACATCCAATAAATAGATACAAGGGTGAAACTGTGTGCATAACAAGTACAGAGTGGAAGAGAAGAACCCAAGACAGGAGACAATGGAAATCAATAGAGAAGGACCCGTTCGGCAATGCACTGAATGTGACTGTTGATGATTATTTGGGAAATAATGTTATACTAGTTGCAACCCGTGAAATATTCACGGAAGTAAAACAAATACCACATTTTTGAAATGTGAAATTTTATATGCCGTGAAATTTTATATAGCGCCACAGCGCTGACCGAAAGACCATCGTTCTACGATTCTTGATTTTTTAATATCAATATGCTTTCCTGGCACTTTCGGCGAAATAAGTTAACTTCCTGCCCTTTAGTTAGCCTCCTCCAAATTGAGCCTATGAAATTGTTCCCCACAATGCCTTAAAGGAATTATTTCTAGTTCATTTTGTTTTATTATTCACTAAATGAATAGATGCAAAAGTTATACTAATTTGTTTATACTTAAGTATTCTTTTTTTTACTTGTTTTTGATTTAAAATTTTTGGATTGATTTAAAATAAGTAAAGATTTTTTTTTGTATGAACTTTTAAGTAAATATTGAACAATGCACCAACATTAAATCAACTAATTTTTCTTTTCAAATAGACATTTGTTAGAATATTTTTAAAATTAAATTAAAAATATACTAACAAAATTAAAAATACACTTTAAAATATTCTCTCTCCGCTCTCTCCACTTTGATGACAAACATTTTGATGACGTACATCCGTAAATCCGTTTTTTGCCTATTAATAGTATGATTTTTACTGAAATACTGCTTTACAATCCTTTCAGGAAAATTCAAATTTTATTTATTAAACGAAATCTACTTTGCAAAATAAATCTGGCATTAATAAATAATCATCCTAAAATAAATTGCATTCACAATTATTATTTTTTAATTTATTTTGGGAGTTTTCATAGGATTAACTCGCTGTTTAGTTAATCCGTTGGAGGATAACTGAGTGTTTAATTCACTACATAATATTGAATAAAGCAAAAAAAAAATTACTTTGTTCTCAAAAAGAAGTTTTCGATTGGAATTTTAACAAGTTAAGCAACTTAACGGTTGAGTCTGTCTTCAGGAGTGGAAGTGACTTGCACCAACTGCACGTGAGTTCATTTTATGGAAACCAATTAAGCTAATTTAACATTAAGCTAATTGCCATCATTTTACGAAAAATCAATACTAGTTTCTTAAAGGGTTTTAATAGCTTTGCTCACTATAGCTAATTACCCATAGAAAGACCTAGAAACGAGTTTCTGATGAAATTCGAATAAAAATTTCTTTCTTAAGAAAAAGTTAATTTAAAGCAAGTCGTAGTTCGTTAAAAAATTACAGGATTTCTTTTACAAGAGAGAGACACACAAAAAATATACAGCTATTATAAAAAAGTTATTCGAGAGTAAATTAATTCTAAAAAAAAAAAATAAAAAAAAAAATAAAAGACAAATTGGCTTTAATTATTCAGACCAGGTGATAAGTTTTAATTTATGGAAACAAGCGTTTGAATGAAAACAAATCACTTATTAAGGAAAACCAAATGAAAAATTTATTAAGAAAAATTAAAACTATCCATTGAAAAATGGTTTATGCAGCTTTAAATGAAATACAAATTCTAAATAAATTTAAATAAGTAATATCCGTCACTTTCTGGACACTGAAATGCACAATTTTGTCTTGTTTTGTGACTCCAACACAAAGTTCGTGGACAGGTTTCAAAAAAATCTGTCCTCCTTTTGAACATCAGAAAAACTATTCAATGAGCAAACAGATGAATCAAGTGAAGATTTCCTCCTGTTTCCAGTGGAGAGAACTCTTCGTTCTTGGATGCAGAACATCTAGAAACTTCGTTTTCAGTTACTTCACCGAGAGCTTCTGGAGGAATCATTTTGGGATGAAGTGGATAAATTCCCATCACACGAAACCCTGAAATGATGTGTGATGATGTTACTGCTTGTAGCTAACTCTTATCAAAAAGCAAACCGAAAGTTACCTTTGTGATTTTTCTCTCGCAATGTATTTCCCCAGAATCTCAAGACTTCGTCGGCGCAGAAGGATTCAAATTCCCTGAAAACGGATTTGTCCATTCGCTGTAAGCAAAGTTGGGGCCGGAATTATTACTTGCATTGTCTAAATCGGATAAACTCAAATTCGAACCAACAGCCGCAGCGGATTAGTTAGGATTTAATATTTATTGTTTAAGACAATGAGATATTAATAAAAATAGGGTAGAAGTCCGTTGTTTAGATTCCAATGCTTTTCTATGGGAAGTTTTGAAGCTTCACTTGCTCCTTTCTTGACAACAACCCTTTTGGAAAAAGTTTAAAATATAAAAAAGTTAAGATCGTGCCTCGAATATGCATACCAAGGTCCACGTAAATCCATCCAACGGTTCAATAAGGAACCACGCACAGACAGATTTATTCGATGAACCTCACTTTCCTAATAAAAATAAATTGAAAAAGAAAGAGATCAAAAGGAAAATACCAAAAATAAGCAATAACCGTGTTGGTTTGTTTGTTTGTTTGTTTCCTTCTATTGTAATTTTATTTTTTTGATAGAAAATTATTTTTATTTTATTTCCAGGTTTTACAATGTCTTTGACATCTTCCTGTACCCATTTTATGCCTGTATCACCCTTCTCCATTCCTCTCTATCTTTCCAAGCCCCATCCTCTAAACTTCTTTCTTTCATTACTTCGTTTATTCCCTGCATCCATGTCAGTTTTGGTCTTCCTCTCTTCCTTTTTCCTGTTGGTATCCATTCGTGGATCTTCTTCGGCAACCTGTCTTCTTTCATCCTCTTCATATGACTAAACCATCTTAATTGTGTATTTTTTACATAAAAATCATCAACAATCGCATTCTAAAACAATTTTCTGATGCTCTGCCGAGAAGGTCCTCAAGTCTTAGATTCTAAGTTAAGAAGGTTCTAACTAAACAATCTATTCTATTCACGGTGTTCAGTGTGGAACTTGAAAGGAGAGGAGGAAAACAAAAAACTAACCTCGCCTCCTTCGAGAATCTCCAGTTAAATAGGACCTGGTGTTCGTTTATGCAAATGAAGAATTGCTTGAAATGCAGAAAGGAAGAATAGCAGAGGGTGGGGGTGGTCAGTTCGATTTATGGAGGGGGCTTGGTTTGCAAATGCAATTTCATTTGCACCTGCTGCTGACTCTTTTGACCTTTTCGCAAGAGCTGAATTGCAAACCAGCTCCATTAGAAATTACATTTCGACAGTTAGACAACGTTCAACAGCTCTGCGCGGCTGTTAATTGCTTGTTTACCCTTTGTTCTCCACCCTCTATTCGTTAGATGTTCATTAGATAAAGATTACTGATTATATATATATATTATGGATGACCTGAAAAACACTTTACTTATTGAAAGTTCAATAAAAGTTTAATAACTTCAACAACTCTATCTATATCTTATAGAAATGAAAAATTTGGCACAGTTTAGCAGAAGCATACAACCTATAATTAATCAAAGACAAAGACAAGATATCTGTACAAACACGTTGCTCCGTTGTTTTGCTACAGTTAAAAAATTAAAAATATGTTTAAAAATAAGATCTGAAAATTTTAAAGTTTAAAATTTAAACTTAACATACTTCAACGAATGATCAATATGGCCATCTCCCAGTTGGCAAACTGCCCTTAAGGTTTCTTCTACGAGAAGATGCATTTCCGAACCTCATCTAAGGGTAATTATCTTTTATGCTCTACTGAAGTCCATTTTCGTTGGGGTTTTTTTTTGATCTCCATAAACCTTCTTAATGAGGGAATCCATACTGAATAGTCCATCGAATTACAGTCGGGGACTGAGGCTGCCAGGCCATTCATTCTTTTTGATGAAATTAGGGGTCCCTTGTTTAGATGATTCTAGATCATTCTGCTTGTATGCCCTCCTCCTTCCCCCACGACTACTGGAAGTACAGCTGACGAAAATTAGGAACTAATCCATATTTAGCAGGCTGATGTAGCTCTCTGAATTAACTTCAGAGTTAACTTGAAAAATAAGTTACTTAACTTTATTTATTTTTAAGATTCATCATGTGTCGTAAATTTATCACATTCATTGTTTTATTACATGTCGCACAATCAGAATGTTCAGAGTTATTTCAAAAAATTCCCAGGGATGCTTTTTTTAGACGAAGGTTTTCGATTTTTAACTGTAACTATTGAAACTTGCAGCAATTATAAAATGCACACATATCCAAAACCTAACGAGGGGCGATATTCTTAAGTGTTGCAGTCACAGAATCCGACAAAACAGATTGTGGCGATTTGCAGAAATGTAGATGTTCAGTAGAAAACATGTCCAAATGCAAATTTCCAAATCGCGCGCGTAGGGGGTCACGTGGTAACTCGAAAGCAGATAAAAAGGAAATCGGCACAGCTGGGGAATTGTCTTTGTCTGCAATTCTGGACGTGAAGGTCTAACTCTACAAACGTGAACTTTTTGTCATGTCTCCAAAACACCATCTCAATGATTTCACCCGGGGAAGGATTACCGAAAAGTGGAAGAAGTCCGCACAATCACAGATTTCAATCAAGAAGGCCACAGAATCACAGAATTGCAGACAAAGACAATTCCCCAGCCGCTCCAATTTCCTTTTTATGTGCTTTCGAGTTACCACGTGATACTCAAGCGCGCGATTCGAAAATTTGCATGTTGTCAGTTTTCTACTGAACATCTACATTTTTGCAAATCGCTGTTTTGTGAGAATCTGTGGCTGTAACCTTTCAGCATGTGTGTATATCCATCTGTTAATGTGTAGCAAATCTCATTCGCTTATAATTTGAATCGTTGAAGTTATTATACCTAAATTGAGTAAAGATAAACACTCTGTGAAAAAAAAATCAACTCATCCTGAATGAGTGAAGAATCCAACTTGAGTGAAAACTTTTTAAGTCTCAGACATGTTCGTTGGAGGATAATTATGGGGATCTGGCTGTCCAAGAAAGGATTGAATTACTTGAAGGCACTGCTAGAAATTATCTTGTTGGAAAATTGCTCGTGGCAGGCATGACAAAGGTTGCCGGATCTTCTGCAAATATGATTGAGAGGGAACCTGTTGTCTTGAGAAATGGTTTTTCACACCATTAAACGTATGTGTGTCTCGACAGGATTTGGATGCTTGGATACTGCCTAGTCCACCTCCATATGCGGATGCGATGAACATCTTCTGCAGAAACGGAACTCATCATTTCAGAGCATTTCAAAGCAGATTCAAAGCTCTGGGACACGGTATCAATTTAGACGCAGCCTCCGGTACCCCACCTTAGCTCTCCTAAGGGGAGATGGAAAATGAAGGCCAGCGACCGCAATTCGACTATCAATGGCGTGTATATACCGGTTGCTACATAAAAGATGCCACATCCCCACATGACGGTGAAGACTTAAACTGGCGGAGCAGTTAAACAACAAACGCTTTGTCTCTCTGGTAAGGCTCGACCAGAGCCTTGGCGACATCATACAACAATCAATTCCAGTAACTTCGCACAGAAATATCGCTACGAACGATTCGGCTGAATGACCAGCTGATTTTTTATAGGCTCGCAAATCCAGGGATAAATATTGAGTTAAGGGAAAATGTGGATCCCATGAATATTAGCAACGAAGTTGGTTGGAAGCGATATTATGTGTAACCTCAAAGCAATCAAACAGTTTTCACAGCGATTTAACCTACAGTGAAGTTCATTGCAGGTGTGAACACACCTTTAAATTCTTCGGAGGACAAACCCAGAAAAGAATAGTTTCTTAAAGTGATAACATAATAAAACTGAGGTAAATCACTTCAATTTTCTTAATACTTCACAGCAGCCATAAAAAGTTTCCACATAAAAACGAAAAAAAAAAAGCAGAAGGGAAATAAACACGTTTTTATTGAATGAAGGGAAAGAAGCCGCTGAGAAGAACAGACGGCGAAAACAGTCGACGATCCAATGTTGGAATGCCTATTCGTTAGGAGTGCGCGTGTGTGAATGCAGGTCGGGCTTTGATTTCCTCATGCGGGGGTGAACGTTGTCAGGGCAGAAGGAAGCAATGGTGAAACACCTCTCGTGTCTCCCACACAGGCAGACACGAAAGAAAACGACGAAAAACAAGGAATTTCCGAAGAAACTTTCGACAAAGACTCTGATTAAGCTGAAATACAAGTCATTCTCAACAGCAATAGAAGTTCCTGAAAAGAAAATGAAGCCTATTTCCCTTAAAATCTTGCGTTTTTAGTGTTCACAAAAAAAGTTGTGAAAATAATGTAAATGTCCAGAAAAACCAGGAAAGTCTCTATTCTTTTTCTGGTTTATAATTATAATATCTGTTTAAAAACAAATAGTAAAAATTATTTAATTTATTGAAAGGAATTTTTATTTGTTATTTTTACTTGTTATCTGAATCCAATTAGTTTTAATCATATTAAAAATCATGTAGACGAGGATTAATAAGCGGATGAATATTCTTTGTTTAAAACTTCGACAGGAATCTATTCCATGGTTTTAATGGTTTTCTGTGCTTTTTTTCTAATTTCTCTTCAAAGACCATACACGGAAGATTTCAAATAAAAAAGTTTGATCTTCTTTAGTCCTTAAATGTGCATGCTAAGTTTGAAGAAGATTCATCTAGTTGTCCAAAACATTTTTGGAAGGGGAACATCTACGTGGACAAACAAAGAAACTGAGTGACTTGATGAGCCTAGGAAAAAATTGAAATAATTTTTCTATACATGAATTCGATTTCTGAGAGGCCATCAAATGATGAGTCCCAATCTCAAAATTTTTTAGTTCAAAAATATGTTTTTTAGTTTTCTGATAGGGATCAGAAGACTTACAATCCCGTTTTGTCTGTAGACATGTATCCAACAATGACAACAATCAAAACGCAATGCACACAATCAAAACAATCGCAACAAGTGCGTGTTTTTCATGCGCAACAATCACATTGATAATACATCAACAAGCACAACAATCGCAGCAGTATCACAATAATCGCAACAATTGCGCCTTTTGCATTCGCAACAATTACATTTATAATAATAAGGAAATTAAATCAATATTATATTTTCTTATCAGAAGACGTTGCGCAGCATTGTGATTAGTTTAGTAAACGCTTTTCCTACCTTGTTTTTTTGAAAACAACTATTGCCTAAAATAAGCACAATTTAATAAAAATTATCATAATATTTCAGTAATTATAAAGAATGTGTAATTAAGTAATTAAATGTAATTAATAATTAATAACTGTAACGATTGTTATAACAATGATGTTTAATTAACAAATAATCAAACATGTGCGTCTTTGTTTTTTGCACGAGCTACATCAAATTAGCGACCAAAGGTCACAAAGATAAATAAGCATTTTTAGTAATCACAGTGTACGGTCTCGAAGAAGTACGTTTGTAAATGTAAGAAACTGTTAGTGCTTATGATATTTATTTATAATAGCCTGGTACCGTCAGTAACAAATTAAAAGATTTTAAATCTTTATAAAGTCAGTATAAATTTTTTTTTATAGCATTAAAAAAAAGACTTAATTTATTTAGCAAATTATTATTAAGATCGGAGAATATACGACTTCCCAGCCCGTTGTGGCCTTCTCCGCTTAACTCAAATGTATTGCGGGTTGGCGCCACACACATTTTTGCATGTATCTTGCAAACGCAGAAATGTTTGTGAATGACTGATATATCGTTCGATAGAACTTTCAAATACCGACATTTTCTCAATATAATGTTCTCTTCCAACTTTTTTACTTTTCGTTTAAATTGAGAAAAAGTCAAAATTTGACCCTTTAAAAGGCGACATCTTGGAAATCGAAACAATTTTTCGAAAGATTTTTAGAGCATTTTGTTTGTCTTAAAAAGATCTATATTTTATCCATTTGCATGACCAATCTATCTCTTATAGTTTGGTCACAAAATTGGAAAAATTTAGTCTTATGACAGAATGACAGACAGAATAACGTTTTTATAATATGTAATTATTGTGTAGGCTTCTTCTATTTCACTAATACAGACACGTCAAACGTTCTCTCAATTTCCTTTTTTCTTCTTGTTTTCATTTTGAGAAAGTCTAAAAAATTATAAGGAAGAATTTAAAAAAGCTAACACACTTACTTAAAACTTTTTAATTTATTTTTTTTTAAAAACCTAAATCATCTTTAGAAAAACATATAATAGAAGAAACCTAGGTCTGGTTTTTTCTATTAAATTTTTTAGCTTTTTTTTAAAAAAAAAAAATTAAAAACTTTTAGGTTAGTGTGTTAGCTTTTTTAAATTCATCCGTAACTATATTCACACACTATATTATCATTAAATTTTTATTCTTATAGTCTAAAAAATTATACTTTTATAAAAAAAAGCCAAATATCTTTTCTTGTTCTTTTTTTGTTAATTCATTCAATTAGCTTTAATTGTTTTAGTTATTAATTTCGTCGCCCACTATTAAGTTTAACCTTTGCTGTCCCCGAAAAGTTATTTGATAAAATTATACTTAATTTTTGGTTTATACATTTAATTGGAATGATAGGTCACTGAAATTCACGTCAATGTTTCGAATTAGAATATGTTTCGAAGGTAATATACTGTACTATATTCTATATAGACTATATTCTGTGGTAATTAGCTTCTTCTAAATTCATCAGAAACCCAGCAGGCAGTCGTATGTCATTAAGTTTTGATTTGATTGTGATCTGCCGATGTCATTCATCTCTGCGGATGCAAAATGGCCGACACGGAAATGACCAAAGAACACGATTTTAAGAATACTGTATATTCGCAGTTGTGTGGGGACGAAGTATGCTAAGAAAGTTATAATCATCTTGGATAAATGATTTAGGTAAATAAAGATACTGTACATAATAGGCAAAAAAATATTGTATTCACAATAAAACTTTGTAATTTGTCATCAGAAAAGTGTTCAATTTCTTACATACTACAGTAAAACCCCGATTATCCGAGCCCCGATTATCCGAGTTTCCGCTTTAACCGAGCTATCAAATATTTCTAGGATTTTTTTTTTTTGGTTCTACATTTTCCATTTTTAAAACTACCGAAAAAAAATTCTGAACTTGATCTCACAAATTTATTTTATGTACAATTTTCGCTTTAACCGAGTTTTTCGGTTATCCGAATTAGTCTTGGTCCACATTAACTCGGATAATCGGGACTCTACTGTATTCTGTATGGTCATGTATAGAAAAGTTTATAATGATTGTAGCAGGTCTAACGGATCCGGGACCATTACGTTCGACTTGTATAAAAAGTCTTGATGTAAAAGAAGGTTCTCTGACTAGATTTTTTCAATTGTGTAATAGTCGAAGCAGAACTTTCTGTCATCAATCGCTTATTGGGAGGTAAGTTTACATAGCGTTGGGGAAATCAATTTTGAGGATTGGGCAGAAGCAACAGAAATCAAAAAGTTATTTGTAAAGTTGGACCACAAATAAGCATACTATCAAATTTTAAGGAAATCCGTTCAGCCGTTTTAGCGTGATGCACGCTTTTAAACAGACAAATGGCAGCACAGATGAAAACGTTTATAAGAAAGAGTAAGACTTCCCGTGCTTCGCTGTTCTTTCCATTACCTCGATTCGAACAAGTAAAATATTTAATTAATTTACTTTTTTCTTCAGAAAAATGAAAAAGTGTGTAATGTCTGTATTTGCAGCAAATATATATATATTTGTTTTAATAAAAAAAAAGTTTTGTTTTAATTTAAAGTAAAAACAGAAAAATAAAAAGCAGTATTTTTAGCAGAAACACGCTTCCATCCTTTCAGAATCTTCTTGTTTAGTGAAAGAACTGGTTCTTTTTTTTAAAAAAAGGGAAGAGTGGAACCACTACATTGTCATTTGACCTGACACAATGACTAAACGCCCTCACCTCTTTTTCTATCCATCCAACTGATCAAGCGGCAGAAATTTCGGGAACATCAAAACTCCATTAGGGTTCTGTCGTTTATCTGGCAAACCAAATCGGTTGAACCAAAGGTGTCGAAGGAAAAAAAAGAAATGCTATTTCATTGTCGTGTATTGACTATCCAGTCTTCCATTAACAAGTCTTAGTAACTGGTTCCAAATTATTAGCTTCCTTACATACATAATTCAGAATTTTTTTTTTATTATATTTTTTTTCTTAAAAAGAGATCGAATAAGTAAATTTAAATTACATGTTCTTCTTGAAAACTGACAAGAAGTTTCTGAAATTCTCTTCTTTTTTAGTCGTGTTTAAAAAAGAAAAAAGTCTCAGTTGGAAATTTTTCAATGTATTTTCTTAGTGAATGGACATTTTTATTAAACAGTTGCGCTCTACATCGAGTGCCGATCTGAGTTCTGGGAAATGTGTGTTGCCGCATGTTGGCTCAAACGTAATTTTATTTAACGATTGAAGTCATCTGAAGAAAATGATTAACACTAATATCTTCCCTTATTAAAAAAAATGATTTTATCAAGTAGTTTATTTACTTGTTTAATTAGCAATTGTTGATCGGTTTTAATTTCCCATAGATTTTGATTTTCAAAATAAATGCGATGGCTGAATTAATCTATGTAAACGAATAAATTAATAATTTGTAAACGAAATTATAAAAACCACATGAAGCATGTATCTTTGGGCAAAATGCATAAAAAATATTTAATTATTAAATATAAATCCCAAAGTTATTTCTGATTATGAAATCATTACTAAAGCCTTACACCTGATTATAGCAAAAACTTTATACATGAAAGATATATGTACAATAAAAACCGACTAGTTTAGCTGACGAGAGGCAGCCTTATGAACTCCTTGATAAGGCTGCCTCTCGTCAGCTAAACTAGTCGGTTTTTATTGTACATATATCTTTCATGTTTAAAGTTTTTGCTATAATAAGGTGTACGGCTTTAGTAATGATTTCAACGATACATCGTGCACGTAAAATATTGATTCAAATTATTTCTGATTACGTTGAGATGAAATAAAATAATAATAATGCTCATGAAAAAACAAAACAAAAATAAAGTTACTGTTTTGAGAAAAAATCTTAGATATTTGCTTCACAAAAGAAATTTCTCCAATTTTATAAAACTTATATCCTTTTCTCTGAAATTCTACCAAACAAATACTTCTGTACAAATATTTCATATTTGAAAAAAACAATTAGAGCCCTAGCAGTAATAACTGAAATGTCATTAACAAACTATTATTTTTTTGTAATAAAAAAAACCAACAACTTTGAATTGTATATACTGAGATGAAGGTCAAAGCTGACATTTATATTTTTTTTTTATTTAAGCTGTCTGACAAAGATCTAAGAACGAAAATACACCTTAAAGATCCTGTTTTTTATTAAGATTTTTTTGTTATTTTTATCATTCAGGATCACTATAGAGTAAATATAGTAAATTAATAGATTAGTTTACTATTTTCTTTTTTTAAGAATGTAAAAATATTTTTTAAAGAATGTAAAATAGGGTAAATTAAAGTTATATAACTAAAGGAAAGAAAAAACAGCACTTGAATAAAAGGAGAAATTGCCTTTCTGATTAGATTATGGGAAGGAGTTGGGAACGGCCGTTTCGTCCTTCTACGGACTCATCAGCTCAACCTAAGTGCTCCTTTTATTCAAGTGCTGTTTTTTTCTTTTCTTTAGTGAATCATATTCACAGCACGTTAAATTTCTTTGCTTTTTACCTTGTAAAGTTATATAATTTACAAAAAAAAATCTACTCTTTTATTCCAACAGCAACTGACAAGGGAACCGCATAAGGTTCCGAAAGCTCTCTTTTGACTGTAATGTATTTTTAGACTTTAATTATAAAAAAAAAAAAAATTTTGGTATGTTGGTGATTTTATTATTCAATTTAATGCAATTTTTAAACACTCATTAAGCATTTACTTAATTATTCCAACAACAAAGGTTATTTATTTAAACGTGTGCTTATAATTCAGTGCTTTAACGGTGGCAAATTTGGTCGTACAGCTAAGAAATGTGTGCCAAAGGAACCAGCTTGTACTCACTGTGGAAACGAAGATCACAACTATATGGACTGTAAAATCAAATCAAATAATGAAGCTACGAAATGCCTAACTTGTATCATATGGTTCAACGGAGCAAAACAGGAAACTTGAAATTAGACATAAGACCAATGACCCAACTGTCCAGTGATTCTGAAGGTTAAGCAAAAATTAATTGAAACCACTGACTATGGTAACCATGGTTTCCACCTAAAAGATGCATATTTTACAACTAAACCTTCATCACTCAAAGACAGCAAACAAGCAACCTAATTAAGTATCTGATGAAAACCTAATGAAAATACTGTTGCTACTGCACTGCTGCAAGAACCATATAAATACAAAGGTGAAGTAGCTGACTTCCATCTAAATTCCAGGTTTATACTCTAATAACCCTAAACATTAGCATATATCGTAGTATGCAACCCAGAGTTATCTGTCCTTTTTAATTCGGAATCAAGCAGTGAGTGGTGTGTTACCATCTCATTAAATTTAAATGTCGCTTTTTTCTATCCTCTGTTTATTGCAGTCCATCAACACCTATGGATGAGCCATTCTGGAACAGTTATGTTCTAATATATCTAAATCTGCTTTTATTATAGATACTGACTCTAATGCCAGGAATACTACTTGATTTGATGACACTATTAATGAAAGTGGTAGATTACAACCAATGAACAAACTATGGCCACTTACAGTTCCGTCCTGCGAAGAAGCTGGATTGATCTTATCCTTCACGACGGCTGATCTCAGAGCATATCCAACAGTGGAGAGTTGTAGAAGCCGAATGTGCTTGTTTCACAAACTTGCAACTATAATCTGAAAACAGCAAATTTGCCACCATTGTTAAAGTCACTTTCAAGCCAATTTAATGTTTTTACTCGAATCCCCTTCCTCCACACATTAGATTGATAACTTCAACAGGAAAATTGTTCTTTGGTTAACAGAATCCACTGACACAGCCATACCTAAGAAATCTGCAGGAAACAAACTGTTCCATGGTGGACACATCGTCTGTATATAAATACAAAGGTGAAGTGGTAACAAAGTTCCGAAAGGAAGTTAATAGGTTGAGAAGATGATTCCAAAGGCAAGAAAATCTCATTCTAAGAAACATCAGGGAAATGGAATATCGCCCAGCAAAAAGGAACTATGTCTCTTGGATTAATAAAGCCAAGATTGAATTCTAATAGAAATACTGTTCCCAAAATGGCTGCATCAATCCCTGGAAAGCGATATACAAAATTATCTCCAAGACCAAACACACCCTTTATGTATTCCTCTTGGAAGCAGTAACTAGACTGTTTAAAGGCCTTTATTAAGAAATATCCCGATCGTTATTGTTTCCTCAAGACGATTCGAACAGTGACGAAAATATTCGTAAATAAAAACGGGATCAATGGAATAAGCTAAGCGCATCTCAAGTGGAGTTTATCCTGAAATATCAACTACAGAGTTACTGTTCGTTTACGAAAGCCAGACCCGCCACTCGCGGACGATTCTACTCCGCAGAGGGGTGATACGCTGAGATGGGCACTTTCCTAAGACCTGATTGTTTTTAGTAGCACGCACGTGTATTTTCAGAAGCTTACTGATTAGAATCTTTCTTTCAGTTCTTTGCTTTCTATTTCGTTTGAATTCGATTGAAAATTTCTGTATTTATTCTTCCCATGGCTAGTTCAAGTGGAAATAAAGCTTTCAGGAGTGGCACTAAGAAGATTTTATACAATATTATTACATTTTGTGATCAAGAAGCAGAAAACGAGGAAATAATTGTTCCACTAAATTATCCCACAAAACGGACCAGTGAAATCGCGGGGGTCTCTACAAGCACCATTAAAATGATTCGCCGAGAAGCAGGAGATGAATTTAATCCTGATTTTGTTTCTCCCAAGAAAAGAGTTAAAAAAATGTTTTTGAAAAAACAGCTGTAGATGAAGAAACTGACACTGAGTATAATAGTGAAGCCACTGTTTCCGCAGATATTGTCCAAATGAGAGATGGCCGCCCTGTTTTTGTGAGATCTGCGCATGTATGATCGATTAGTCTGGTCAGGCACTTCCGTCTGATTTTATGACAGGACGCCGCCATTACGGTAATCGCTTGTTACTTTGCAAAAGAGCATTGTATTTATAAATAATATATATTTATTTATTTATATAAATACTTATTGTTAGCAACTGATATTGAAATAACGCTAAATAGTCGAGAGAAGTTTTAATTTGGCATTATGAACATGTCTTTCTCAGTGAAAACAGACGACGGCGTCCATTGTGACAGGAAAACATAATTGATCAGCTACCGGAAGGGCTACGCAGTTCAAACTTCCGTCGGCCAACTTTCATTTGGAGGACAGTAGTGAAGCTACAGTTTCAGCAGATGAAGAGGGTAATATCTCCTCACCCCTATTTTGATGAAATCGAAGGAGACCTGACGCATGCGCAAAATCGCTGAATGTTCTCGAAACAAAAACGAACAGTAAGATAGTTTCTACTCATCCAAACAAAGCTTTCATGAAAGATAGAATATTTCTGAATTTTTATAGAGAGGCTACATGGTCCTTGAAAATTACTAATTAAAATGGATGCCTGAAAGCCTCCTAGTAGTTTCCTGCGGACTGGGAGGCTACTGCAATACTAATCCCAAAAACTAAGCCTAGCGATTTGCTCATTTCGAAATCTTTTAGATATTAACCTACAATCTATTTTGGGCAAAGTCTTGAAAGATATTAATCAGACGATTGCTATGGCAGTCACTGATCACTGATTGGCGGAAATTAGTTCGGCTTCTCCAAGGGCGAATTTGCAGAAGACGCCATTTTTAAACTAACTAATGTGATCGAGGATGATTTTTATAAAAAGGCGTAAACAGCGGTTATTTTTCTGGATATTGCTGGTGTTCTTCAGTCAGACACACTCACTAGATGAAACGCTCAGATAGTGCAGAAGTGATAGGGGAAACCACTCTTCGATCCGAAGGCGGCCTTCCTCAAAAAGAAAACATAAATAAAAAATCAAAACAAAAAATCAGTTTCAAATCCTGACCTACGAATCCGTCAGGCTCAAAAGAATTCGAAGATAAAAAGAACCAAGGCTGGAACCAATCTGATTAATAAATATAAGGTATAACATGCCACAAACACAGATGTTTTTGTTATTATTTTAATTTGTTATCAAATTAATTTGTGTTTTCTTTTGGAGGGAGACCACCTTCGGGTCAAAGAGTGTTTTCCCTTCTCACTTTTGCACTATCTGGGCGTTTTCCTCGGTGAGTGGGCCTGGCTGACGAGTCCACAAAAAGAACGAAACGGCCGACCCAGACTCTCACCGATGAAAGCTAAGGTATTTTTTAATTTGAATGTCAGTTCTTCACCTGTTTATTTTAATTTGTGGCACTAAAAATCTAATAATTCAATCCTGTCTTGAAGGATTTTTCCCATTTCAAATTCTGAGTGGTCATTGAAACTTTAATGCCTACCTGGCGAAATTTAACCTTACAATAGAACATTCTGTTCATGTGATCTTGATAAATAAGGAACTGTTCATCATGTCATTTATGATTGTCCAAATATGAAAAAAGTCGGCTTCTGTTAATTCTCGAATTATCATTACAAGATATCAAATGGCCACGTTCCTCAAATACATTAATGCAAAAACAAGCAATTGAGTTCAAAATTTTACAAATTCTATAATGTCTCTTAAATTCTAGAATAGCCACTAACGTTGTATTTTAGCACTTTTCATATTACATTGTTTTTATATTCTTCTTTAAAATATATTTACTTTATTTTATTGTTGTACTGTTTTCGAGTGGTACACTTAATAAATCTTCTTATTTCCTTTTTTTTTTAATGAAAATGAGGTCCATAAAATATCTGAATTTAAATAAAAATATATGAAACAAATATTTAAGTTTGTTAGGCTACTTAAACTAATTGTAGATCCCCACTCCTAGAAATCCTTAATATAAACAACTCCTTTAATGTCCACGATATTTCATCCTTATTTCGAGGGACTTCATCAGGTGGTAAAGAAGGATGAGATATCGTGGAAATTAAAGGAGTTATTTATATTAAGGATTTCTAGGAGTGTAAAGGGCTAAATGCACTATTCCGTCTTACGTTATGTTTACGAAACGTCTTTATAACGTCTCGTTCCGTCTTCGTCGACATCTATACGCACTTTACCGTCGAAGTTACGACAAGCGGAAACGGAAGTAGACCTTAAGAGGAAACGGAAATTCTTCCACGTCATTTTGGCAGTATTTTCACTGACTTTGATGTTCGTTGAAATGAAATATCTCTTTAAAAAAATTGACATCTGCACATTCTGACGCTTAGAATTAATTATTTCAGTACAAGTATTGTTAATTTTCGAAAGATAATCTCCTCACTGTGATACTTAATCCATAGTAGCTTTGGATTCAATCGAAGCGGTGGCCAAAATGGCACCGGCGAACTTGCTGTCCATCTTGAAAAATCCTTAGGAATATGTCAGTGCTCTTTGATTGGCTGTTGCTTCACACACACGATTGGATTGGTTGGCCTTACATTTCCACAGACGACGATCTTCGTTGATTTCAAGATCTCCGTAACGTCTTACGAGACTCACCCTGATTTACGTAACTACGTCACTAAAGCAATTATCTTGCGGAAACATAACGAAAGACGGATATTGACGAAGTAGTGCGTTTAGCCCTTAATGCTATTTACATGATACATTAAAGAAGCTTATATACAAATGAAGATTTGTTGTATTTTAGGTTTCCTTATTAAATGGTTTCATGTAATTGTAATAATTTCTTTTAGAAGCTTCATGAAAGATACTGTAACATTCTCTTTATTTTACGGTATCTTGAATTTTCATTTCCTATCACCATATTTAGAATGATTCTTTACACAGAAAAAAAAAAAAAAAACAATAATACCATAGGGGGAAAAAAATCTATTTTATAAAGGATTTACAAAATAAATAAATATTCGAACAGTTGGAATTATTTATTTTTTTGTTGATACTGTAGTTGAGAAAGAAACCGCCAGATCCAAATTAAAAAGGAATTTTTTTTGTTGATACTGTGTTTTTACAACACGAAACGCGGGAAAGTTTTCAAAATTATATTTTTTCGAAGAAATTGTCCACTTGTTGGAGCTAGCCGCCGTTTCGTTAAACACATTTCCCACAACGTAATGTTCTGCTCTCGCCTGCGCCCTGAATTAACGGAAAGGTCTATTTTTCTGTGAACTACAAGATTAAAGAGAATAAGCAGAAGAGACTAAGCAGAATAAACTAGAAGTAAGTTATCTTTATGATCGTTTGATTTACATATCAAATAATCTGAGTATTGCTTATATTTTGCTTCCGATACAAAATCTCAGTATAACGTATATTTTATCACATTTACGTAAAAATCATTAGCATTCTCAGTAATTAAGTTGTCATTTGTTATTAAAATTAAACAGTAATTCTCGATTCTCCTCCGCGAGAATCACCATGGAGCATTCTAGAATGATAGAGGGTTCGGGAATGAAGGTAATTTCTGTTATGTAACATTAAAAAAAAATTACAGATAAGCAACAATTGATACATCATTAATTTATGTGTGGAGAAAGCGATATGTTCCGGAATGACAGTGCCGGGATTTTATACGTTGCAATTGGAAAACATTCTTCAAAGTATTTGGAAGGTCAGCCTTCGGTATTCCAAAATTTTTCTTAATACTTTCGTGACCATATTAGAAATTATAGTCTCCCTTGAGATTAATTAAAATTCCTCTGTCAAAAAGCAATAGTTGGCAAATGTCACTCGAGAACCTTCTCCAATTGTCAAGTAGGTTGGACAAAATTTATATCCAATCGTCTGTACCCTTAATTGGCTCTAAGACGGTAACCATAGCAACAAGTAAACAACGATTTAACTGTCCAGTCAATCCTCTTATAAGATCAACAGTACATCAATTCGCCAGTCGACTGGAAGTGAAAATCTTTCATATCAACGATTTTACCACCGGATTTAGGGGGGAAGGGGCTACAAAGAAGGGTCAAGAGGCCATCGTTGACTCTTAATCGCTTTGATAAGCCCACATTCATAGAAATACAGCGTCCATTTTAACTTTTCCTCTGAGAACTCTTGATTTTTGCGACTGTCTTGAACGTAAAAAGAGGGGATAGAAAAACATTGATAAATCTGACTCTAAAATATCTATCAGGAATCACAGTACTTCGAGTACGGTGAATAGTAAGATTGTAACCACAGGGAGACTGGATGCTGCGGTGTGATTTATTCCTTCCCCAGTCACCCGAAAATAATGTCGATCCAGACAAAGAAATATTTGTGGCGCCACCTTGTATTTTGTTTCTGCGTCAATACTGTTTCTGTAGCGCTGTTGGGATGACACAGAAATGTTGGTAGCGCCACCTTGTATTTTGTTTCTTGCTTAAATACTATGTCTGTACCCCTTTGGGGTGAGAAACAAATATCCGTACAATCGTGCAATTTATGCCGATTAATAGGATGATATAGCAAATAATAATGAAAACAAATAAAAAAAATTTTATCTCAAATTATATATGGTGCTTGAATAATAATCTTCTGTAAAAAAAACTTTATCAAAATATTAAACAATATTAAGACGATCAGTAGATAGGGGAAAAAAACAGTAAGGAGGGGGAGAGATTGCACTTTTCCAGCTGTATCGAAAGAGCAGTAAAAAATACGACTTAAAACAGGGGCAAAAGAAAATTTCAAAATTTTATTATTTCTCGAGAAATTGGCACGTGAAGACGAGAAAATTACTCGCAGAAAAGTATGAGAATCTAAATAATGGATTTCTAGCGATGTTGAACAATGCTTGTTAATTAATTCACTATCATCTTCACGCGCTGTTAAATGAATTGATCAACTTAGTTTTTCGAATTTAACCTATTGTTAGCTAATGAAGCTTTTTTTTTATTGAAATTTTTTTTATTGCAGATATTGTATTTTATTCGGCAGATGTTACAATTTACTAAAGCACGAACACTTTCCGTATGAAAAATGTTTTCACAAATTTAAACAAAAAAACAGACTTTGTTTTCATTTTGGGCTTTAAATTCTTTTCTGGATTTCAGAAGTTAGATCGTGAATTGTAATTTTTTTGGTCCACCATAGTTTGAAGCCTTAAAAATATAGTTTCATTTGTTTGGTCCAACATAGTTTCATTGATAATTTTGGCAGTTCCGATTAGGTTAGACACCCTTGTCCTCTCTTCGCTATGAGATTCATTTTACGTCAGTCTTTTAGTTATTCGATATTTAAGGAATTTAAAAATCTATTTATGTATATAAATGAATATTTCTTTGTTTGTTTGTCCCGTATGCGTTCCTTAACATTGATCAGATTACAATGAAACTTTGGTGAGTTTTTGTTCGCACGCCCGCGAAGGTTTCTGAATTAGTAGAACCATTTTACGATATCTGGTGCGCGAGTCGTTTCAACAAATGAGTGTATTTCCGGTTTCAACGTTTGCAGTTTCCGGTGCGACTTGCAATGTTTCTTCTTTATTAGGACTCATCAGTCAGACCAACTCGGAGCGTGAAAGGGAATTGGGATCGTTCATACTAACAAACGAACAATTGGAAATCACTCCACCCAGTACAATATCAAATCCTCGGCCTGCCCAAACCTGCCCAAACCTCGGCACAAAAGGCATTTAATAAATTGATAAAAAGCAAGACAGGTTAAACGTGCCTAAATTGAATCATGGAAAAAGAAATATGCACATATCATTCACGCCTTGATCTGATCTATCTCAAATCTGGCAGATAGGTACTAATAAGGAAGAAACAGCTGTATCAGAATCCCGTATGACGGTAGCTTAAGTGTGAATGATGTGTGCATTTTTCTTTACCCTTTCTTGTTTACCCTAATTTAATATAATTAAAAATATGTCTGTGTAAGATTTGTTCTTATGTGAACGGAAGTTTTCACCTTGACGTCACTGACTCTTCGAGAAGATAATTCCAACTTAAATTTAGCCTCTTCCGCTTAATTTCATTTCCGATTTAGTTCTTCTAAAATAACGATTCTCAAGAATTAGACTCCACAATTTGCTTCTTTTATTAATTGATTTCCTTTACTCTAAAATGATTAAAATATCATTCTAGCTTCACAATCACATCTGGTTAAAATGCTAATTACAGTGTAGCCTAATTAACTTATAATTGAACCCTTCCTTTAATTTAATAGTAATTAAAATCCGCGTGCGTCATTTGCCCATTTATATTCGTAAATTCAAATTTCTTAGGTTGTTGCCAAGTTTTCATTAATCCGGGTTTCAAAATTCTAATAACTCTGGCAGTGAAATAAAGTATCCAAGATCTGATAATAAAGGAATTATAGGGGATTTTAAAAAAGGTAAAAAATTAATTCATTGAAACAAGTTCCTTTATTTTATTTTTTTTATTTTTTTTTATTCTTTTTTTAATAAAATAAAAAAGTTGAAGAAAAATGACTGTTTTGTTAATGGCCCTAGGTTACAGCTTGCCTGTAAAACATAGGGGACAGCTCTTGCTTTTATGCTTGCTGGATATCACACTTTGTAGTGGCCAAACGGTTAGATATATTAGAATGAAACCTTCACCATTGTGTTCAGCATCAAAAAGTAGATGACCACGTCCAAAAAATTAGACCTCTAGGACCACTCCCTGACCGGAAGTTGGGGGGTCAAAAGTGGTCGCTTCCGATAAAGAGGAAAACGGCGATAGACGTCCCCCCAATATCGACCCTTCTGAACACATTTTCTTTATAAAATTCTGCATATTATGGCGCCGCTTTGCTTTTGACACTGTCTAAAAGCATTAATTTATCTTGTTTTTGATTGGAGAATGAAACATGTGATCTTTGTCACTGGCTCTCAACTTACATCCGCCAGTGGGTTCTGACTGCCTGCACACAAGACCGGAAATTGGAGAGTGTATTGAAGCTGGTGAGAGATTGGTTTATATTTATAAACGTTACTGTATAAATTTTAAGGCCCGGTAACCTAGTGGTGAAGCACTTGACTTCGTCTGAAGGAACCCGCTTCTATCCCCGGAGGTTGGGGACTTTTTTTCTATGTTGAATTCTCCTCAAACACGGGTCCATTTGAAGAATGGGTACAAGATGTTTTTCGCGGGGGTTAAAGCGGACAAGCGAGAATCGTGTTTACCGGATTTCAACGCAATCCCGTTCATCAGGAAACGCCGGAATCCCTACCTCCCTCGACCCTATGGATTTCATACACCTCTGGTGGGAATATAGTAATAGGTATATGCTCAGCTATTGTTACATAAAGAGGACTGCACCTGCTAGGGGGGGCATCAATTAGACTGACTCCTCATCTTACTATGTAAAAATGAATGTTTCCTTGTTTGTTTGACCCGTATGCGTTCCTATACCATTCATCAGATCGCGATGAAACTTTGGTGAGTTGTTGTGCGAAGGTTTCTGAATTAGTAGAACCATTTTACATTATCTGGTGCGCGAGGCGTTTCAACAAATGAGTGTATTTCCGGTTTCAACGTTCTCAGTTTCCGGTGCGACTCGCATTTGCAAAGACCATCAACAAGGCATAAGGACAATCGCTACAAGTGATGTGGACTAAATTTGGAAAATCCATGCTTCACACATGAACAGTTGTATGTGGCCTGCTCACGTATCAAAAAACTTGATTTACTCGTGCATACACCAGACGGAAAAACAAAAAATATTGTTTATCCAAAAGCACTTCAATAAACAGAATTAGAACACAAACACTTTCTTTTTTTGAGTGGCTTTGCAACGCATGCCGGGTACAGCTAGTTGAGAATGAAAAAAGCATAGGTCACTGAGGTCACTGAATTTGTGTCCATGTGTCCTCCCATCAACGTTTATATCATTGAATGGATTTTCGACAACTTGGTGTACATATCTAAGATGTTCTTTTATATTTTAAATCTTTTCCAAATGGATCCTTTTAGAGAAACAAGCAGGAAAAGTTGACCAAAATTCCCCACGGAAAAGCAAACAACAAACAACAAATTTCTGTCCTATTCAAATGTCATTGTTTTAAATAAAGGTAATTAATCCTTTAAGTAGTTTAAGAATTCTGAGCGTGGTTTGATACTTAAAACTTCTTTTTTTTATTCGCTTCAGAAAAAGGCTTTTTTCTTAGGCTAAACCTAAACGAAGTGAAAATTTCATAACTTTTTATTAAAAAAAAAAAGGAAATTCTTCTGTGAATTTTGCGAAGCTTTCAATGGTAATTTAAAAATTCATTTATAATTTCGTAAACAGGTTCGGATCAAACTCTCATTATTTTGAAGTGAACAGCTTCATTTCCTATTGACTTGTGCCATTTAAAGGTCTGTTCCTGTTCTCAGCTTTGTGTCATTCAAACACTTTGACAAGGTAATACAATGTTTTTCTTTACCTCTCACATTTCAACTATATAGAATCCCCTTTTAGTTCCTTCAAATCCGGGGTAAGTAATAAATATATGCAAAGAATTTTATTTTTGTATATTAGAAATGATTCCAAAGGATCAAAGTGTGATTTAAAATTTAAAAATATCATAAATTAAGACTGCTGTGTTGATGTCTACTGTGATGATAGGTTCTTTGGTTCCAGATGATTGTCTACGCATTGGAGGAGGAGAGTTCGATTCCGGATTTTTATTTATCTGGTTATTTTTCTTCGATGAGCCTTACGGTTCTTGCTGTCAAACCAGGATCGGATTTTTTTTCCAAAGGCGGTCAAGCGTTGGACTGGCCTATGAATATTTTTTTACCCTCCTTAAATCTCTGATGATTTTTTGATAGGACCTACAATTTTTTTTTTTTTTTGTAAATGTTCTGCAAGCTCATAAACATTTGCATTTCAAATCCCCTTTCTATGGGTCAAAAGCAGAACGGACCCTGCCGGATAGATTGAAGCGTCAATGGAAGGATCTGTTATCCTTCCTATCCGACACCACTTTCGAATTATTAAATTCTTTAAAGAAACTACTTATTCCATTTTGTCTAAAAATTGGAATACTTGTAAAGTTTTTTATTTTTTAAAACATTATTAAACTCAAGAGAGCGTAGATTTTAAGGATGTAAAATTTGCATAATACTAAAAAAAAAAGTGAAAAGATTAAAAATTGTTAAATAAAGTTTATTTTCTTACAAGGAGACAACACACCGCTTATCTTTCAAAATGTGAGTGCCCTTTTGTGAGATGAAAGTACACATGAAGTAGTTCAAATATATATATATATATATTGGGACCAACGCCCAATAGATTTCGAGATATTCGGCGTTATTTTCATCGATTTTCAAGTATTGCCTTATTAGCTCACTGCTTTCAAAAGAACGTTCCGCGGTTCAGATCCCATGCAGGATGGAATCTTTTTTTTTTTTTTTTTAATTTTATTTTATTTTTATTTTTATTTTTTTGCCTTCTTTCTTTATGATAATGTAAATTTTTTCCATATATGTTATGAATACACAGAAAACTAATTTAAGATTAGAAGTAAATAAATAATATTCTCGTTAACTTTGGTTTTTAATTAATTAGTTACTGAATTAACGAAACTTTTTTTTTTTCTTATCATGTTGTGATGATACTTTTTTACTGTTTGTATTTCAGTTCTGCTTTTATTTTAGGAAAAATTAAGTTTTTATGTAAGAGTTGTAAATGTAATACTTTAGTAACTGAATTTTTTTTTTCTCATTATAAAAAAACAAAGTTAATATTCTCGTTAATTTTGGTTTTTAATTAGAAGTAATTTGATTCAGAAAAATAAAGTAAAACATATACTGTAAGTGGAGAGAAATCGCCAACCGGACAATAAATATGCCTTCGCCCATAGAGCCGACATCAACGAGAATTCTGTACAATTGTTTCATCCTTATTGGGGAATCATCAGCAGAATCTACTCGTTGATGTTTGGCTCGCCGCGCGAAAGCTCTACCCAAAAGCAAATGCGATCCCGCGAATCCGGTTGGCGATTTCTCTCCATTTATGAATGATTACGGACGTTAAACTTGCTTTCTATATACTGTAAGCTTATATAAAAACTAAACTTTTTTTTTAATATGCTAATACTCATTTTTTAAGATTAAAAAAAAAGAAATGTTTTGCTTCGCAGTGCTCTGACAATACAATGTATCTCTTCTTGCGTTTTCTTTCTCAAAGCTGGAAAGACATCTTTCAATAATTGCAACTTTCTTTCATACTTGTAGCAAGGGATCTTTTTCTCAATGTGCTGTTTAGTTTGCTATCAGTTTATCCAGCACATACGCAACTTTTTTAATCCAAATATGCAACACTTACGGAACTGTTATGCATTTAATCCATTAATAACCGCAGTACCTTGGATTTATAGACCGCGAGATACCGTTACGCCAATCTAACAATTGGCTTATTTTGATAGCAGTGAGGTAATAAGGTAATACTTGAAAATCGATGAAAATAACGTCGAATATCTCGAAATCCGTAGGGCGTCGGCCCCAATATATCTATATATCTCACATTTGAAAGATACATTTGTTAGTTAAGTTGTTTGAACTATTATCAAATACAAGGATATGGTTTTGATTCTACTGTATCTTTAATGGGCATTTCCAATATGCCAAATGTATGTAATTGAAATTTCAAGTTATGAATGAGGTGAATAGAAATATTTTTAGGCAATCTAGGACAGCTGTTTCGTCCTTATTAGAATTTAGATTTATCCAGCTGATGATCCACTTATATTTTGCAATTTCAGAATAAATTTAAATTTCAAATTTATAAAAAATATAAAGTTAAAAATATTTTTGTTTTTCTTAATTTTATTTAATCATTTTAATTCTTCTAGATAGGATTTGTTGGTTTATCTTATGACAACTCAGGATTAAATCCTTAATTTTAGGAAGTTTTGAGTTTGATTTGATGACTGTCATCTGTCTATTTGTTTATTTGTTTGTTATACTATTTATATATGTATATATATATATATATATATATATACAGTCCGTTTTCGTTTACAAGAGCCTTCAGCGCTTTTGCGCATGCGTCAGATCTTCTTCGATTTATTCCAAATAGGGGCGAGGAAGATGGCATGTTTACTTTTTATAGTGTTAGTTTAGTAATAGCTGCATTCTATTTGCGCTTTTCGGGAAAGAATTATGGAAAGAATAAATACTATTGCAAAAATGCTCCTCGTTATTTTTTTCTTAAAAAAGAAAATGTCCAAAAGAATTTCTTAGGAAAGTATCCATCTCAGCGTATCGCCCCTCTGCGGAGTAAAATCGTCCCGAAGTTGTAGCGCTGCCATTCATAAACGGACTGTATATATATAATAAAATAATGAAATAAAAAAGATATAAAAACAAAAGAAATAATAAAGTAAGATAAAAAAAAAGAGTAAAGTCTTTAACTATTGCGTAAATAATTTTCTAAATTTTAATTTCTATTTTTGACACTTGTGCCGCTGATGACGTGAAGATGGATTGGCCGTATCTTCATAGAAACAGTGATTTGAATTTGTATTGGCATTTTTCAAATTTCACATCACTGTCCGGCTATGTGTATATAAACGTTATGTACATTTTAGGCGCTGTATATTTCTTTTAAAGCGCACAGAAAATTCGTTTGAGGCCCGCAGAATGTCAGCAGTTGAATTTCTTTACATAATTTTTTAGTGTATATTTTTTTTAGTTTTGGAGGTTTCATTTTCTTTCTTACGAGTATTTCAGGATATTTCAAAATATTTATAAATAGCTTAGAGTAGAATATTAGAAAAATATTAACCACTTCAACACTCTTCCATATTTATTTTAAATACAGGTAGCAAATTTTCGGAAAAAAATCCGCTTTCCCTTTTTCAAGCCATAAATAAATGGGAACATAGAATCAACTTACTAACAACACTCAAAAATGGTTGAGCATCCACCTAATTGTAAAGACATGATACATTAACAAATTTTGTTGTTGTTGTTTTAAAATAGTGACAAAACATGAATCATGACAGCATTATAACAAAGGGAACTAAATTACTAAATATTCAAAATAAAATATAAAAAAAAATAATTAATAATTTAATACATTAAAGGAAGCAAATTTTGTGACATTAATTTTAATGAAATCTTTAATTAACAAAATCTTTAATTAAACGGGTCCATTTTGTTTCTCCAATGTAAAATTTTCGAACGTGTCACAGAACACGGTAGAGCCTTGAAAAATAAAAATTCAGATATTTCTGACGTCGCAGAACATTGCTTAAAACTAGGGCATGTTATGGATTCCAACGTTAAAATTATTTTTAAAGAAACAGATTTAAAATTAAGAAACATTCTAGAAAGCTGTATCATTAAAAATTCTAAAGAGCAAAATTTTAATAGGTATGAGGGTGCTAGTGTCGACTCTATTACTGTTTCGTTAATTAAAGATTTCATAAAAATTAATGTGACAAAATCTGCTTCCATTAATATATTAATTTATTAATTATTTTTTTATTTTATTTTGATTATTTAGTAATTTAGTTCCCTTTATTATAATGCTGTCATGATTTATGTTTGTCACTACTTTGTAATAACAGAAAAGTTTGTTAACATATCATATCTTTACAATTAGGTGGATGCTTAACCATTTTTGTGTTGTTTGTAAGTTGATTGTATGTTCCCATTTATATATGCCTTGAAAAAAGGGAAAGCGGATATTTCCCGAAAATTTGCTACCTGTATTTAAAATAGATATTTATTAAATACTCATGAAAGAGTGTTGAAGTGGCTTATATTTTCTAATACAGTAAACTCCCTCTTAACCGGTCTTCGTTTAACTGGATCTCCGCTTTAACCGACCAAAATTTTTCTTATCTTTAAAATGTAAAAAACAGCTAAAAATAAAAAAAATAAAAAAAACCAAGTGTTTCGTTATTTATGATCGGTATCGCAAGTATTTCAGATACAACGTATCCAATACAGTTGCAAAGGGTGGAAAGAAAGGTAATTTTGGATGAGCGACGAAAATCATTTAAATCATTTACTTATTTTTTTTAATGGTATCTTATAATACTTTAATACATTGAATAAAATGACACAATATTTTAATTGTATATTTATTTATAAGACAAATACATCGGAACTTTAATTTTTTCACTTCTCCGATTTAACCGGATTTTCGCTTAACCGGCTTACCCTCGGTCCCATTTAAGCCGGTTAAGTCTACTGTACTTTCAAAGATGAACGGAGAAAGATTATTGAAGAGTAGAATATTGTTCATCGATGAATCGCGCTGAGCTTTTCAAAGGATTTCAATACACGTAATAAAGCAATAAAAATGTTTAGTTTGCAATTGATTTTTAGCAATATATAGTGCGCCTTAAAAATGTTGAGAAGCACTGGCATTAATATGAATCCAATGAGACCCAAACAATCGAACAGCAGTAAAAAAATCTGCTACCGCCGGCGCTGATTTATAACCTTGGCCAGCTATGTGTTTAGCTTCAAAGGCTAAATAAAGCATCCAAAATCAGAAACTTGCAATAGGCGTTCGCCTAATAGCGATACTTCTTCTTTTGCATAATTGATAAGCTTTATTTGGAGAAAGATGCTGCTCTAGGCTTTATTATAAAACAATAGTAACGGTGATAGGGAAATACTAATTTTCGTTAGTTAATGAAAGGTTACCTGTGCACTTAGATCATCCCAGTAATATTCTATTCTTTGTTATTATTTAACGAGAATTTTCAAAGCTACTCCCTTTTCCATAATAATTTGTATTTCAAAGCCTTCTTCAAAATCTCTCTCCCAAAAATTTCTAAGCTATCTTTTCAGCGCCGTATTTCTCTGTCTCCAGTCGTTTTGAAAACAGGAATCAATAAGACGGAGCGAACCCGGTCTCGTCACATTAAGACGAAAAGAGAGCAATTTAATTCCTCTCCGAGGCTACTCAGAACGCCGCGAAAAGGGAGTCCAGTGCCATACAAAGACTACGACCATTGGCAGATTGAAACATAGACTCCCGCTTCAATCAGAGGCCACAGAATAGGGCATTGATTTGTTTCCGGACAACAAGTCTGGGTTCGAGCATTTCAAACCCGGATCAATGACCGTATTTCCCGGACAAAGTAAAGAGACGAATATAATTTTTCTCAGTACAATAGATAATCTTGGTTTTTTTTTTCCTCCTCACAGTGAATGGCCAATACAGTGCCTACAAAAAAAAAAGATGTTATCGGGAAAAAAAAACAAAATTGCTCTCCTGCTTCTTTAGAGATATTCAATTTAGCGGATATGAAATTCCACGTGGCAGTCGTTGTGCTTCGGCTCTAACAAAAAGATATGTATTGTGCTTGTGTTTTAACATATGTTATTATTTTTTTGCAATCAAAAATAACAACAACAACAAAAAAAAAAGAACTTGCTTATTTGAAATCTATGTTATTTGTTTGTTTTAATATTGAAGTTTTAGTTTAGACGAGCGAAGCGAGTCTCTCCATTCCAAACTAGATCACATTTTGTGAACCGTTTTATTCAAAATCTACAGTAGTTAGAAATATGAAATTTTGCCTGCCCACGTGGAAATGCATGTACAAGTGCACAATCGTATTTTCAACACTTAAAACTATAAATTTTATAAGAATGATTTGTTTTTAAGCCATAAGAAAAGCGCCATTTGTTCTTAAACCGAAACAAAAATTTGTAAAACTCCAATAATCCTACAGCGCTGTAGCATTAGTCATTTTTGATACTTTTAATCATAGCATGTGTATAATTTCTATTCTATACTATAACATATATGTAAAATATCTTATGCAATTTTTCGGAAGTGATTTTGACAGTGCGCGAGTCTATTCGAAGCCCGGCTTTCTGGTTAGTAATATCCATATCCAGCTATCCATCGCTCAGTGGGACTAAACTTGCAGAGCTAGGAGACCTTTTTAAAGATTGGGAGATGAGTAGGAACCAAAATAATAGAACTCAAATTTTAAGATCATAAATAAATATCTTTCAAAGAAGTCAGCGCAGCCATTTTAGCGAGGGGATAGGGATGGAAAGGTTAGAGACCAAAATTAATGGGTCTACGTTTTAAGTTAAAAATAAGCTAAGTACCATATTTTGTGGAAATCTATTCATTTTAACCTGATGCGCGTGTAAACAGAAAATGGATAAAAAGAAAAATGCTCAAGAGGAATCAGCTAATAAATAGCTCTTGAGTTAAAAGCAAACGGAAAACATAAAAGATTTCATAAAAATCGCAGTTAGTTTCTTTTTTTTTATTTGAAGTAACCTTATCTTATCTGAACATCACAGATTGAATCGCTCTTACACGAGATAAAAGTATATGAGAAAGTACTTAGTATCTCGAGTCATCCCCTGGCATAATTCGAGATATTTCACTTTCTCTCAATCACATTTCCATCAGCTGCTTTGCTGTTGTTCCATTCTCCTCCAAACGGGTCCTAGGGGTCTTCCCAGCCCTCTGTAGAATGGGTACCGGGTTTCTTTCCCGGGAGTTAAAGGCGGGCGGGCGTCGGGCTGACCTCCCGACCTCAATCTAGTCCCGTTGATCACGAAACGCTGGGAGCCTTACCTCCCGCGCTCCCGTGGGCCTGCATGGCCTGTTTATGGGATTGCTTTAGCTTTTTTTAGGTTTACTGTTGTACTAAATGATAAAGGCAGACTCTGCGGTTGTGCAATGGTACAAAGCCTACTACTTAACACGAAAGCCCCCAATGTACTTCTGCTCTTGAAAAATCATACTTTTTTTGTTAGCTTGTAATCTTTACCTTCTTCCTCCTTTCTGATTAGTCTCTTTTATCGTAGTCTCTATTATCGTAGTCTCTTTTATCGTATTTTTGACTTGTGTTATCCGTATATGAATCAAATATTATTATATATCTATCATGCACATTAAATTTTGATAGTATGGGCAGTTTAGTTGTTAAGAAAAAGGGGAAAAATTTCCCAATATGCACCAAAGAAAACAACAAATTAAGAAGCTTACAGCTTGTCAAACGACTGGAGTCTGGAATGGTCGTTTCATCACTATTATGAATTCGGACTTACCACCTCCATGACAAACTCGTAGATATGAGACATATTTAAATGTCCTTCTGGAATTAAAAAAAAAATCTCTGATTTTATTTTCAAGTACGAACAATGTAGTCCAAAAAAAAAAATCAAACTTAAAGAAATTACATAATTATAAGAAAGGAAGAAGAAAAAGAAGAAAAAAATGCACAGGTCAGAAACTAACGTAGGACCTTGACAAACCGCCATGATATCACTAAACTAAGAAGTCCCTTGAAAAGCGAGGATAGAATATTTAATTAACATTATATCAGACTCCTTCAAAGAAGGACGAAGCAGAGCACATATCTTTTTTTTAAATCAATGTGGATCTTATTTGCCTGCAATAAAATAAAGTTGGATATAGTAAGGGCTACATTGGCTATATTGATTGTTTTATTAGGCTCATCAATATTATATCCCTCTGTAAAAATAAAGGAGTTTTACAATTTCGTGTCCTTCAATTCTTTATTTAAATTTCCAAATTTAGCCATCACTCAAGAACAGAAATCCATAAAAGCTCGTAGTGTAATAAAGCAGATCGAAAATCAACTCAATTCATGAAAATTCATTGTTAACAAGTGCTTGAATAAACCTACGAGTTAGGCCCCAATTCGTCTTTTATCTAAGTAGTCTTTATTACCGAAATTAGGCGGTTCAAGGAAAATGTTGTATTTGAAAGGACCCCTACTTCTCCAACTTGTCCAACTTCCTACGAAATAAACAGAATAGGAGAATGGGCAGACCTGCCCCACCACTGTATAGCGATAAGATATATACATAAAGAAAGATCTCCATCAATAGAACATTTTTTATTATTACGACTTGTCTCAATTATTAGTCCGTTCGGAGTTATATGCATCTAGATATGATTTATCTAGCTGACATCTTAATTCCCGGATGTATTAATTAATTATCATTTAATAATTATTTTCAGTAACAGTAAATATTATTTTCATTTATTACATGGATTCATTTATTGAAATAAATGATAATATTGATTATTAATTACTTATAATAATTATAAGTGAATTACATAATAAAGTCGAGAATTACGATGTCAACTAGATAGTCACATCTAGCAGTATATAACTCCGAACGGACTAATAATTGAGACAAGTCGTAATAATAACATGTGTTCTATTTAACGAGATCTTTCTGTAGGTATATATCTTATCACTATACATGGGTGGGGCAACTTACCATACATTTTTGCCGATTGTCCTTTGATAGCGCTAATCAATCGTTAAAACTTCCATTTTCTAAGTAATTTACCAGTAACTCTTTAACCTATGGTCCATTTGTACCAAAATAAATAGGTAATAACATTTCAGTAAACTATTCGTCTAGATCCAAAATTCAGCTTCCTAAGATAGGCTGTATAGTTTTCAAACTATACTAATCATAGAATTTTGAAAATTCTTTAAACGTTTAAAAAAATAAATGCAACACATGAAACAAAAGTAGTAAAAAAAACAAGAAACTCTAAAGAACGTAAAGCCTTAAATAATAGTATTTTTTTTAAAATATCGAAAACGTTAAAAAACGAAAAGTCTATATTTATATTCCAATTTTAATATTTACTAAATACAAACAAATTGTCATTTTTCTAAAAAAAAAAAATTAAATTCTGATTAAATTCGAGTTAAATATTTACTGGAATTGTATGAAATGGATATAAAAATAGTACAAATTGAATGGACCACTTGAGGATAGGCGGGGCTTCGTAGTTACAACATATCCCACCAGGCTACTGCTTCGCATGTGGGATAAACAAAGCCATGTGATATAGAAGAAATATTATATTAAAGAAGGATATTCCAAGCGTTTTTACAGAATTATTACAATAAGGATCTGCACAGTAGTGAACCATCTGTCTTGAAATATCAAAAATCGACGATTTTTTAAGTAATTCATACAAAGTTATATGTTTGTTTATCCCAAAAGCTCTCGCCTCGTGTGGGATACACGTCATACGTGACGTCGATAGGGGCCTAAACCTCAAGTGGTCCATTATGCAGTTCTAATCCAATCAAACCTCACGCAGTGAATTACAATGAGATATCAACAGGATAGAAATTCATTGTTTAGATTCCAATGCTTTCCTACGGGAATTTGGAAAAGATTTGGAAAATATAAAAGTAAGCTTTGTTCTTAAATATGAATACCAAATTTCAAGAAAAAATTCATCAAGTGACTCAAAAGGCATTATGGATACACATGCATACAGACTTGCTGATTTGATAAGCCTGACTTTCCTGTTATAAAAGTTATAAAAATTACAAATTTACAAAAGCATGTCAAATTAATCTCTATTTTTGATGATATTCTCCTATACGCGATATACATAATACTTGTGAAAATATTACAAATGCACAAATTAACTTAAAATAATCTATGAAATTATTTATTATTTACAGATGATGTATTACCACAGCTTTAAATGCTGACACAACTTCAACCTCAACTATATCGTTTGATCTAATATAAGTTAATGACTTTAAATATCTAGGAATAATCATAAATAATGCTTTTACGTAGAATAATCACGAACTCCTATGTACAAGCTTAATATACTTTCATGTAATATTTCATATTAAATATCTCTTGCCGATCAAATTTGAAGTTATTATTTATTACGCCTTTCTGAACTCTGTAATCAATTATGCAGCTCAAATATGGGCGAATACAAGCATAACGAACCAATACATACACATATAAGACTCAAACAAAATTAATAATCTTAAAAAAAAAAGCTGAAAGTAATATACATTAAAAATATAAACTTATTTACGAATATTAATCGCCAATAAAAACTCCATTACAAAACTCAAAATTATTATAATATAAATTCATCGAAAAACAGAATACTATATTTTAAACTCAGAGTTACCTAAAAAAAATTACTATATATTATTACTCATATATCATAAAAACGGAGAATTTTCACATCTATGTATACAGGGTGATTCACGAAGATATGCAGAAACTTCGGGAGCTCATTCTACATGTGAAAGTAAAGAAAAAAAGTTATATAAACTTAGGTCCGGAAATGCTTGGTATCGAGTTACGGCTAGCGAAAGATTTCGCCCATAATGTAGTACCCTGCGTGAAATGAAGACTTGCTGGAAGTCTGGGAAGGTAAATTAAGGGGGGAAATCAGTAGTTTCTTATGGTTGTTGACCTGAAAAATCGAATGAAACATATCGCAGAACTGTATCTCCCAGTGGCTTGAAGCTTATCCCAGTGGAACTTACAAAAAGTTGGCAACACAATAACAGTTGTTCATCAATAATGTGAATTGCATTGTTTTGATTTATTGTGAGAGCTAACAACTGAGGTGTAGTCCATGTGCGTATTGTTGAACTACATTATGGGCGAAGTCTTTCGCTAGTCGTAACTCGCTATCGAAGCATTTCCGGACCTATGTTTATATAATTTTTTTCTTTACTTTTACATGTAGAATGAGCTCCCGAAGTTTCTGCATATCTTCGTGAATCACCCTGTGTATAAGTTTGTACATTTGTATGTTCTCTATATAATTTACACTGTTTGACTGATTGGAACAAATTTTGCTTAGATAACCTCTACTATCCTGCGGAAAACACGGGCTGCCTTAGAGCCCGGTTACCACCCCCAAGGGGTGATAGGGGATGAAATTTCTGAATAACGCCACTTTTGGACCTGGTAGCGACAATGGGAACTACACAAATATTGTTCTGGAAGAGTTTGATGTGATAGGATTGTGGAGAACGGGAGAACCAGGATTCCCCACCCCTCCCCGAGCAACGCCGGGTACTTTAAGCTAGTTACTTAAAAAGGGTGATTGGTAAGTCGACGTATTCGTTTCAGGACATAACAGTAGACCTCATTTGTAATGGATTTAACTATAATATCCATTATGCAAAACTGAATAGGTTTCGAGATTTTTTGTGTTTTAGAAATGCTACTCCCAAGTAGCATAATAGCAAAAATAAAAAAATAAAAAATTGTTGTAATATTTCCGTTGATGTAGCAACGACTTTAAAAACTTTATTACTTTCGAAAGTTTATTGTATTATCAAATTTCATATATAAATCCACTTGAATGTACAATTGGGTTGAAGGTTCAATAATATAGGTGTTAGCTCTTGTATATTATCCTATTGATATCCTTTTATATATGGATATGGATATGGATATATTATATGGATATCCTTTCACATCCTATTGAATTTATTAACAGACTGTTAGCTATATTTACTGCATTACTGTGTAAACTAACGTGGGAAACGGAATTATTATAAACCAAGGCTTGGTTTTTTTTTATTTTTATTTTTGCTATTTTACTACTTGGGGGTACATTTTTAAAAAAAAAATCACAAAAATTAACATATCTCAAAAAGGTTTGCTTAATGGATATTATAGTTAAATCAATTGCAAATGAGTTCTACTATCACGCCCTGAAAGGAATACATCGATTTATCAGTCACCCTGTATCTATTCGAAATGACAATAAATAAGTGATAGATGTACGCTCACTTATTCGTGGCATAATGTGTACTGCACATGCAATGGTAGGGGGTTCATTTTCAACACTGGGTTGGATGAGTCGAAAATAATCAAGCTCTTGTTATAATTTGGACCACAAAAATATTCAAGTGGAATAGTCCAAACTTCACATGCTCAGCCGACAATAGTGTGAATAACCTATACAAATCTACAATATCACGTGATTAGTATTCGAGTATAAAAAGTATACAGTGTGGCCGGGAAGTTCCCGTACCTTTTAATTGGTGGTAGTCATATTATAAGAAAATATTGACACATTAAGTGTCCAATGCGTCTGTATGTTCGCCATCACGCTATACATACAAGTTCATTCGCTGCCACGTTCTACTTGACATTTTTTGGAACACGTCCTCAACTGCATTGCGCTATTCTTCATTTGTAGCATAACGACGTTCAGAAACATGATGATTCCCAACAATGAATTGTCAGGCGTCGTGAGATCAGGACTTCGTGGTGGCCATTGCAATGTAGCTGGCGATGCTGCAGTACCCCGAGCAATCCAGCGTCCTGGAAAATGATTATGAAGAAACCGGCGCAAAGTAAAAGCTAAGTGAGTAGGTGTCCTGTCCTCCTGTAGCCATACGCGTTCCATGATACCCGCGTCTTATTACTGTGTGATTAACCATGTTTATAACATGTGTAAATAAGTTACGACATTAACATGACCATCAAAAAAAAACATTGTCCAAACAAATAATATAATACTACATAACAGGGGGTACGGGAACTTCCTGGCCACACTATACAAGGAAAGATATTCCTTAATTAAAGTCATCTTTAAGCAATATTGCGTTTGAATTTCAAAATCCCAGTCTTTCCAGCGACTGGCTGAGCAAATAAGTTACTGTTTGCTTATTATACAAAGCGGTTGTAATAATGTGTTGCATGCAAAGATTTTATTAAATTTCCATCCAAACAAAAGTAATGTATATTGGAGATTCCCTGCACGTCATGTCTCTCATCGAATCTTCCGTAAAACCTTAAAATAAGATGGAAAACCGTCCTGTTGTGGAAGAAACTTGGATGTTATTTAATTTTAGATGCAAAACAGCGGCTCGAAACTCTCCGTACGCGAGATTAAATTCTGAATTTCGTATTTATTAAATTGCTTTTTAGTAAGCTGTTTTCGCTTGTCTCTCTTCGATATCAGTTTTTTTAGGCATTTCTTAACGCTTAACAAAAAAAAAAAGTACACATTTATTCTAGAATAGTTGGGTATATTCTAATGATAAATATAGAACTGGGAGTATTGTATAATAAACAGTGTAAGATTACAAAAGGAGTCTCTTCATATCATAAGATCGAAATATAAATACGAAATTAGGAATTAATTCTATAAGGTTTTAATTATTCGATTTCAAATGTCTCGTTTTGAGACATCAAATTGAGACATCAAATTCACTGAGTTTTTAAAAAAGAAAAAAAAAGAAAGAAACCACCTTTAAGTATGTTTTTTGGTAAAATAAATTCCACAAAATTAATAATGCATTATTTTAGATCTAAAATTTTATGCTTAACGTGCGAAAACTTGTCTTTAGGCAAAAGTTTATATATCTATCAGTCCTTATATGTAAAGTAACTTGACTTCTATTAGATCAATATTCAAAATTAAATACATTCAATATCCAATATTCGCTGCTAATTATTCATTCAGAAAGTGTTTTATTTCACGCTCTTAAATAATTTTAAAAGTTTGCATCATGTGCTACAAAGAGTTAATGATTTATCTCAATAAATGATAAGTTACGGCACATTGTAGAATTTTAACTGAAATAGGTTTTTTAGTTTGGAAAATTTACGTTATCTCCACTTCTGTATCCGCTAAAGACAATTTCAAAGTACAAAGTATTTTTCTACATATTTTTTAATATATCTAAGTTTATACGTTCATGCAAATAACTCTGTGACAAGTTCTTTGAAGCAGAGATCCTGAGATTAAGGCGTAACTGCGTGGGTTGTCGGTTAATGTAAATTTATAATAAACTGGAAAGTTATTACTATTGGTATTAGGTTGTATTTGGAATGTTTTGATCAGTAAATCAAAGTTACTTCAATAAAGATGAAATTGCCAAACACCGACCGAATATAGCCGTGAAATCAACGAGAACTCTGGAACCTCAGGGCAAGTTATTTAATAAAGCACTGAAGTCCTTCGAAAACTAATGACTTATTGACTAATTTCTATTGGGGGTGGACTGTCCCAATTCCAGTGAACTTTGTTACCCTAAAGACATCCAATAAACGCGAGTTACTAAAGTTTTCTCCCTAATAAAGTGTTAACAATAATTTTGAAGTTTTTTAAGTCAAGACTAAAAACTTCACAAATCATTTATCACTTTATCAGAGTTTTTAGTGAACAAATGTACGTCGACGCACTTTATATAATATAGGACATTATAAGATAAAACTACTAGTTTCAGCTCAGTAGAACCTTTTTCAAGTTAAAGTGAAGGTTAAAACGTTTTGCCATGGAATCTTAGTTAAATTTAAAGTTGCGAGAAAACGCATGATGAACTAGTAGTTTTATCCTGTAATGTCATAATTTTATTATATTAAGTGCGTCGGCGTATATTTGTTCATTATCATTTTTATTGCGCATATTAAAATCATCATTTTTTTCAGTGTGTTTCGTCTTGATATAAAAAAAACACAGAAGCCTTCAAAAGAACTTAAAGCTATTTTTGTTTTGTTTTTTTGTTTACTTGTCTTTCCTCTTTTTTCTTCAAATACTGAAAACGATGCATACTTCGAAGAATCTTTTTATGGTTGTAACTTACAACTAACACTGAAAACAAAGAGTATTTTAAAATTTCGCCATTTGCTGAAGATGAATTAAATTTGCAAAATGCTTTGATGCGATTAAAATTAATTTGAGTGAACTAAATATTAATGTGGGTCCGGTAGCCAAGTGGTAAGTAGCTTGACTGCCGGCTGGAGGAAGCGGGTTCGATCGGATATCGGGGATTTTTCCACACTAAATTCTCCTCCAAACGGGTCCTAGGATCCACCCAGCCCTCTGTCAAATGGTTACCGGGGTCGCTTTCGCGGGGAAACAGGCCTAATTTAAGCAACGTCAACAGTTTTCCGAATTTAATTCTATTTCAGCACAATTTGAAGATACAGTTTATGTTCTAATTTGGAAATACACGGGCGCTTTTCCTTTCACCAAAAGAAAAAAAAATTCCAAAAGCACTTAGACTTCGACTTCTTTCGGGTCTTGTTATTCTCATTACGTCACGTCCATTAATTGCTGTCTCAAATAAGTTGTTTCTGTAAGTTTATTCATGCAGTAAAATGTTCAGTATCCATTGTAATTGGGGAACGCTACAGCCTGGATAATTAAAAGACACAGTTAATCCAAATTATGTTTAATCGTATAAAAAAAAAGCTATAAAAATACAAGATAAACGTTCTTGTAGTAGGCAAATACAAAACTGAACTTTTTTTTTCACTTATTTAGATAGATAGAAAGTCCTTGATTGTTCAAAACAGAGAATTAAAAATTAAAATTTATATGTACTACAGAGGACCACGGATAATTGAGCCCCGGATAATGAGTGTTTTACTCTAAGTCCATTTCTGTTCCATAAGGAAGCTACTTTTCATAATAAATTAGTACTTATCGTATTTATCGGCGTATAACACACATTTTTTTCCTCAAAATTTAAGGCTGAAATTCTATCTGCATGTTATATGCGTATACCCTTTTTTATTTAAATTCAATTAAATAAATAGGAATATATCTAAAAAAGTTCAGAGATCCCTAGCATTTTACTTTAAATTTTTTAAGTTTTTTTACTCGCACTTCCTTCTTAAAATTAGGATGCATACTTTAGTTAAAGTTAAGCAATCCCATAAACAGGCCATGCAGGCCCGCGGGAGGTAAGGCTCCCAGCGTTTCGTGACCAACGGGACTAGATTGAGGTCGGGAGGTCAGCCCGACGCCCGCCCGCCTTTAACTCCCGGGAAAGAAAGCCGGTACCCATTCTACAGAGGGCTGGGTAGACCCTAGGACCCGTTTGGAGGAGAAAGGAGCGTGGAAAAATTCCCGCCCTCCACCGAGGCCGGGAATCAAACCCGCTACCTCCAACCCGCAGCCAAGCGCCCTTACCCACTCGGCTACTGGGACCACAGGGTGCATACTATACGCCGATAAATACGGAAATTAAGTATACACAATTTATTAATACTAAAATTTTGTATATTATATTTCTATTTCATAAAATTCCATTAGCCCGTTAATTTCTCTTCTAGTTCCATTCTTTTAAGTTTCAACGTAAGATGAACTATTTGTCTTGTAGAAGATATCAAAACTTCACATGTTTTACAGCTAGATTGTTATAACTTCAAAGCCACCTGTCCACCTACGATCGTAATATCGTAGGTGGACGTAATATCGTAGGTATTTAATGGCCATAAAAAAGAATGTGAAAAAAAGAACGCTGCAACTAAAGCCTCCAAAAATGCTAGAAGTTATATAATAAAAATCCTATACTAAAGAATTTTTCAAAACATTTTGAAGAAAATAGTAGTTATTAAATATCACACGCTGATTCCAGAAACTATAATTCAAATTTAAATTAAACTGTACAGTATAACATGATTGAAAACAATGCAGCTTGATAAAAAAAAAATTAAGATACTAACTTTAACTTTGTTATTATTATAAAAATTCAATAAAACTTAATTAATAAACTTTGTTATTTATTTAATAATCTAAAAATAGATTTTTAGCAAAAATTAATCTACAAATAGATTGATAATTACATTACATTATTCTTACTTTATTTGTTTAACAATCTACAAATAAGTTTATTTTAAATAAATAAAGTAATAATAATGTAAGGTAATTACAAATAATTTGTTAAACTGAAAACCAAGGCTATCTGTGTAGGGGGCTCACACGATGAAACAAACCGCCTTGTTGGGCACCCAACATGTCACATGCGACCTGGTCTGACGTATTTTTTCCACACAAAACTTTGCCAACATGTCGTTCGGCTTGTTTAATTTCAGCATTTGGTCGGGCGAAAACTAACAATCACAGTGGAGCTTTGGAACATGTCAGTCGTGACGTTACGCCCTTTCGTAGACATGGCGCCACTTCGATTGTCCCCACTTCAACTCGACGGAGAGCTATTACAAAATGATTATCACAGTATTGAAATTATCTTTCAAAAATAAATAAAGTTTTTACGTAAATGCAGTAATTTTATACGTCAGAAGTTATCAGAGAGTTTTTAAAAACTTGAATTTTACATAATTGCACAGCATCGGCTATGGTCGCATGGAATTCTGGGATAGCCGATCGCTTGCTAGTGAACGAAATGAAGACTTAATCCCAATAAATCTTACGAAATTCAAACAAAGAAAATATCTCAGGATTGATTTGCTAAATTTCTGTTAATTCTGAATGTGCGTTTTGCCATATTAGAGGCTTCAATAATTATCAAATTAAAACCTTTAAAAATACTGTTGCTGTTTGATTCATAGATGACAAACAGGCACAATATCAGTTAATATCGTTTGAAATTCTTTCTTCAAAATGTTTTCTAGAGTATTTTGATGCATAAAATTACTACATTTGTGTAAAGATTGTTTCCTGTCGAATGCTGATATTTCTTATTACAATAATAGCGTTTCGATGGTTTTTAGTGCAGTGCAATTGAGATATTCAGGGGAGCAAACTATGAATGATGTCATCAGTGACGTATTTCACTTCTGTGCTGTTATTGGTTGGATTTCCAAAAGACCTGCGTTGAATGTCCTGTCGTGTTCTACCCTGGCAGTCTCATCAAACAAGTTTTCGCCCGACAGGTCACACGAACATGTTGGATGGTGTTCGCCTAGCTTATTATTACTTATTCATGTGCAGCCTTGGTTCTCATTTTAACAAATTTTGGTGAATATACAAATAGCAACACACTTAAAATAATAAAATAGATAAAAATATGAGCCGTAACATGTTTCGACTAGCTTCCGCTAATCAACCTCGGACGGAATGCAAGGAGTCAGCCAATATACGGCATCGTCTAACCAATCATCGTGGCTTCCATTAAGGATAACCAATCGTCGTCAAGACAACAGATCACGCGCTACCATTAGTTCTTCACAGAGCTGGGGGAGAAGGAAGGAAGGGAAAGAAAAAAAAATGATAATATTAAAATTTCAAATGTTAAAAGGATTTAAAATTGAACTCCATAATCGTGATATTCTCTACAGAGACCTTGGTATTATATGATTTATATTTCAAAATAAAAAACGATTCTATAAACTTCCTTAAGTAGTTATCAGTATGCCTGGCAACGATTCTCACAAATCTGAAATCTAACTTATGGTGAAATTTACAGACGTGTTCAGCAGTATTATAAAGGAAATTACGTTTATTAACTGCGTTTATTCCCGTGCTCTTTCAGCCGGATGCGCAGAGGTCTGTGGGTCTCCCCAAAATAGATGCACTGATTTCCATTGCAAGGTATAACATATACGCAGTTATTTGTAATTAAAAGGGAAGAAACGTCCGAATCCGAAGAACCGTTAATGTAGTTCGATAAAGTATAACTCGAAGAATCAACCACATCAATGTTGAAACTCCGTAATATTCGGGAAACCGTATAATATAATTCAGAAACGAATGGAATACTCAAGAAAATTCTAGGTTTAATATGAAAAAAAATATTTGGCTTGTAAATCTGGGTCATTTTTAGTGTATAATTACTTCATTGTAATTCAAAAGTTACTCTAATTTTACTTAAGTTGTTGTAGATTTTCTGAAGGATGTTATTCGTATTATCTTTCATCGCAGTCTTCACTTCCAATTAAAATTACACCCACCTAATTACATTCAATGAAGGAATTGCTTTGCTAATGAAAAATGTGGTCGATTGCTGAAAACGGATTGTACTAGAATTTGAAATTTCAAATTTTGATCAAATTTGAAAAAATGTATGGAAATCGTAGAAAAAGTAACTTTATTTTTATGTTTTTAAACTGCATCAGTTCTTACAGATAGACCTTAAAGTTTAAACCTAATGGAACTTTACTATACATATATAGAAAATGAGAAGTCTATTTCTGGATGCACATGATTCGTTGGTGTTAGATTCTACACTTGGTCAAAAACGTATTTATGAAAGCAATGCTATGGTTAAAATAACTAGGAAGTTTTCAAAACACTTCCAACGCCAAATATATAAAAAACGTATCTTACATTATAAAAGCGTTATTCTGTCTCGTCATTGTCATAAGACTTTACGTTTTTCCAATTTTGTGACCAAACTATAAGAGATAGATTGGTCATGCAAATGGATAAAATATAGATCTTTTTAAGAAAAACAAAACGCTACAAAAATTTATATCTATCGAAAAATTTTTTTGTTTCCAAGATGGCGCCTTTTAAAGGATCCAATTTTGACTTTTTCTCAATTTAAACGAAAAGTAAAAAAAGTTGGAAAAGAACATTATATTGGGAAAATGTTGGTATTTGAAAGTTCTATCCATCGATATATCAATCATTCATAAATGTTTCTGTGTTTGCAAGATACATGCAAAAATAAGTGGCGCAACCCAAGGTGTGAGGCGCCAAGCCGCAATACACCTGAGTTAAGCGGAGAAGGACACAACGGGCTGGGAAGTCGTATATTCTCCGATCTCGATATTAATTTGCTAAATAAATAAAGTTTTATTAATTAAAATAGTTTTAATAAAGTTTAATAAAATAAAGTTTTTTTTTAATGCTATATATATGCAAGGGTTCCGAGCGAAGCGACGGTACCCGTCTAGTATATTTATAAACTAATTTTCGGAAAATTTCCTTTTTTCCTTTGTTAAGTTTTAAAATCACTAACAATTTACAGATATAAATATCCTGGTCACACATCCTGGATATTGTTACAATATAACCATCAAAACAATACTCCTTTCATATGAAACTAAACTTTCCATTATAATATAATTGCAACAATTTTATTCATTTTATTCAAAACCAATTCTTCAAATTTTACAATTTTGTTTTTCTTATTTATACTAGATATTAATATATCTCTAGCCAATTTCAGTAAAATTATGTTGCAATGGAAAGTTTAGGTTAGTTTGCACATGAAAGGAGTATTGTTTTGATGGTTATATTGTAACAATGTCCAGGATGTGTTACTTGGGATGATATTTAACATCTGTAAATTGTTTATGTTATTTTAAAACTTGACAAAGGAAAAAAGAAAATTTTCCGAAAATTCATTTGTAAATATATATATTTTTTTTTACATATTTGGAGTTGAAAGTACAGTAAAACCCTGTTATTACGCTCGTCAAGGGACCACGACCTACAAGCGTAATAAGCGGGATAGCGCTATAGACGGGAAATGATTTATGAGAAGGGGAAAGATTTGGACACCATTTTACAGGAAACATACATGATTCTGCAATAGATATACTGCAAATATGAGCTTATTTCCTATTAAAAAGATCTTTGATTGTGGTTTGCCGTGTGAGTGTGCTACTGTTATGAATTATGAATTTTTCAATGCGGTTCAGGTAAATATTAACGTAAATTGATGCATCACTAGGAGCAATACTAATATTCCTACATATTCTGCGAAATCCTACTGACTTCTGTAGAATTTTCGTCGTACTTACGGAGAATTTGCAATTTTTCACTTATAGAAAGGGATTTCCGCTTCGACATTTTGCACTACTGTATCACAGACCCGCAACTTCACAGAGTTCAAAGATTCCCTCCTATCAGGGAAAAAAAAAGAATCTTTACAGTGTTACATTTCGTTTCGATACAAAATTTCCGATATAAAAAAAGCGCTACAAGCGGGATTTAAAGCGTTATAAGAGGGTAAAAGTATGCAGAGATGTATAGAAAATTCTAGGGACCGTATAAAAGGAGCGTAAAGAACGGGATAGTGCTATAAGCGGGAGCGTTATATCGAGGTTTTACTGTATTTTGAATATGATTTGATAAGAAGAAACGTTATAAAGAAGTATGGATTTAAACTAGGAAGTTTATTCTCTTGAATCTACGCATTACTTCAGTGAATTAAATGACCGAAAGTATATTTTCCAGCATTTATCAATTATTTCAGTGAAACAGAATGACTGAAAAGGTTATATTCCTGCAACTATGATTATTTCAGTGAAACAAAATGGCCGATAGTCAATATTCTAGCATCTATTAATTATTTCAGTGAAAGAAAATGACTGAAAGTGATTGTATTCCTGCATTATTTCAGTGAAACAGAATATCTGAAAAGATTATATGCCCAACATAGATGCTTTTGCTTTTAAAAATTAAGGAGTCGTTAGATAAATGAGTATTGATTCCGTTGACTGTCAAAGCATGCTTCCTAGCATCTATGCAGTATTTCAATGAAAGATCACTGAAAGTATATTTTCTTGCATTTTTTTACGTTATTATATTGAAACAAAATGACTGAAAGTACATTTTTCTAGCTTTTGTGAAATATTTCAGTGAACTACAGTGATTGAAAGTAAATTTCTTGACTCTAATCACTGTTTTAGTGAAACAGAATGACTGAAAAACTTATATTCCTGCAGGTATGACATATTTCTGTAAACAAAATAATTGAAAAGTTTTTTTTTTCTTCATCTTAAAGTTATTTCGGTGAAATAAAATCACTTTCTAACTTTCGGTTTAAAGAAGAAGAAATTAGACGAATCGATATTAAATAAAAGTAGGTTTTCTAGCATCTATGCAGTATTTCGTTGAAACAAAATGATTAAAAGTATGGTTTTTTTTTTTTGCATTTATGGCATTACTTCAGTGAAATAAAAAGACTGAAAAACATATATTTCTGCATTTAAAATTTATTTCTGAGATAAAATTACCGAATTATATAGTTTTTCAACTTTAAGCATTATTTAAGTGAAATTGAAAAGACTGAAAATATTATTTAGCTGCTGTTATGAGATATTGTAAGAAAAAAGAAATAAAAAAAAGAAAAAAAAAACTGAAAAGTTTATTAACTGTTAAGATTATAAATGGAACATGACTAAATTTGCTGATCATAGTGAGAAGTTTGCAATACGATCACTGTAAAAGTGTGGCTGTGCGGCCTAGCTGTAAACCTCCGCTGCTGCAATTCGTTGTACGGACACAGTTTCTGGGACGCCGAGATGCACTAGGAATCGATTACATACACGGTTTCATTCTTCGTATCGCCATGAATGGCTGCGGCTGATTCTTACGTCAGTACCGGCGCTGTCTGCAATGGCGGCGCCTGCGTCACTCCAGGTCAGACCCAGTGACGATGGATGGGCCGAAAAATCAATAGCCTATCTTACACCATTCGTTTATTGAAGTTCGGGCTTTTTCGTTCGAGTTTTTAATTCAAAGTTGGCGATAGTAGTGTATTAGCCTCGAGGGTGAGCGTGTGTGTATGTGTGTGTGTGTATGTGTGTTGAGTAAAATAAAATTGAGCTGGCAATTTCATTGAGAGAATGCGGGCCGGGCCGTTTACCCCTGCCTGACTCACGCTCTCGGCCTCGCTCTCGTGCCAAACGGGCCCTGCGAGCCGGCATGAATGGTGGCGGACCTTCCATTCACTCATTCATTCATACATTCGTTCATTCAGTAGCAGGAGCCCAAAGATAACGGGAAAATTCGGGCTCGTCGTCGCGCTCGCAGCCTCCAACGCAGGCGGACCTTGCCTGGCCGGCGTTGCGCGCTCGACTGAGAGGCTTTTTGCGGCGCTGCAATCCACCGACTCAACTCGGGCTTGGATAGGCTCTTCGTTGCGAGCGTGGGTGTCTTGACTTTTGACGAAGCTATTACTAAGTTGGGCAGGGGGATAGGGCAACTGCTGTCTCTGTCAAATGAGGAGAACACCGTGCAGGGAACACAGCCTCTGCCAGGCACTCAACAGAAAATAAAGACAACGGAACGGGTCATCTGTGGTGGCTGCTCACCGGGCCAAGGACCGTGGATACCGGACTAAATAGGGACCAATTTTATCCCCACACGATAATTTAAGCGAGGTAAGTTTTAAGCGAAATATCATTTCAAACACACCCATTGCGAACTGATAGAATTCTTGCAAAAGCCTCACACTAATACCTTTTTTTTTAACTAAATCCAAAATTAATTCAACTCTCTTCAAAAAATTTTAACTTAAAACTGAAAAATCTACAGATGTAGTTAAACAAAAAACGAGAAATGTTAAAGTCTATTCTAACCTTGTTAATTACTTTCTTTTTTTTTTTAATTTTTTTGCAAAGTTTTAAGCTATATACTTTTCGAAAATTTCACGGACATTTGTTATACGTTTGTCAAATTTAGATCTTTATTGGATATAATTATAAGTTAGACAAAAATGGAGGAAAGTGCAGTTTATATACGTAAATTATAAATGCATTTATGAGTTTATATTTACATTTTCCTGCTAAACTTTTAAAACTTGATGTCTCCACTCACGCGTTTCTAATTTGAATTACATTTTCAATTAATTTATTAAATAAAATAGTGTTACAAAAATTGTACTATTGTTGATTTTTTTTTTTTTATTATTTATTTATCTTTACTGCAAATTCTATTTAACGTTTATGTTGAAATGCTTTCTAAAATTTTGTTCTAGGAAATTCTAATTTTGTTTTTAAGATTCTTTTAAGTTTTTTTAATAATTCCGAATTCCGAAAACGAACACTTTAAAAAATATCGTCTAATGTAATTATGGAATAATAAAATTAAAATTATTTATTTAAAATTTAATAATTACCGTATATTATTTTAGGAAGAAAATTTTCTTTAATTTTAATTGAGTTTTTTTAATATAATTTTAACCAAATAATGGTTACAGATATAAATAATGCAATTGTAATTGTTAGAATTACAAATCACCATTGATACTTGAAAATTATGCGAATTATAAGTAAAAATTCTATCTGAACTTCATAGAACGTGCTTTTACTTAATATAAATTAACGTAATTTTCAATTTTAATCTAGTCAATAAATCAAATTTAATTAAAATTATGAAAGCTCCACATAACGATAGTGTCTAAAATATGGCTCTGAATACATTTATTATTCATTTTGTTTAAACATGCAAAAGTAATTTTGTAAAGAAAATATTATAGAATTCTATTAACATTACCTTTGCAATTGATTTTAAGATATAAAATTGACTGAAATTAACGGCATATAAACTTCGTTATAATTTTAAGAGATTTAATAAATAATTCGTGTATAGTTGCACTTTAATTACATATTTATTTAATAAAAACGTTAATGATTCTACATTTAATGTTTTGTTTGTTTTTTTCCTTCATGATTATGGTCGTACTCTACAAAAAAATACTTCGTTGTCTCTTTTCATCTTAATTTCAATTCTCTCAACAATGCATTTCAATTTAGCGTTCTACAAATCATATATATTTTTTCTCGCTGAATAAATTTTCTCAGAAAATTAATTTTTTAAAATTTATTTGCTTATTTATATCACTATAGACCTATAAATAAATCTGTAATATTTGGGTATTTACTGTAAAATTCAGAAAGTAGCTATTTCGTTTATATTTCAAACTTGACGAATTAAAGGATGTGAAGTTTCTCATTATAACAATTTACCAAGAGATTTAAACAATTAAGCGCTAATAGCGATTGTTAAAGCGATTTAATTCAGATAATTGTTAGAATCTCTTTGTTTATTACTTGATTCATTCATTTCTTCAGAGCAATTACAACAATACACAATTAATCAACATCTAATTTATTAATTAATGGTAAATTCTCAATTTTAACTGTAATTATTGATTAATGAATTTCAATTAGAAGAACACGTGTAAAATTAATGGAATACTTTTTAATGGAATTAAAATAGTTAAAATAGTTAAGTAGTTTAATAGTCATTCTTTGCTTTCTGTGTTTGTTTGTTTGTTTTTTTTTTTCTGTATTCTATTTTTCTTAACACTTTTCTCCGTTACGAGTTTTTCCTTTTGATTGTTTATCAACATCATCTTATTTGTTTTCCGTATTTAACGTGCTGGATTTTTATTATCACCTTTTCTCAAAAGCCCACTTAAAAATTTACATTCCGGATTTTTACAATTTTACCAAAGGTTTAACATCAAAAATTAAAAGCATTCACAAAAACATTATTTTATCAAAATTAAAATTGTTAAATGTCTAATTTAGGCGACTTAATGATAAATTGTTAAGTATTGATATTGTAACTGAATAACAATGCGCTAACAATGCCGCTCCGACAGGAAGCATCAATACACAGAGAAATGGTATTTAGAATATAAAGTAAAAGTAAATTAAATAAAATAGGATCTCATCTGGCCAAAAATTTCCGTCACTTGGACTGTCTTCGATAAGATGAAAGAAGTATTTATTTATTTATTTATTTTGAGGGTATATCAATTTTAGAGAAATATAATTCAGATTTGCGCATACATTCGTACCAACTCTAGATAATAACAGACAATGCCGTAAATGGTGAACTGTTTTTCACACTATTGTTGTGGTTCACGCGCAGTGTGCTGTAATGATTTCTACGTTGATACAGAATGTAATTGTTATCTCAGAATACTATCATAAAAGGTTAAGTTTACTGAATATCTAAACTTATGATTACATAATAATTTTATTATGGAATCAAATTGACTGATGCTTCAGGAAACTCTTCATCTCTTAGGTATTGTATTCTCTGACTGAAGACAGGGGTGTGATTTTTTTAATAAGAAATTAACAGCGCGCGCGCGGGCACACACACACATACCAAAAAAAAAATATCCAATATGGCATTTTGTTAACTCGTGCTTTGGCGTACCGAGGGGAAAGGCGGGATTTAACCCTCCATTGTAATTAAAAATGAAAAAAAAAAATTGAGGATTTTGGATTTTTTTTTTTTTGGTTGGGAAAGTTCATTGTTTTTTTTGAAACCCCCCTTACCCCTTTGCCGAAAAGGACAAGATTTTTTTTTTTTTTTGAATGAGTCCGATGATCATTATATACCCCCCCCCCCTTCCCATTTCAAAATATCAAATGTTGTGTTTTACACATCACAACCTCTATCATTAGATTTTATTTATGCATTGCTGGAGAAAAAATATAATTTGGTTAAGCAAAAGCAAATATACCATTCTCAACTTACTCATATCTCTAGAATTGTTTAATTTCATCATTGTTTAATTTACATAAAAATTAAATGGAATGACTTAACCCAATTTCGAAATTTAACCTAAATTGTTGGTACAATGTATCAAGTTGTATTTATGATAATATGTTAATGTAATCAATTATATGGCTTTCATGATAACATGCTGAGGCTTCTAAAATGCTGAAGTTGAAATTAATTTGAAACATTGGCAAATTTCAAATATATATAAATACATTATCAGTAATTTAAAATAATAATCTCATCTTATTATCTTTATTTCTTTTATTTTAGATTATCTATTTTTTTCTGATTATTAATTTATTTGATTATAAACTAAGAATTCAATAGGCAATTATTGAAACTAAATTAAAATTTTAAATTTGAACTAAAAGAATTTAAAATAAATAAAATGAAAGAATGATTAATTGAATTGAGTATTTTATACAGTCAAACTTAATTGTGAAAAATTATAAATATAAAATTAGGTTTTCTAATGTTTACTCTAAAGACTGTGCGAAAATAGTTTAAAATCAACATAGTGCACGGAAGCAACTGTGAAATAATTAGATGTTAAGTCTATTCAACTTAAACATTCAAGTAATGGTTTGAATTTACAATTAACGATTAAGCGTCTACAATTAAAACAAATTATTCTTCTAGTAAATTTAAGAAAAGGAGTTTGATTTGGATTTCATTTAAAATTAATTCTCTTCATTAAATAACTGGCTCAGCACTTTAAATAATAGTTAAATTAAAAATAATTATAGATATCGATTAAATGGTCACATAATATACAAATTATGTAAACAAATTAAATGGGAAAATTATGATTTCAAAGAATTAAAGATATAAAAGAAAGACTAATTTATGACATTATTAATGAAAATATTGAACTATAAATACTATAAGATAAATATTAAATTACTATAAATCATTATAATATTACTATAATATATTAAAGTAATTATTATAAGATAATATTAATATAAAGATGAAATTTCTTTCTTTGTACTTTTAATTAGCCTTTTCTTTCTATTATTTTATGCAATTAAGCTATTTATTAAAATTATTAATCTAATATAAATTATTTTTTTTAATATATTTAAATTAAACTATCAGTGCCTATATTACAGATGTGCATTTGTATAAGCACACCTAAAAGGACTGAGGAACACTAAAAATAAATAAATAAATAAATAAATAAAGTTTAAGATGTACGAAAATATAATGAAAGACTTCAAACGTAAGAAATAAATTGCATTAAATGAAATAGGATGACGTTGTTTCGTTACATTTCATGGCGTAAATGCAATAAATACTGAGCTGTATCAAGAAAAGTAAAATAAATAAATAAATAAATAAATAAAAATTAAAGAATAAAAAGATAAAATTAAAAAATATCATGTCCCTAAAAATCCAAAAGCTGCCCATTTAGGAAAAATAAAGTGTATCAGAACAAAAGGATAAAAAACAAAAAAATATATAAAATTAAAAAACAAAAAAAAAACAAAAAAACCCCAGCAATAACTGCTATAAAATAATTATAGAATATAAAAGTGTCAACATTAAAATACAGAAGATGAGGAACAAAAGTAGAAAGCTTAGTATAAGAGAAAATTTAAAAGACGATACATGTCACAGTGTCAAAATAATTACAGAAATAAGAAGTTTAAATAACTTAAATTCTACTTTCCTTAAAATATTATTTCTTAATTTATTTATTTATTTTATTTTTTGAAAGAACAAAAATGAGAAGTCTATATTTATGTTCCAATTTACAAAATATAAATACCATAAATTTTCCCTTTTCTGTAAAATATTAATTAACTTATATTCTTATTCCGTAAATTGTGAAATGGGATTAATTTTAAACATGTCAAACCGAGCAGAGTGGATTCGTTAAGATTTCGTGTATTTGTCAATGAGAGTTTTAATACAAATAGGATGGATCCCAATAGAAGCTACACCAAATACCATATAGACTATATGGTATTTGGCTACACGAATAGAAGCTTACAATCCAATGGAAACTTTTGCGCTATTTCTCATGCTATTCTCGCTAATCTCTCGACAAGACCCACTTGGAAAAGGGTTCAAACATAAAAGTAAACATCGTCCTTAGTCCTCGAATATGCCTACCAAGTTTTAAGAAGATCCATCAAAAGTTATTAACACACACATACAGACTGAATGATTCATGAACCTCATTTTCCTCTAGAAAGTAGGCTAAAAATATACCACGAAAAAGAAAACTAGTGTAATGATATACTGCAGACAGTGGATCATAAAAATATCAGATCAAGCATCTGTCACGTACATTTAATATATTTAAAATAGACAAAATATAAGATCAGAGTTTTTTAAGTTATTTATAAATTTTAAGTTATTCATATGAATTGCAAAATGTTAAGCCCATTCCACATGGATCCGAAAATCGGATGGTCGGACCCACGAATCGGACGTATTCTCTTTCACACGGCCACGAAACTCTCTGACGTCGTCTATACGACATGTAACATGCAAATCGTTCGTATAGGCGACGTTTCGTGGCCATATGAAAGAGAATACGTCCGATTCGTGGATCCGACCATCCGATTTTCGGATCCATGTACAATGGGCTTTACACTTAAAATCGTGATTACTAATACTGAGAAGTATGATGATGGTGAAAAAGCAGGATTTTCCAGTAAAATATGATGACTTAACTGAAAAATAAATAAGTTCCAGGTTTCATTCATCCTGGGAAAATTCTTGAGAATAAAAAAAACAAAAAAACACTGACCTCGCATTAAAATGAAATGTGCCACAAGGTTTCAAGCATCAATTATATTCCTACTGCATATACTGAAATGTGGAGAGATCCTGTTTGATGAGTCTATCGTAGAAAACACAGCTGAAGGAAATAAATGAAAATTTATTTACAAATAGAGTGAGAAAGTGATTTAT
>JAFIDM010010028.1:18388153-18414156 GCA_023159025.1 Thereuonema tuberculata | reverse complement strand
TATAATGAAAAACTTGAATATATAGGGGCAGCTCCAGGAATTTGCCCCAATAACAGTTCCTGAAGGGGCTCATGGTATTATGCCATAAACCATGAACCCCTTCAAGAACTGTCATTGGGCAAATTCCTGGAGCTGCCCCTATATATTCAAGTTTTTCATTATAGAAATCAATGCTTGATAAAGGTTCCTCTCGAGAGGAAACCGGTCGTTTTTATTGTATATAGTTTTTATTTTTATCGCATGTAAAGAATGTTTAAGCAGATGCATGGGCTTCATCTTTTTTATGACAACAAGAACAGTGCATGTAAAATTCTAATAATAATAAGTAACATTCTTCAAGCCTTCTTTACATTGAAGATTAACAATTTTTGAGAGTGTTAAAAAATAACTTCACTTAGGGTAATATTCTATTTCAATAATCTTAAATCTCAAGTTTAGATATTGTTGCTACCAATAAGAATAATTATGAAGTTAGAAATAGAAAGTTTGTTTATTGAGCGTGCCAAATTCTAAACTGTAATATTAATCTGTTGTTATAATTAATATCCTGTGTCTCATTTTATTGAGAAACTAATTGTTAATCTTCAATGTAAGAAAGACTTGAAGAAGGAAAAGCGTAAAAATTCTTTTCCGCAAATTTGCTGCTTTAAGTAAATATATGCAATAGGAGAGATGAATTATTCTTTTAATAAATATGAAGAGAGAGGAGATAAGAAGAAAATATGGAAACTTTATTTATAAATTTTGTTAAGAGCACAAATAAGGGCATTTTATTTAGAGGTATTTACAGCTATTTTCCAGATAAAGTATTAGAGAATCAGCTTGGTCCCAATACGTCTTTTTTTTATTAGTTTTGATTTTCCTAACTGGATAGGCTTTAAATCATATTTTTGGCATACAGTGGAGCACCGTTTATACGTTTTTCAAGGGACTGAGAAAGAAAAACGTATAAATGAAAAAACGTATAAACGGAATTCACAAAAGCTAAGAACAACTTCGTAATAATCAAAAATAAGAAGTCAGAGGTAAATTAAAATATTACATGAAAATGAAATAGAAGAGATATGTAATACAAAACTTTTTATTCCGGATTTAATGTACAACTAGTACTACTGTTCATATTCATTCGGCATTTACAAAATATTTTGTTATTTTAGGTTGTAGGGCTTTTTTGGAATGCACAGCAAAAAGTTCATTGTGCACAGTTGAAAGTGCCATCTTAACTTTATCATTTAAATCACTGCTAATGAGGTGTTCTTGCATGGTGTTGAAACCCAACAAAGCTTGTTGAAAGCTTGGCTGAGGCTTTTCAGTGCAATTTTCTAAGACTGGACAATCGGCAAATGGGAATCTGAGGTTGAAATACGCATTTTCTCTCTTCTTGAGTTCTTGAAAAAAACGTATAAATGAAATTTGCGATTTAAGGAAAACGTATAAATGAAATTATTTATCGTTAATATGCATTGGATTTTGCTGGGACCATTCAAAAAAAACCTATAAATGATAAAAACGTATAAACGAGAAACGTATAAACAGGTGCTCCACTGTATTTTTACTTTATAGATCATATTTACTTCATATTATTTAAGATTACGAATAAAACTCTGAGGTTTTTTTTTTCTTCTTCTTCTGTTATTTAAGTCGTCTATTACTTGAATACTAATAATAAGTAACTAAAAATAAGTTAATTGAATACTTATCTACTAATACTAATATAAAAAACCAATATTTGCTTAAAAAACGTATAATTATTGCAGTTTCAATTTTTAAAACAATTTTGATTTTGTAACTGATAGTTTTAATAACAATAATTCCAAATGTGTAATAAGAAAACAGATTGTTATCAGATTTTGTAGACCATTCTAACGACAAATTTTTATATTAATAATCAAAAAGTAGTAGAGAGACTAACTAAAAGTTACTTCATTTGGGGATTTTTTTTATTTTCTTTATTTGTTATTTTTTGTTCATTTATTTAAAAAAAATTAACGCAAAGATTATAGCTTTCAAATTTTAGACAATCTTCTTAAATAACAATAAAAACTGTAAAAATTAGACACAAATAATGACCTTCCTTTACACTCTTTTATTTGCTAAAATTCTGTGCAAATTTTGTTTTTTGTTTTTTGTTTTTTTGAATATGAAAAAAAAATATTTCTTTTCATAAATTTGGAAATATTTCTTTTCATAAATTTGGAATATTTATTATTAAAATTAAAATGATTCAATATTCTTCTTCATTTCTTCTTAATATTTAATATAAGGTATATTAGACTTCATTTCAAAAATACTCCTTCTTTATTAGCCATATTTTGCAAGATTACAATCATTTTTTCAGGATATGATCAGGGGAGAGGAAGAAAAATTTCAATAATTAAATTTAATAATACTTTCTTAAACAACTTATTATTATTATAATAAATTATAATAAATAATGTATCGTTGCAAAATTGAACAGGGTTTTTGCAAATGTTTTATCTTTATAGGTAATAATGGAAAAACCGAATAGGTTTTTCAATTAATTCAAAATTTAAATAATGCATCATTATAAATGGAGACGTGCTTATTTATTGTCATAAATATAGACAACGTTATTGTTGTATCATTACTGATGTAAGAAAATGTAGACATGCTTATTTGTTGTCATAAATGTAGACAAGCTTATTGTTATTGATATAATTCAAAAAGAAGGCTTGAAAAAGCAAGATGATTCTAATCTTGCGAAATATTGCTAATAAAGAAGGGGTATTTTTGAAATGGAGTCTAATGTACCTTATATTAAAAATTAAAATTATTTAAAAAAACAAAATTACAATGATTTAACTTCTATTTTACAAGTTTCATAAACACATTTATTTTACAAATTTTTAAAGAATAATATTTAAAATATGAATAGTTATATATGTAAGTTGTATGTAAGGTGGTTTACTTCCATGCATGCACATATCTAAGATTTTTAGATCATCAAAACCCTAAAAATAATATTTTAAATTTTCTTTAAAATAATAAACATTCAACAAATATTTTCTTTGATAAAATCATGTTATTTTTATACAATGTTACACCGTTATTAAAATTAAGAAATTTTTAAAAAGTAAATTTTTAAGAGAAGAAGGTCATGCAAAACATTTATAATTCTTTATTTCTTCATAACTTTTGTGTTGTTATGAATTAAAAGTTAAGGACATTAAGTTTTACTATTATTTTTTGAAGCCGCTTGATAAGAAAATAAAATGGGAATATTCCCCTAAGTTGGAGTAAAATAAAATTGTAAGATATTACGAAACTAAAAATTTTTTGGGTTTATTTATTTTTCCTTTATTTTTTATTATTTTTGTATTTTGAAGAGATCTTTCTCAAATCCACATCAGCTGCACAGGCCCGCTATCACATCCAACGTTACAAAATATTATATCTTAATCCGATTTAATAATGAACATTTAAAAAGTTATTTTTCCTTATGAACTATCACTACAGCGATATTAATTTCTAAATCTTAAAAATATTTAATATTTATTTCATTGAAGCACTGAATTTCTGTGAAGATGATTGAAGTCCACATTTTAAAATTAGTAGTAGTAATAGTATTAGTAAATGAACTATTCATACTTTGTCGAAAAAGTATCGCCTTGTTTAGTAAAATATAATGTTAAATTAGTAGATATATCTTTATATCTATGGTTAACAATTCAACATTTTTTTTTAACTCTAAAAAAAAAAGTATACTTGTATTATTTAAATATTTTTGCTGAAATGTTTAAAGTTAAAATTTTATTTTTAACGATACAAAATTTCGATTAAAGTGAATTTCTAAAGATATAATAAATAAAAATGAAATACATAACCGCTATCAAATTTTCGGCAACATATTTTTTTTTGCAAATTCGAGATTAACTGAGATTGAGATGTTTGAGAACCGCAAGACATGAACAAATTTTACACACATTCATTGTTATTTGCAAAAAGCTTATATAAATATTAAGAAATACATGTACGTAATAATATTTATTCACCTATGTAGTTTTTAAACCGTTAATTTGTATTAGTATAAATAATCCCAAAATGCACATATGTATTTACAACAAATGTTTTCAAAATCCTGATTGTTTTAACTATATTGAACGTCTTTATTACGGTAATGAACTAAGGAAACATTTTAAAAAATTTCCGATACAAAATTTCTTTAAATTCCCTGACTCAAATCTAGCATTTAAAAGTTGGATTTAAAATCATTGAATACATTTACTCACTATGAACATTAAATGTATGTTTCAATCCAATACACTTTCAGTTTATACACGGTAATTAATATAAAGTATGAAAACTTTTTATTTACCTTTTAAATAAAATTAGAAATGAACAGAAACGCACAAGACTCAGAGTTCACTGATCTGTTTTTGGAAATTGTGATATCGGAAATACAAGATAGTCTATTTCACTGATTTGGCCACCACTGATATAGACCGCCTCAAATTTCTATATAGACATTTCAGTCGACACTACTCCAGTTAACATATGCTTTAATATGATATTTCTTTTCCTTATATAAGAAACTTCTTCAGGTTTAGTGAGGACAGGAAAAAACTTTTCCTCTTCTTCTTTAGAGTTCGTTAATAATCTATACAGTCAAATTAAATTTAACAATATACAAGGAATAGTATCTCTCATATTTACATCTTTTTTACAAAACTATTAATTTAGCAATAAATAACACTTCATTAATATGACATAAATCTTAACTAAATCTTAGTAATAATTAAACTCAAGTTATATACATTTTTGCTAATAATAATTAAACCTTTATCTTTCTATTATTAATAATTTTGCTGAAATATTCGAAGACAATCACGCTTACTTTTCAAAATTTGTTTTTATTCATAGGTGGCATTAATTTTCTTAAACATGACTCAATCATTAATGTGGCTTTTTCTTCTTGTATTTGAAAAATAAATATCCACTATAAGGTTAGCATTGTGTAACCCTATAACCCTACTCTGGTCAGCCCAATCAGATATATGTCTTCAAATTTCTAAAGACCTAAGTTAACAATGGCACTGACGTATGGCCTTTGTCTATTAGGTAGATGTGCGACATTGGGAATAATACTGTTTCATTTCCTTTCTTTAATTTCTTTGTGTCTAATGTCGGATGTTGAGAACTTTCTCTTTAAGATGTTTTTAATTAAAAAAAACCGCTTACGAATTTTGATTGGATATTGAGTCGGAAGTATCACATCAAACTAATGTTAAAATTCAGATCAAGGAGCTACGTAGGATTGTGAACGTAGGCGTTCGTGTGAAAACAAGAACTAGAACTAAGATGAAATAAAAAGAGAAAGAAGATCTAGTGGCATCGTAATAAATTGTGTATGTGTAAGTAGGGCATCAGGTTTATTTAATTCGTTTTTCTTTTTTTTTTTTGTTATTCGCGTGGGACGACTGCTGTAACTAAGTTACAGTCATAATATGCGAATCAGGGGATGACACACACATACACAGTAATTGGGAAATTGAAACTAGATGAATTTTACTTACAACTGATCTTATTGCTTTATGGAAGCGTTGTATGTGTAAAGTCTTCGCAATTTCAACAGTTTGTATTATAATAGCAACTATTATTTATCAATAAGCGTAATATTTATAAAAGCCTAGAGTTACAAGTGATTTTTGTTGTTATCCTTATAACGAAGCGTGCGACATAACTGCAGTGCTGTGCAAAATAACTTCGCTGACTTCTTTTATTATAATCTGCTATTATATATAAGATTCACGAAAATAAAACAAATAAAATTTTTCGCATGCGATTAATTTTATGTTGTGTTTTTTTTTTTCAGGAATCTTGATTTAGTTTTGTTGTATTATTTCTATGTTTCTTATTTCTGTGTTTTCTTTTGTATTGATTCATGTGAATTGTTTAAATTATTTTATTTACAGTAAAACCTCTCAAATCCGGCCTAATGTGGCGCCCAGTAGGCCGGATTACAGAAAAGCCGGACTACCGAGTGTGTTCTTAAAATAACTCAATAGTTCAATTTTTGTGAAGACATAATGCCAGATTTAATTAATTTAACCCCATTTTCATAATTTTGCACTCAAATGTTTATTAAAAACAATATAAATGTGCTTTTTCCGACACCAAGCTCTAGTGAGATTTGTTTTGCAGATCCCCCTGCATCCAATCTCCTTAACGCATTAAGATTCTGTTCCATAGTTTTTCGAAAGTTTTTCTTTCTTTTTTCACTCATAATGAATACGCGCGGATAGGAAAACGAATTGAGTTATTAAAAAAAAAAAAAAAATACTTAGGACCAGGCCGGATTACCGAGGACCGGATTTGAGAGGTTTTACTGTATTTAATTTTCATTAATTTCTCATCTTTCCATTGCATGCACCGTTGAGTTTATTGATGATTTATTTATTTATTTATTTATTTATTTACTGGCAATAATTTGTTAATATTTTTCGTGTGTCTAACGCCTGTCTCATTGTAAAGGATGTTTTAGGCGCGCCTGTGAAGTAAGCAATGCCAATAGCAATGCGAGGGTAGATTACCAACGAATAAAAAGCTTTAGACTCGATCTTCCATTGCGACTTCTGTCAGACGGAAAATTTACACTTGGCAATTGCCGTCATACCTACGTTTACTTATGAAAATAAACATTGATTTATATAAAAGCATTTATTCATTGCATCATCTTTTTTGTATTTCTTTGTTTTCAGTTTCGATATTTCTCGTTAAATCTCGACCAGCGACGATATGTTTTTCGAGAATTCAATCAGTCTGCCACTTCAGATTTTCAGGTCGGAATTTTGTTATAATTTTAATTTAATAATGTAGCTTTTTTTTTTTTTTTTTTTTTTTGGAAGCATCCATGAAAACAGGGAAAAGATGACCTCTGTTAATGAAAATCAATTTTGTAAACAGTAATTTCGATTACAGACACAAATGCAATTGGACTACAGATTCTACAGTGAGACACCAGGTGCGCTGCTGTCAGATTGCTACTGAAGATAGTATTCTTCTTTGCAAATAGAACCCGTTCTATTTAATGGCAAGGACGGCAATCTCATGGCCAGCAGCCGATGGCAGACCAATGGCATACAGATTCCCTAAAACGGTGTCTAAAGTTTTAAACAAATCCATGTTGAGGACAAAAAAAAAATCAATTTTCAAGAAATAAATGTTCATTTTTTTTTCCTCTTTTTTGATTTTTAGACAAAGATTAGGAATTTTCACCATAATCTATGAAGAAAACAAAACAATCAGTTTTGATTTAATAAATGCTAGTTTTCTTCAATTTTTTCTTTTGTATTTCCATAACTATCCAAAAGAGAATTTGTATCTATTAGCAACTACTGAGTCAGTGCTACTATACATGTGAAAAATATATTTATAAAAACAAAGTCTTCTAAAAATATTTGGACACGAATAATATTCTAGAAAATAGATGTTTACGAAGCAAACTAAAAGCATGAATGGAAGCTAATCCTCTCTAAAAGACTTTCGATTAGTTGGCGATCAGCTAAAAGCCGGTGCGCCGCTCTTTCTGCAATCAGTCAATGAGTGCAATATTGGAAAAGGAATGTGTAGGTCTCGGTCTTTTCCGGGATCCAATAGTAAGATTTCAAAGCAGATACGTTGAATAGGCTTTGCAATTCTGGTTCTTCTTTTTCCTCAAATCCTAGATTTATATAGGTGGGTTTTATGATCAGAGAGTTATTGCTGAACAAGCTACGACCTATTACTAACTTAAACAATGCATCTTACAAGGGATGTGCGTGATCTCGAACGCTGAGAACCGCACGAAAATGTGCTTAGAATATAAATCGCTCACCCCAAAAACAGTGGTATGAGTCATTCCCATGTAAAACTCAGCTGTTGTCTGCAAGCGCACTTTGAAGACTGAATAGCTGTGCAACACTATGAGGTCAGTAGGAAAAGTTTGTTGTTCAGATAGCATAATTATTTTAAGCAGAGGGAAATACAGCAATATAGTCACGATTATATCGATATTTTGTTTCTTCGCGTTACCGAAGATCCTCTCTTGGACCTTCAATAGGTGATCATTCAAATGTCTCTCGTGATAAGACGTGCAGTATTGCATGAGAATGACTCAAGCCACTGTTTTTGGCATAAGCGATTTGTATTTTAAGCCCCATTTTCGTGCGATTCTCAGCGTTCAAGGTCATGCACTTCCCTTGTTAGTAGCACTGCATTGGACAATAAGATTATTGCGCTCCCAGTATTTTTCTAAGGTTGTCGTCGGGGAGATTTATACTTATTAGGATACGGGACTCTACCTCCTCTTGTAGTTTTGATGATCTATCTCTTTCTCTTATAACTTGTTGACTGCTGCCCTGAAGCACAAAACAAAATCACGTTGGTAATATATTTGCGAATCATATCCCTTCGAAAATCATACGTTAATTTCTACGATTTTTATTGACCACTTCGTATCTCTTAAGACTTACTGGACATAATGGTAATAAACCACTTCCTGCTTACTGAATGGCGTTCAAAGATATTTTTGAATACATAATTCTAAACCTACAATCCTACATTTCCAAAAACAAATATTTGAATCGAAGTAAGAATCGAAATGAGAAGTAGAGTACAAGAATAAACTTTTTGCTGTTTTACCGAACATGAATTCGTCAGAACGAAATGTGAATCCTTCTTTCAGAAAAAAAATAACGAATGCGCCATCAACTGCAGTGTAAGGAACTGACTTGAAAAAAAGAGCATAGACTTCACTGTAAGCAAAAAAGCAAATACTAATTTCGAAAATAGGCAATCATTTGAACAGCGAAATCAACGAGAAATTACTGAAAAACTGGTAATTATACTGAGATTATATTTTATACATTTAATGACTGTTTTATTGTTTAAATTAGAAGCAGATTTAAGAATTTTGAAGTTTAAAATCCAAGATTGTAAATGGACAAATTTGTACATTCATGTAGGAAATTTAATTAATTAATTAACTAATTAATTAAGGACCCACATTAATTTTCAATGCCCATTGAAGCGACGTAGTAAATATATACATATCAAGGCCTAACGGAGTCGCCAGGTACAAGGTTCTGGTTCTTGCCCATTTTGCAGAAAACGACATCCCACTCTCACTGTATGCTAGGTGAATGTTAACCAAGCGTTCAGTGAGAGTTAATTCACATCTGACGACGGGAACGAACCCACAACTTCCAGGTTCCCGCAATTGCTGAAATTGCTAGAATGAAGCTAATAATAAGCTGTTGTCAACCTTCCAGACTAGACTAAATACTAAAATAAGATACGAGACTCTTATTGTTCTCGTATCTTATGTACAAGAACAGCACGTGAAACTATTTTACATTTATTTTCGAGATGATTTCAACACAATTCCTATTTTTCTCCAAAAGCGCAGGGGTCAAAATATATTTGACGAATAACAATAAATCTACTATTTAACTATCTCCCAATTTGCATTTTATTGCAGCTTTTAGGCCACGATGTTGATATAATAAGAGTAAACGCTGCTGTTTTTCATACAGTCAACTAACAGGAGCGTCAAGTTAGAGAGTCTTTAATTAAATGTAACAACGCTTTTCCCTTTTATCCTTTCAATTCTTAAAGCGATTTTTGACAAATTGACAGGCAGACATATTAATAATGGCAAAAAAGTGACTTTTATCTTCCGTAATTTGTTCTTAACGATATCCCAAGGATATCTCAAGCATTGTAAGCTGTACCACGCTGTATTTTGTACTCTGAATCGTTTAACGTTATTAATATTTTCAGCTTTGATGTTCTTATAGTTGCTTAAAGATATTTAAAAACCAAACCATAAGCACCTGCATCGAAAAATAAATAATTTTTAGATTCTTTTTCTACATTAAAAAAATTACTAAAAATGCTTTAAGACCTCATTTTAAAGTAATAACATGATTACAAATGTACAATGTATATTTTTGTTTGTTTCTTTTTTTGCAATTTACGACAGTCCACACAGATATGATGTTTATGTCTGCTTGTATGTCTGTCCGTTGCAATGAATTAACATTAAAAGTCTTCCATCTCTCTCCAACTCGTGAAATATATTATTGATAAGCACATTAAATATAGAAAAAAAAATATAAAAAAAATTCTGGAATGGTCACAATTTATTTTAATTCATTTATTTATTAAACGTCCCTAATAATTTATAAATCAAGAAAAAACCACAAATGGACAGTGAATATGCAAACTTCTCGGAGGCCACTCCCGGGAGCAAGAATGGTTTCCCTTTAACTTTCGCACAGTCTGAGCCAAGCATCAAGAGTCAATCATCTGCTAATGATACCTAATATGGATGAAACAGCTGATCAGGATTCCCGTTGATTTTGCCTCAGTGTGCGAAGGCATATTTACTGTCCAGTTGTGGTTTTTTTCCTGAGTTATTTATTTATTTATTTATTTATTTTATGTCTTCAACTATCGCATGTTGTTTTGAGTAAAAGATAGTTCCATTAACTGAAAACCTGTTAAACAAATATATATAAACACATATACAGACACATTAACTTTATGACAATAACTTTCCAAAGGAAATTAGGATAATAATATAACACTTCAGTGTACAATAGACACATTATACCAATTAACAGAAGTAATTGATAGTTTCATTTTTGACAAAACTAATAGTTAGTAATGCTAAATAACGACCAAGCTCATATTATAAAGGAGACACACGTTTGTCCAATTAATTCTTCATCATTTTCACATTCACTTCGTGTGATTTCTGTTCCCGTATTTCATAATAATTTTATTTAGATCTAAGCTGGAAAATTGATCATCAATCAAATGTCATTTGGGTTAATGCTAATTATTCAAGAAGTTTAAATTTTCACAAAAATGCTTTTAATGTACATAAAAATAAATTTAATGCAGAAGTATATATATTTTTTTACTATAAAATAAAAAAGAATTCTTGAGTGAAATGTAATGTGACGTCACATAATATCTGACCCCTCCCTCCCGCCGTCACACTTTGTCACGAAAACACAACCCACTTTCCTCCTTCCCCGACATGCATACTTTGTCTATGGATAGCCCCATACTTTTTTTTAAGTTATCTAATTTCATTTAATTTTATTCCTTTATTTCGTTCTAATGTTTTTGTATGAGAAATGGTGTCACCTTCACGCGTATATTTCTCGGAAGGGACTTCACGGAAAACATTTCAACTGTCCATAAAAAGTATGCCAAGTTTCAAAAAGATCCACTAAGTTATTAGGGGTAAAATCTTAAAGACTGAGTGACTTGGAAGATACAATGTTTCAGTTTTTATTAAGCGTCTGTGTATCTTCGAAGTATCCCTCTTATATCGAGAAAATATGGAAGGAGGAAAGTTAAATTTACTCCCGAAAATATAAAGAATTGAATACTGTTGAATTTATGGGGATTCCTAGGATTAGGGGAAATCAATGGTAATTCCTCGAAAACAAGAACTCTTCCTGTAGAAAGAACGTGACGGAAATGCGCTACTACATGATAAGTATCTTGTATTTTTGATGGTGGACGATCCGCGCTGGGTAGGTTTTCTCGGGGTTCTCCCGTTTCCCCTGCACTTCTCCCACCATACTTTCTCAGTCTTTCACTCCATATGTCTTTATTTCCGTGGGATAGTATAATAGACCTCCGATCGCAGTGCTTGGCTTCTCTGCCACCCACATTCACTACATAACATAACATCTTGTATTTTAATAATATTTGACGAATTAACTGACGAATACTCCTGTTCATCGTCTTACTGTAAATAAAAAGACAAATCCTAATGCTCTTATAAGTAGATCTTTTTTAAGAGAATTCAGATCCATTATGAATGGCCAATCAACTGAACATGTTCATACTTGTAGGAACGGCAATAATGGTAGCAGTTGTAAAGTAATCTCCTATATCGACAATCTACGTCAAAAGTAAATATATTATGACCTCATAATATTATGATCTCTATGATTACACACAGATTAAATTTTAAAATCCACAAAACTCTAAATCTTGTTCGTCCATTGAGCGTATGACGAGGTATTTTAAAGTGACTAATGCTACGACGCTGTAGGATTATTAGAAATTACACATTTTTGTTTCGGTTTCAGAACTAATGGCGGTTTTCTTATTTTAAGTTTTTAAACAAATAGTTCTTATAAAATTTATGGTTTTAAGTGTTGAAAATATGATTGTGCACTTCTATATGGATTTCTACGTGGGCATGAAAAATTTCATATTTCTAGCTACTGTAGATTTTGAAAAACACAACAAAAAACATTTTGTTGTCACGAAATGTGAGTTAGTTGGGAATGGAGAGACTCACTTCGCTCATCAAAGTAATATTGGGACGTCAGTGTAGTGGTCTCTATATTACGCAACTCCTCAGCTGCTTGAAAATTATAGCAAACGTTTCTAATATGGCTGAAAGATATTAAAACAAGATCTACAGAAATTATCCTTGTCTTTTTTACTCGAAAAATTGAAAAATACTAGATTCAAAAATCAACACTTGAAAATTCTTTTTTTTTACTGTATTTGTTAAATACAGTCTGACGATGCCTTGCGCTAAAAGGCGAAACCTCAAGTAAACAAAATGATTTTTGGAAGATATCCATTATCCGTAAAACTAAGTAGAATTTCTTTTTTACTACTGTTAAACTACTATAGGTATACCTCAACTTTCCACCACTTAGCCCAGGGTTGGGGAATCTTTTGTTCTTTTGAATTGGAAGATCAAATGTCATCAGATACATAGCGGAGACGTCATCAGGCCAAATTTGTGTTCCGTGCTGTTATATAGACGTACCCAGGAATTGGATGGCAAAGACTATCGTTCTTAGTCTTAGACGTTCGGTCAACCAAATACTTAGAAAATGCGTCCTTTTTCTTTTGGAGGGTTGGGCTCCAAACAACACAATAGCTTTCCAACCATAAAAAAAAATACAAAATGCTATATTTCTTCCAATTTGGGATGCAATTCGAACTTTACAACCCTACCAACCCTCCCCGATACACCAAAGCTGTATAAATACGTCAAAATCGTCACTATATAATGCTCTATATGTGTACTACTAAAATATTCCTGATAGATGAAGACAGACATTTATCTTTAGTGTAAAAATGAATGTTTCTTTGTTTGTTTGTCCCGTATGCGTTTCTATACCATTCATCAGATTGCGATGAAACTTTGGGGATTTGTTGTGCACACACCCGGGATGGTTTCTGAATTAGTAGAACCATACATTTTACAATATCTGGTGCGCGAGTCGTTTAACAAATGAGTGTATTTCCGGTTTCAACGTTTGCAGTTTCCGGTGCGACTCGCATTCGCAATGACCATCAACAAAGCACAGGGAGAACCGCTGCAAGTGTGTGAACTAAATTTGGAAAATCCATGCTTCACACATGGACAGCTGTACGTGGCCTGCTCACGCGTCGAAAACCTTTGATTTATTCGTGTATGCACCAGACGGAAAACAAAAAATATTTTGTATCCAAAAGCCCTTCAATAAACAGAATTAAAACATAAATACTTTCTTTCTTTGAGTGGCACTGCAATGAATGCCGGGTACAGCTAGTTTAGTTATAAAGTAGTAGACATCAATTTTCTAAGAACGTATCTAGTACAGTATAATAACATTAAAGAATTTGGGAAGTCGCTATTCGTTTAGCGAAAACTAAGTTTCAAGACATGTTTTCGAAGAACCTAATTCTACCATTAAACGAGATATGATTATATCGACAACAAAAATATTTGGGCGACTAATTTGTGTACTAAATAGTAAGTTAAAGAAGTTTTTAATTTTAGGCTCTAACGCACTGTGAGTTTTCAGGATTTATTAATATAATCCTTATTCTTTTTGGTAAGGTTCCTACTAAAACCACCTATGAGTTCGAATGCTAAAGACGACACTGAGTATCAGAAAAGGGCTCAGATTCCACACCCCTGGCGTAGCCTGTTCTGAGCACGCAGCACGAAAGGGGGAAGGGGAATTTTGACTTGAAAAAGGGGTAGAGACAATTTACAAATGGGTGTGTGTTTGGATAATAAAAAAAGTAAAAATACGTATCCAATTTGACGGATATCCGATCGTTCGTTTTAATGTGATGCGGATACAAACAGACAAATAAAGAGGACAAAAATATGGAAGTGGAATAACGAGAATTATAAAAACAAAACAAGGTAGGGATAGTGATTAATAAACCAATCACAGTGCTTCGCAACGGCTTCTGAGTCACCTTTACTTTAGAGTAGACTGCGCCGGGATGGTCTAGAAAATGCTCGCGCGAGTCTGTTTGCGACCCCCTGCTATCTTACTCACTCCTATTTATATGGAATAATCGTCATTCGTAACTCAAACCTTGTTAATACACTGAATTCCTAATAATGATTAAAAAAACAACAACTTAAGATGATGGGGGATCGAACCCACGTCCTTCGCATTATTAGCACGAAGCTCTATCCAACTGAGCTAACAGGCCACCTACAACATTCAACAATCAGATCACCTACAACTGAGCTAACAGAAGCCGTTGCGCAGCATTGTGGGATATGTGTCCACAGACAGACAAACCGAGGATTTAAGGCATCTTTCAGAAGCCTAAAAACTTGAAGATTACTTAAGATTCTTTTATTATTAACGCTTTAATAACTATTCACGATTTTTAAATTGTTGATTTGATTGCAAATCATTTCTGAAATATTGGTGGTATCTTAATAATCAATGTCATTCGAGTATCGTTTTGCACTTTTCGTATTATCCCGTCACTGAAGCGTATTAATTTGAAAAGTATATTTGATATGTTTAATTATTCATTGAAAAACTGATTTACTGGATTTACTGGAAGTCTACTTGATGATTCAGAAACACTTTTCCTGCGCATTTTCCCGCAGTTTTCTGCTGTAAAAGTGGGAACGTTGAGTGTACGGTAGCATTGTGGAACGGGGAGAATAACAAAAATTTCGACCCTCACCTCCGACTCCAGTAATTCCAAATTTGACAAAAAAAAAAAAAAAGGAAATGATTTCGCCTCCATCTCCCGACTGAGATTCTTCAGTCCTGGCAGAATTGTAGAGTCGGTAAAAAAGAAAATTTCATCTCCGACTGCATCCAACCAACCATACGAACGATCCTTGAAGACAATACAAGTTCAAAATTAAAGTTTGTTAATAAAAAAAAAATAGATGATTAAGCGCCTAAGAAAGGTGAAAAATAATCTATCAGCCACGTCCTTTTAAAGGAATATTGAGTTTTCCGTTGCTTGTAAATCGTGTCGCTGAGGTAACCTAATGTGGAGTTGCGAATCGATGGCGTCGGGGGCGAACGGCTGTTGCGGCGAGCGAGAGTCGCTCGCTGCGAAGCTTCGAGTTGACTTAGCGGTAAGAAATAATTTCCTGTACCATTTAGCTTTGGATTAATTGGTAATTAAAGCAGCTGTAGCCTTTCTTTGCACTATGTTTACTTTCAAATCGTGGATTTGGGCGATAATGAAAAGGATGTTCTTCTTATCAAAGAAATACAGCGAATTCATGACTTCGAAGAACATCTAAAACTTTATTACTGTTTACCAATGAGAATTCGGGAGCTAAGTGTTATTATTCGAATAAGGAATTACGATTTCTTACAAAAGAAAAACTGTGAATGATATTAGTTTTTATTGATTTTTAATAACCATTTTTATCGTTACGACAATACTACAATTATTTTCATTTCGATTTTAAACTTAAAACGTAGTCAATTTGCCATTAAATCTGTTCTAATTATGGTATAAAATTGGCGGGAAATTAAGTCCCTAGAGTTTAAATTTAATGTTTCGGGCCACTTGGATTATTACTTAAATGTTGTATTTATATTGCATCTTTAGCCATGATTGCTTGAAAGAAACTGTTGTTTTATCGCATTTGAAATCAATAAAAATAAAACAATAAAAAGTAGATGTAGAAGGTAAATATTCTTCATCGATCTAACAACTTTATTTATTTTTTCTATTACAGACTTGAAGAAAAAAAAGTCCTAGGTATCATCATTACAAAATACTCTTAAACTGAAGGCTAAGATAAACACAAACTCTTACCAAATGTAAATTGTGATACAAAAGACTTTTAATATAACGGTTTTACCATCTTCTAGTTATAACCCTATAGTTTATAACTATAGTTTGTTTTGTATAGAATAACTGAGTGTAAGAAAGTAGTTATATATATCAATATTAAAAGATACAGTTTACAGTTCATTATCAAAATCTATATTGGTACCGTACTTCATAAACTGATACAAATAAATGAAACAAGAGAGTTCTAAAAATCTTGATGCCAAACTTTTACTAATATTCATAACATACTTTTTAACATACAATATTTCGACTGTAACAAGTTCCCAATCTTCTTCAGATAGACTTTAGTCCGTTGCTGACGAAAGCAGTAAACAAAGTAAGAGTTAAATTTAAATAAACAAACGATATAACAAAGTACGAATTACGCTGAATAAAACAATTTACAACAAATAATTAAGCTATCTATCATTATCGTATTTTAACATCGTTCTCTTAAACCTTCCAGGGTACTTTCATTAACTTTCAGTCCTTTATATTTATTGATATTTTTGAAATTCCCTATCATAAATGATTCGATAATAAATCTTAGATTTTTTCATTCTTGATATTGAACAATATTTTAGTTATTGTGTGTCCACTCATTATCTGCCCAATCAGATTCTTTTCTTATTAATACATGCACTCTTTCAAACGTAATTTAAATGTTCTTCTTGTATTCCCAAAGTATCTGGAACTACAATCCCTACATGTCAACTCGTAAACGATATCCATATTACCCATATTCCTGTTCTTTACTTGCAATTTTGTATTTCTTAATGGTTTTTTTCCACTGAAATAAGGAATGTCTAGGGAAGAAAATATATAATAATATAAGTCGATGCTACAAAATTTTACAAAAAATTGCAAGAATATAGTCTCACATAAATTTCCTTTTTAAAGCAAGATTTTAAAGGGGGCCATTAGAATTTCGAAGGATTCCATTATTAATGCCAACTGCAGAAGGAACAAAGATTTCATGGGTTCTAAATGGATTTCCACTGAAAACCTTCCTCTCGCTTTGATTTACCTGTTATTTCATACACACACCCTTTAAGTTTATTATCATTCTTGTTATCGTCAATGACATAGAAAATATATACAAATCATTCAAAACCCTACATAAATATAAACTATTCGTAATTTAAATGATCTTATATTTTCATTAGCGCGTTTTGTAGTCTAAATTTAACTCAATAAGTGTTATAACTCATTTTTTATTTTCACTGAAATCTACAGAAAGAATGAAGATATAAAGATATGAAAGAAAGAAAGAAAGAAAGAAAGAAAGAAAGAAAGAAAGAAAAGGAATTTAATGTGCTGTAGGAATCAATGAATAAAGTGAATAAAGAAAAGGAAATTCAGCACTTTAAATAAAAAAGAAATTGCTTTCTGGTTCTGTCAAGGGAAGGCGGGGATTGGGCTGATGAGTCCGTAGAAGGACGAAACGGCCGTTCCCAATTCCTTCCCGTGATCGAATCGGAAAGGCAATTTCCTTTTATGCAAAGTGCTAAATTTCGTTTTCTTTATTCACTTTCTTTATTCATAGAAAGATATTAGGTCACTACAATTTTAGCATGTATTTATTTCAGTGATATTTACCGCTTTATCAAGATTAAATGTAGTTTGAAGTAATGAGTTCAAAATAACAACTACTTTTTAACAAATAAAGGCTTTCGCGCCTCTATACACAGTAAGTTCCAAATGGTACTTACTTCAGTGTTGCCCAATTAAGACTTAACCCGCTTTTCCTTTCTATTTAAGTCAGCAAATAAAGAAAATGATGCGGGTAAAAGAGAACTTAAGACTATCTGCGCGTCTTTCTTAATGGTTTTTAAATGGAACCAATTTTCCTTTGAATTTACAACCTTACGATTTATTATTTACTGCTACTTACGTCTGAAATTCCGGAAATTACGTCTATTATATAATCTAGGAAATTTATTTGCGTACAATTCTATTCTTCATTTCAAAAGCTGTGCTCGTAAAAGTTTTAAGTAGCTTTAGGGATTAAAGGCTTGATAGTAACATATGTTTCAGTTTCACAGCTCGATCCGTTGTTTCCAGTCTTGAATTTTGGTTACAAAAGAAAAGATAAAAGTGTTTTTTACAGCAATTCGCGAGCTTCTCTGAATAGCACCCGAGAGAGATGTTAACCAAACGATACAAAATAATTATTGTCAATAAACTTCATATTATAGATCTGGAACCTTTAATTCCTCCACGTCATCACCTCATTGTAGTTCCTATTTGTAGATTGTAAGATTTATTTTTTATTTGTTTACTTTTAAAAGAGTGAGAAAGATGTGAGGAGTGTGTGTAATGATTTTTTGGGTATGTTGGCGCTGATATTTTGTTTTATTTCGGTATTGGTACGATTGTTCATTCAATCACGATCACCAATCTTAACCAATTTGTTAGTGCTAATGTTTACACACTTTGTTTCATGTATCATGGGTGCGCGGGTTAAAGGGAATAACATAAATTAAAAATTGAGTGGAGGGCCAAAGCAAAAATGACTCGAAAAAGTTATCTCAAAAAATCTGCACTCTGTGCGCTGCCTTTGATTTCATCCTTTCATTGTAGCTCCGAAATATAAATTCCAAAATATATTTTGACAAACTGCATTTTACCAAAATCTTGACTTATCTCCTTTCGCCTTCATGAATTATTGAATTTAATTTATACAGTCGGACCTCTATTTAACGAAGTCGCTAAATCCCGAAAAAAAGTTCGTTATATGGAAAATTCGTTAAATAGATATTCACCTTTTAAAATTACTTTAAACTACATCAAACAGATTTAAAATACGTAAACAATAAATATTATTAAAAAAGTAATAATTTTAATGACATAAAGCATACATTACCACATGCGTACTTACATTTTATTAATAAAGTCTGTTAATTTTGTCTGAGTTTTTTTTGAAAAAGTGTTAATGCTCATAGCACATCTCGCATCTTGGCAATGCACCAAAAACCCCTTCAGTATTTTCTTTACATTGTAATCCGCGTCGGATTGTTTCAAATGATTTTGGCATTTCATCATAAGAAGGTTTTTTGATTTCTGCATCATAACCATTACCCTTTTCATCATCTTCATCTTCATCGCAATTCAAAGCTGTATTGTTTTTATTTTTCACACTGTCCAAAATATCCGATTCAGTTAGTGTTTCCGAGGTCTCAACTTCAAAATCAAGTGAAAGATAATCATCAATCAGCACATCATAAACAATTTCTTCTTTTTTCCCTCAGCTGTATCCACATTTCTTTCATTTCCTCTAAGGGAATATTAATAATAAAAACATTTCAAGGGGGGAAAAAAATAGATACCACGAAAAAGTTCGTTAAATAGAAAATGCCCTTCGCTATTTGGAGGTTATTTTACGAAGAAATTAGCAAAATGCTCTTGGTTCCAAAGAAAAGTTCGCAAAATAGAGAAATTCGCAAAATAGAGGTTCGTTAAATAGAGGTCCGACTGTATTTGAGTAAGGCTGTTCAGGCACAGCCTTGTGGTCAAACCGCCGGCCTACCACGAGGTTGATGTGTCTGAACCTGGGTTCGAATCTCGGCACCGGCGTGGATGTTTGCTTCCTTTCCTGTGTATGTCTGCTGCTTCTTCACTTTCTCTTCAGGTTTGCAGCCATTCCATAATGTTTTCCTGAGGAAGGCAAGGTAAACAAACCTCCTCTGTACCTATTCCTAGATGAGACGGAAAACTCGCAACTTACGCTTGGTTCTTGGAGTCTTTGCTTATTGTTTGCCCCTGAGAATTCCCATGGATCCTTCCATGGGAGCTTACCTATATATCGAAGAACGCATATTCAAGAACAAGAATACGAATTAAAAATCAAACCTTATTTTATATTAAGAAATGCTTTCCTGATCCTTACCCTATTCTTTGACATCTTTAAGTATGTTTAAGGGAAAGCAAAATCTGGTTACTTTGTTGTAGTATAATTAAGTAAAATTACAAATCCACTTAAATGCATTAGTAACAAATCCGAAACATTTTAAATTGGACGAAAATGACGAAAAACATTCTGTTGTTTACGAAATTTCAAAGAATTAAGAAAAATATCCAAATTCTAAAGATTTTTTTTAATTAAATTCATTGGAAGAACAGATAAAAGGTGCAGTAGATACTTCTTTCGCAATACAATAAATCCTGAGGGAAAAGAATGTAATCTATTTGTTTTGTGTTTATTCATTGACAAGTGAAAAAAATAAGGATAATCTGGTAAAACGTGGCGTGTAAAAATTTTACCGGATGGTAATATATGTTATGTTATGTTATGTTATGTTATATTATGTAGTGAATGTGGATGGCAGAGAAACCAAGCACTGCGACTGGAGCTTTATTGTACCATCCCACGGAAATATGGATAGATGGAGAGAAAGACTGAGAAAATATGGTGGGAGAAGTGCAGGGAAAATGGGAGAACCCCGAGAAAACCTGCCCAGCGCGGATCGTCCACCATCACGAAACCCACTTGAGAACCGAACCCCGGTGGATGATAATATAATATGAGAAAATAAAGAATATACACTAAGAATACAATTCCTCAAATTCACACTTCTTACATGAAATAAAAAAATAAAAGACTGTCCTGTTCTTAATGTAAGAAATGTAAGAAAATTATAGAAGAATGTTAAATAAAGTTAGAATTCGCCTAAAAAGCATCCCATCAGCCTTTTAAGTAATAGAATCCATCAGCAAATATTAACAGCAACTTTAATTGTGCAGATGAATTCCAAACTGAAATTAACATGTAAATGTAATAGCAAAATGATATAGAAAGTGGAAGTTTCTGGAACAAAATACAATGCGCGGAAATCCTTAACAAAGACATTAAACATTAAACATTAAATTAATAGAACGTGTAGCAGAATTGAAAAATTATATGAATAACAATACCACTTCTGCAGATTGATTCTCAGTTGGAAGGATAACAACATTTGAATGACTTTTTAAAACAAATGGAAAAGAATTTCAATTAAGATGCAGAATTTTATTACTAAGGCAGCTTATAGATTTGTAAGAAAAATATTGGTTGCGGAAAAAAACAAACAAACAAACCAGAAATTGAAAACTGTGGATACGAAATTTCTCGAAGTTTTCTTTGAATTTGTAGGATAAGATAAAACGATGTATTTTGTAACTTAAAGATAAGTGATATTCTAATAAACTAAAAACTAAGATGACATGAAGAATAAAAGAATTTGACCAATGAAAAACGAAATTACTTAATTGCTTTTTTGATAGATTAGCTGATTACAAATACAAACGTTCGAAGACGTGGTACTGCGCTTGAATGCGGGCTGGAGAAGCTTGGTTCGATCGTGGATTTTTTTTTCCAGGCTGAATTCTCCTTCACTCAGCGCTCTGAGGGTTAAGGCTGGCGGGCGTCGATTACTCGACTTCCCTGGATGACCACTTGACCCTTTGGTGAGAAAACGCCTACGACTCTAAGAGGCCACAGACGGAAAGGTTAACTTAAAAGTTCGAAAATAATCATTCATTAATTAATAACTTTATTATCTCATTAACTATATTTTATTTTGCTGATTAACTTATTAATTTATGTGATAAATGATGAATTGCTTCACATGCTTAGTATATGATTCGAATAAAGAATAGAAAAACTTAATAAGCTGTTTCATATGTAATATCACTATTCTAATAATTATAAAAACAAAATACAAATAAGTAATCTAAGAGAATAAATGACGTACAATCTTAATCCGCTTTGCCACAATTCGCTTTATGACGTTTCTAACAAACGACTGTGTTCAATTGACGACACGACATTTTTGCGACACGACATTTCGGCGTCCAGCTGGCATCAGCATGATTACAAACACGGTGCACTCTTTGTGCTATGCTCTGTTGTTCAGTTATAAGTGAACATTAAACTGTTTAAAAAAAAGAAAGAAAATGAAAGTGATAAAGTTTAAAACATAAAATAACTTAACCCTTTGCAGTTAACCTACGTCCGACTCAGTAAGCCATCTTTCATTTTTACTTCACATATATGACAATTACAGAGTCGATGAGTGAAAACAAAAGACTAACAAAAAATTGCTTGATTGTGAAGAAACAAAAGAAAAATAACAGAATCCCTAAGCAAACATTACTGTGTATAATAACTACAGTAAGAAGAAATCGAGACTAAATATGGAATTATCAAATTTCATTTTTAAACCTCTATCTTCATTAGGAATAGGCCTATATCCGCATCAATCGAATCAGGTTTACATTCTAGACTGCTTTCGCTTTTCTAGCAATTGTTGATTAACATTATTGTAATGTTAAGATACGAAATGAATGAATATGTTAAAGAAATCTAACAATATTGTATCTCTCTGCCAACTATTTTGCATTGCTAAAATTGTGGCAATTTGCTTTAAATTTGCAACGTTATCGCAAATTCAAGGATAAATAAAACACGAGATGTGAATAAACAAAATAACCATTTTTTTCGGTTGGAAATAATGGAGCTATTCTGAACAGAGGTTGTGTTCATTTGCAGTTTGATAGATTTAACTATATTTACTAGATTTTTAACTATGTCTGCTGTAGTAAATCTTTTGGTAGTTGTGATGAAATCATACCAGTGGAGTTACGACGAAGTTGCATTATTTTCTAGCCAAACGATTCAGAAGTACTTACTTTCTATTAAAACAGATGGAAAATTCTGGTTTCCTTTTTTTTTTTTCTTTTTAAGAAAATTCCAAAATTTGGGTGGAACTCTTTCGCGAGCGAAGGATGTACTTTTTCAAAGCAAGAGCTTGTAGCGTTTTCGTTTAGAAATAAAACACAAAGAAAAACAACAAAAATTTTATTTTTAATTACCCTGTAGGTTAGGTTAAGTGAGGTATCACCCTTTCCAGGATGTTTCGTTTGGGAAAACAAAAGAAAAAAAACAAAACATACTTTTCGTTTCGGAATGACCTTCGCAACTTCTTTGCCGTCTTTTAAATAGTCCAAAAGTAGCCATCTTTCTTATGTTACACGGGTGCTTCCGCAAAAGAGTGCCACAGATTTTTCTAATTTTTCTTAAAAACTAAAAAAGAAAAACCACAATTTTCCATCGCTTTTAATAGAAAGTAAGTACTTCTGAATCGTTTCGTTTTTTAAATCATGAAAATTCGACTTAATTTTACTGAGTCGGTTCACTCACAATTACAAGTCGTTTTTACATTCTTTCTTCTACTGAATTCACTAGAGGTGTTTTACGTTTGCATCTGCAGACCTCTTAGTATAAATATAGTCGTCGCGGCGAGTGTTGAAACCGGAAACATTATAATTGACTAATTTCTCCAGTATCAATGCCATCAGCTCCGCAGGAATTATCAATCTCAATAATCAAAAATAGGAAATATCAAAAATCTCACATACATCTTCTTAAAATCGACGAGCAACGTTAAGAATAATTTCCCCAGCTTGACTTTTGAGAATTTTTCCTCGTCGAAATGTTGAATGTGAAGCAGCGACCGCCATTTTCTCTTCTATTTGACCGACCGGCCAGGAAAGGAAAATCTACAGTCTGCATTGCATTCTGGAAGTTTCAACTCTGGCCGCGAAGACTTTAATTAGAATCTCGGATATTAGGAAATTTGGATAACAAGACTTTCGCAAAAAATAAAATCACTCGTCTTTCAGTGTGCAATATTCTAATTACTATCAAAATTTTGACTTCGAGTTTCCAAAAAGTTTCCGCCCACAAAATAGCTCTAAAAGATAAGTTAAATAGTATTAGATCTCACTTCTCTAGAGATTCATCATGTAAGTATTCATTATACCCTTATTCTTGTGTAACAACATATATGCATTGTTAGTTTCTGTAACTTCTTGTGAGTTGGGCTCCACGTTATTTTAAACAGCAATGTTAGAAGACATTATTCCAATCTTTTGAGTTATCTCGGCTGACGACATCTGTCCTGGGATGCTTAAAAGATTGAAAACAATAACGCTTCTAGAACGAGAAAAATTGAGAAAAAGTTCTAACTATGCAAAGCAATACAAAAATAAAGGATTTACAGAGTAAACATGTGTGGTGTATTAACAAATTAAATGAGTAACAATTAGATTTACTATACAAAAATAGGAGGATTGTAAATTCAGAGTAAAACATGAAAAGTGTTTTCTTTTGTGAACTCCAGCAGTACTTGTCTCGACACCAAGTTTATGAATCGTTTAGTAATAACTCAATGGATTCAGATAAGCATAATTAAAGACTTAGCTGTAAAAGTTGAAATATTGTTAGTCTTGCAATAGAAACAAACAACCCTCTGTTTCCAATTTCTGAGACCATTCAGATGATTACTAATGACACTTTTTCTAGTCGCCTCAACAATCAATAATGTTAATTAAAATTCAATGTTATAGTGCTCTAATAGAAAAGTCTTAGTCAATTAACAATGTTGCTGGTACGTGCTTTTTTTATGCAACAATGAATTTTAATCATCTCAACAATGAACGAAAACATGCAACAATAACCTAACAATGGAAATATCAACCTGTCACAAAGAAAATCAGGTAATTAAAGTTTTTATATTTTTTTAAATTATTTACTGTAATATGGCTTAAAATATAACAAATATCATTCTTAATAACTTCATTTAAAATAAATATTAATAAAGAAAAAGAAAAACTTCAATGAATTACGAAGTCATCTTCACTAGTTTCTCCTTCGCTAATGTAATTAAAAGTTTATTTTGTTCAAAATGGAGGAAGTTTTATTCGTATTATCTGAAATCGATATTCCCTCGCGGTTAAAGGCTTGTGGAAAACAACATCGAACAACATTTTTCAGCAGCGTTTTGTGAAAATAAAAGCAAACAGGAAATTGTACAGTAAAAAATGTAAAACACACAATAATTTGCTTATTTCAAATTCTATAATTACATTTTGTGATAGCTTTAATATATATTTCTAGATGAAATGTATCCTAAATTATGTAAATTAAAGATAAATGACAAAGTAAAGATGTTCTGAAATATTTTGAGCAATTTCTCTACTTCCAGGCGAATATTCTACATACAGATTTCTAAATTCTGAATTTTCAACTTTGAAAGACTGCTATATGGATTTCTTGCTAATTTATTGCGGAAGCCTAAAGTTTCTATATTCATCGCTATAAATGAGGACAGAACAAGAATGACAGAACATGGACACTTCCTAGAACTGTGGAAGATATTCTGGAAATAAAAAAAAAAACTATCAATATCTAAAACATAATAGAATTGATAATATTTTTTTAAATCGTTACACTAATAAGTGTTAATCTGCAATTTACATAGAAGCAACAGGAACCAAAATTGCAGATTTATTGAAATTAAGACAATTATATAATGTATATTTTGATTTTGCTTCCATAATATAACTAGACATTTATTTTTTATTTTTTTTCGACGATGGTATCTGAAATGAAGTACTGAAAAATTCTGACTTCCAATTCTGAAGTATAAAACAACCCAGACTTGTAATAATTATAAGGCAAAAATAAGATGATATTAGAGTTAGTTATCAGAAACGTCTGATTTATAAAATAATACAGTTAAAGCTTTCCCCAAACAGGCCATACAGGCCCACGAGTGCGCGGGAAATAAGGCTCCCGACGTTTCTTGATCAACGCCCGACCGCCTTTAACTCCCGGGAAAGGAACCCGGCACCCATTCTACAGAGGGCTGAATAGGCCCTAGGACCCGTTTGGAGGAGAATTGAGCGTGGAAAATTCCCGCCCTTCGCCGAGGCTGGGAATCGAACCCGATACCTCCAACCCGCAGCCAAGCGCCCTTACCCACTGGGCCCACAAAAATAATACAGTAGTCTCCAATATATATGAAATTTGCGATTTGTTTTTCTTTAAAAATAATCTATTAAAAATATATGTATTAAAA
>JAFIDM010010028.1:18364467-18383153 GCA_023159025.1 Thereuonema tuberculata | reverse complement strand
TAATGCCAAAACTCTGAAAAGCGTGAAAAAAGTCAGCATTTTAGTTTTGATACAGTAATGGCCATGTTACACCCACACTTAAAATACCTCATCATCATGAAACAATAGTGTTATTTTTATCTATTTAAAAAAAAAAAGATGAAAAAATACAACATATCAGCTCTGAGCAAACTGGGGGAAGAGAATAAATCATTGTTGATGTCCTTGTGAGGAGCAGCATCAGAACTGGTTGAAGATCTTAAAATTGATATTGGACTCTTTTTTTTAAATGTTCTTCTAGCATTGTCTGTCTCGACATTGTCATTGCATTGTCTGTCTTTTTCTTAGCGCTCAAGAAAAAAAAAATCCGATTTCGTAGTACTTCGGATTAGATGTGCTCAATGTGTGCTTTAGTTGCTTTATAAGGATCTAGCTTAAAGTAGCCTGTGTTGCCCGGGGTGGGGGTGGGGGTGTGGAGAAGTAGTGAGGTTGTGGGGAGTCCTAGTTCTCCCCTTCTCCACAGCCCTATCACGTAAAACCTTCCCAAATTGATCCAATTGCTGCAGAAAAATATTTGAGTAGTTCCCGCTGTCGCCACAGGTCCATGATGTGGCGCTATTTCAGAGACTTCATCCCTTTTCAACCCATTGGGGATTGTTAACCGGGTTCCAATGTAGCCTATATTTTCCGCAGAGTGGCAGAGAGTGTCTATGCAAAATTTGGTTCGGATCAGTCAAACGGTGTAAAATTCTATAGAGAACATACAAACATACAAACTTTGACTTTTGTAAATACAGCCTATTTATAGATTTCCAAAGACTCCATTACTATTTATGTGAAGTAACAAAAGAATACACTGTATCTAATGTTTGAGCACTAACAGTAACCAGCATGTCTGAAATTACTTACTGTATTTTTATATAAATATTCATAAAAAAGATATTTATGTACAAACGATTAGGTATATGTCTATTTATATGGATAGCTTTCCTTTCAGTTGCTCATTGCCTAGTGGGATTGAACATGCAAAGCTGGGCGGGAGGGGGAATGAAAACCAAAAGAAATGTGCCCTGTGTTAAGTTGGGCCATAAATACACAATGTACTGAATTTTATGAAAATCCACCCAGTCGCTTTAGCGTGGTGCCGCACAAACAGATTCATCCAGAAGACAAATAGAAGAGGAATAGTAAGGTTTTTCTTAGTCAATTACGATTTTAGAATAAGTATACAACCAAAAAGATAGAAATCTTCAGATTTCTTGAAGGATTTCAACTAAAAAATTAATTGCTGTTAACATTTACTTCACAGAAGTTGAACTGCTTCATGGGTCCTAATTTACCAAAGATTTTTAATAGTTAATAGTTAATAATTAAAATCTTAACTATTAAGAGAACGAAGATTCAACTGACAGAGACTAAATATAACTTACCTTCCTTCCACCCACAAAAAAATAAAATAAAAGACAACACCAAAATTAATTACACTGCGAGCTTGGCACAAAATGCATTTAAAGCATAAAAGCACAAGCAAGAAAAAAAGCTGGTTTCATATTGTACACGAAACTGCAGCGATCCCCGTAGATGTCTCATTTTCGGCCATTTTATGAGAGGCAAGAAGCGACGGCAGACCGGAACACGTATTTTTCCCAATCTCTAAATTAGGTTATGAGTCACGTTTATCTGACTGTTGTTGGGTCTGTAGACATGATGACGGATATATGAACAGACAGATGGACAGAAGCTTCTTAAGAACTCCCTCCTTTTACACTTTGAGTAATGGGTCGCTAAAATACAGTACCACAGAACCAAACATATGTGGATTTAACTTATCAAGAAAAAAAAAAGGTATAGCACATTTTCACAAGCCCTGTATGAGAGCAGCATATCATTTTTTATTTCAGTTTATTAGTTACGTTAAAGCTTTTTACCAACTGTAAGACCAACTGTAGTTGGTATATTACAAATTATTTGAAGACAATTTCTTAAAATATGTTTTTTAAGAAAAAATGTTTATTAATAAACTGTTTTTTAAAAATAGAGGTTTAAAAGTTAAGGAATTACGTGACTTTCAATCCGTGTCCGGTAAATCACTGGCTTTTAATATTGATGAGAGATTTAGCTTTGCTATCGCTCTGTCCTTACTTGTCTCTCTGATTTATCTCGTCACAATCCTTGCGCAAACAATCTGCACAGTCTGATAACGAGGCCGCCTTCAAATGACCCACACGTTGATTGATTTCGAAGCTGCTCGAAAACGCATTTAACATTAGAGCTTCTGAAATTTAATCTCTTCACCTTTACGTTCCAACGCAATGAAAATAGATTACAAACAAAGAGTTCCTGAGTGAACTTAAAACTAACTTTCTTAAATTCATGTGCTTTATTTTATTATATTTATTTCTAGCATTTCCATGTTGCAGTTACCATAGGAAACCGCTCTTGCTTTTGTGTTGTCTGTCTGTCACACTGTATGTCACACTCTGTAGCAGCCATACGGTTAGAGGTATTAGAATTAAACCTTCCCCATTGTGTTCAGCATCCAAAAGTAGGTGACAAGTAAAAAAAATCAGACCTGTAGGACCCCTCCCTGACCCCCAAAATTAACGTTTTCCATAGCAGTGTTAGTAATAATGATAACAATTAACACAGTAATAATACTGATGCTTATACATAACAATACTAACAATTGCCAACAGGACTCATTATTAATATTTAAAAATGTATTGTTTCATAAATTGTTTAACATATCCAAATGAGGCACTAAGCATTGTATTAGCGGCCCGTAAGTTGCTTGCCTGTAAAACATTAAGGAACGGTTTTGCATTTATATGCTCTTGCTTTTAATTATTTATTTTTATTATTTATTTATTTGTTTATACAATTGTGTATATTATGGGGCCGCTTTGCTTTTGACACTGTCTAAAAGCATTAATTACCTTGTTTTTTTTAGTTAACTCCTAATTCACTCACTCACTTTGTGTTTGCCTAAGTGTCTCTTCCCCTATACAATAACTTTTAAACCATAACCTAGATATTCTTGAAACATGTCTTGAAACTTGTCTACCCTATTTAAGGACAAAAGACGATACAACGGTTAACTTGAAATTTTCTTTTCTTAACGAGACATCGGCGCTTGGAGATGACAAAATTTTTTATAAAAACCATTAGAATAGAAACAATAACAGGTAACAGTGATTTTACTCCTTTTTAGCTATTCCATTAATTCTGCATGCTTTGATAGATTAAAATAAATTGGATTTAAGCAACTTAGGTAAAAAAAAGTTTTGGGGATTAAGTTAATTTTCTTAAGAAAATTATACAATGTAATGTAAATGCAAAATTTTCTGTGGTTTTTTTCACGATTTTTTTAAAAAATTAAGAAAAGGAAATTCTAAGGACCAATAATTAAACTTAATGCATTCATTTTAAGGAAAGTATACATTCAGTTTATTCAAGAACTCCTTGTTTGTTTTTGTTTTGATTTTTGTTTTTGTTTTTTGTAGTGGTTGAACAAAACACATATTTGAATAAAATATTGAACAACAAATTCTTCATCATTCATTATTACATTTCGCAGGAAATAAATCTTGTATTTTTTATTATATATATTTTTATATAATACATTTACCAATGGGTCCGGATTGTGCCCCAAAGTTATGCAATGGCTTGCCCAATCCAAAACTTCAGGGTGTCGATTCCTAAAAGCAGTAATGTGCCACTGGACACGTTCACATAAAGTCATATATTTCCAAAATATATTCCACAGCAAGAACACTTCAATTTGTAAACTACAGCCATCATTTGCGTAATAAGTAGAGTCCCGAAAACTCGGCCTAATGTGGACCGAAGGGTAGCCGAGTTTGTGAAACTGCCGGATTATCGGGAAAGGTGATAAAATAAGAATAAGTACGATTTTTTTCGTCATGAAATACTTTTATTTGTTGCTTAAGAATACAACAGTTTACAAAGAATGCTATAACTCAAACTTAAACTGTCCAAATAAACTTAGAAAATATCTAATACATGAACTATATATAAATATAATTTGTAACGGGTCTGAGGTTGGGGTTTTTCCGCCCTGCCAGAGATGGCCGAGTTATCCGGACTGCCGGGTTATCGAGTGCCGAATTTTCGGGACTCTACTGTATTACTTATTTTGTTTGAATTTTGAATTTTACACATATTTCTAAATTGTAATATCTCTCGAATTCAAGCCGTATCTAAATTTTTCATTTGACGAAAATTAATTAAATCTGCAATTAATTATAAAACAACATATCACAGTAAGTGGAAAGGACAGTGAATTACTAAACGGATCAATAGGCACTGTTGGACATTATTAGGATTTCACTGCACTTTTGGTTCTAATTTTTTTTCTTTGGGTGAATTTTTCTATTAAAAGCTTCACGTACAGATTCCTTGATTGGGATCGAAACGGGAAAAACATTGAACTATATTTACGGAAATGAGGAAATCTTAACTTTTGTTTTTAAAATTTCATCATTTCCATAAATGTATGTAGCCAAATTTCAAGAAGATCGGGTCCAAAAGATATGGAAGAGGAGGAAGGGATTGACGGATATCTATATGCATACGTGCACACGTGTGTATACAAGGTGTATGAAAACTAGGTAGCACCACGACAAATATTTTTCATCTATCGAATGTTTGTCCGCTGACAGCAACCCTCGGTGCTATAGGGCGGTGCTTAGCGGCGCTGCAATCGGCTAAAGAGGAGATACGGAATACCGAGACAAGCCTAAATTAATGGAAACATGTATGAATAAAATGTTTATTCAGAAAATACGCTCAATGTTGCGGCCAGGCAACAGCAACGCACGCATGACAGCGTCGAGGCATTGATTGCCGTTCATTTTGAAAGATTCTTTGCATTTCGCGAATATTTGTAGCTGCGACAGCGATTTCTTGCGACAAGGTCTTCATGTGAGACAATAGGAGTCTCGTGCACGGGGTTCTTTTCATGGTCTCTAGAGGAAGAAATCAATGCATGTAAAATATAGGGCGATCAAGGTGGCCAGGTGATACCGCCCTCTAGCACCGAAGATTGCCGTCAGCGGACACACATTCGTAGACGAAAGAGATTTGTCTTAAGTACTCCCTATTTCAGAGAGTTAAGATACACCCCATATATAAATATTTTATGACTTCAGACCCTCAGTTTTTACAGGAGACTCGGCAAATAACTTATTAAAAATCTATTATAACATGATTAGAACTTACAGTTCAGTTAATGAAAGAAGAGCTCGTAATTTCCTTATGGATTGATGTTTCCAGGACGTAACAGCGCCATCTATTGCTAAGATTCGTTACTCAAATCTTATAAACATTCGAAAACATGCTGGTTTTTATAGTTTCTACAATTACGAATACATTTCTATGTCATTATTATTATTGTTATTATTATTTTAATAATTAAAAACGTCCCACACTATTCCCCTTTCTTGGCTATGCAGTTTTCCCCTTCTTGGTCACGCTTATGCGATCACAAAACGACGCCATCTTGGACTGACTGCTCGGAGTTCACATTGATGACGTCCTGACTGGTGATGTTTGTTCCAGACAAAATCGATCGCTACATAATGACCATATATGGCAAACCCTTCTTTTTTGAAAACTACTACAGTAACAGTAGGCGTCAATTTGACATTTTTAATTGACGCATTTAACCCTATTTTTTTAAATTACAGAGAGTATTAAAATTGATTGAGAATTGAAAATCTGTTAAGTTCAGTATACTACACAAATTCACTGTTTTCGTAACAATATAACAGTCCTAAGTTGATCAATTCAATAAAAGCGTGTTTCTCAAATGCTGTACACACACACACACACACACACACACACACACTTCTAATTTAAGATCAGTATAATTCAGTAGACGTTAATTTGAGCGTATAAACAAGCGTTTTATAGGCTGCAGCTAACGTTGAATGGGCGATAAAAATTTACAAACTCCATTCTAGGTTATTTAAGTACTACCATTAAAACTTGCTCTTCAGTTTGCAAAGTATTTCTCCTTAGAAGTTTAAGCATTAAAAGAAAAAAGTACATCACATGACATAAAAATACTCATAAATAAAAGAGAAAAAAGCTGAGATAGGAAGAACGAAAAGAAAAAGAAATAGCCACAGATAGATTTAGTAACTAAATAAAATACTTCGAACTCTTTCCTGCAATATGAATATAACAAGGTAGAGATAGCGATTAGTATGCCAATAACAATGCTTCGCAACGTCTTCTGAAGAAAATATCATTGATATTGCTTTAATTTCCTTATTATTATAAATGTGTTTGCTGCGAATGCAAAAGGCGCAATTGTTGCGATTATTGTGATTGTTGTGATTGTTGAGCTAATGATATTTTAACGATATTTTAATGATACTTGTCCACAGACGGACATACAACCGGGATTATAAGTCTTCCGATACTTATCAATTTAATACAGTTCAGAAGTTATTAGGGAAACCCACACACCTGCATAAACAAATAGGCACTCGCCGCCATTACACAAAACCTGACCTTCCCTTTGCTGGCACGACTTTAAACAACATATTCTTGAAAGAACATAAATCTTAATTTGCTTGAAATATTGATCGTTAAAAATTTCTTTTTCTTTTTCTCTGAAATGACGAGAACGAAAAGAATATCCTGAAAACTTTTCATTTACAATCACTGCCTGCAAACAAAACAGTAGAACTTTTTCCTTTTCTGAACAAAATGAATTGAAACCGTCATTATTTAAATTGCTTAATCCCGTTAATTTTAATAAAAGCAAAGAATGCGGAAATTAGCGGTTTAGTTAAAAGTGAATAACTGTATAGCCTTTATTATAAATCTTCTTACCAATGTTTTTCTGTGGGATTCCCGCGAACTTCACGCGGTAACTTCTCCCTACGAAGAACCCAATGTCCGTTCAAATGCAAACTTCAGATATCCTTAAAAATGCAAGTCAATTTACAAGAAGATCCCTTCAGCAATTCAAATGTTATTTCGTGAGACTTGAAAACTGATTAAAAATTTGAAACGATACCCAAGTTTTTTTTTTTTAAGAAACTAGTCGGCTACCCGTCGCTTCGCTCCGGAAGCCTCCCTTATGTAACGGAAAACAATTTTTTATTTATTAAAAAAAAAAACACACACACACACACATACACACACAAATTACATCAAGGAAACTAAAACTAAAATTTTTTAAAAGCTTTTTTTTAAATTTAATTTTTGATGTCTATATTCTCTCAATCTACGACTGCTTTTAGAACCACCTTGTAAATCATATATCTATGATATATTTTTATTTTTTACAGAGATTAGAATGTAGGCCTAGTGGTCTAATGGCTAAGACGTCTAACTTCTGAGCAGTATTCTACCTAATAGAAATAGTGCATCTTTCTTTCTTGACTATCTTTTTTTTTTATTCCTATTGATACTTTTCAGTGGTTTTCGAGTTAGAAATAGTGATGGTTTTTGAGTTACAAATAGTGATTTTTCAGTATTCTACCTAATGAAATACTGCTTCTTATTTCTTGACTCTTTTTTTTTTTTTTATTCCAAATGATACTTTTCAGTGGTTTCTGAGTTACAATAGTGTTCAGTATTCTATCTAATAGAAATACTGCTTCTTTCTTTTTTGAGTCTCTTTTTTTATTCTAAGTGGCACTTTTCAGTGGCTTTTGTGTTCCAAATATTGATGGTTTCTGAGTTACAGTTAGTGATTTTTCAGTATTCTATCTAATAGAAGTATCGCATCATTCTTTTTTGACTCTCATTTTAATTATAATTGTCACTTTTCATTGACGTTTGAGTTACATTTATTGATGGTTTTTGAGTTGCAAATAGTGATTTTTTCGGTATTCCACCTCAAAAAAAGAGTGCTTCTCTCTTTCTTGACTCTGTTTTCTTTACTCCAACATCTGGCGTGTACACCCAGATATTTTTCAATATCACATAGGATTTGGTTAAGTAAGAATATTTAAAATATTGCAACGTTTCGGCAATTGTCGTTCTAATTGTCAGTTTCGAATTACAAATAAACTGACTGATGTGAAATAAATAAACAATCCTGAGATTCAAAAAAAAGATTGAATACATTCCTTATTGATGGGGGAAAGGAAAGGAGATATAAGTCTAAAAACCATATGAAGAGAGTTGTAGTCCCTATGGCCTAATGGATAAGGCATCTGACTTCGGATCAGAAGGTTGCAGGTTCGATTCCTGTCGCGGATGTTTCATTGTAAAAATTATTTCTATTTTCCATTCTCTCAGAAAATTGCGCCGGAAAGACAGACAGAGAAATAAAAGATTTTAGTAATATAGATTGTAACGAATTAACTAAAAAATAAAATAAAATACCAATAATATAAACAATCCATCACAATATATTTCAATTAATAAATACATTCATTGAGTTTAGCTGATCGAAAAAAAGTAAACAATCTTTAGTTATAAAACAACAATGGATGACACCAAATTATTCACAAGTGACATCCTGGAAACTTGTGAATAATTTGGTCTCATCCATTGTTGTTTTTAACATTTCAAATGCGCAGTGTGAAGTCTTATGCTTTAAAAAAATTCATTGAGGCCGCTCTCGCTGGCACATGGATTTTCTCACTGGTTTTTTTTTTTCATTGGTGAGTTTTTCATTGTGTATTTTTTCCTTTGAGGCACCACTGCGTCTTCCGATGTAATCTTTAGTTATAGTATTAGCTAACACTGTTATCCTTTCATCCATTTCTACTCCTTCATATCTAATTAAATTTTCCGTTTTAGTGTTTCTAATCAATAAAATTTCTACGTTCTTCCTTACTTTATTGTCTTATTATTTTATTGTTAATCTTTCAGTTTGAAAAAGGTACGAAGAAATTAAATAAAATAAACACATCTTCATGGTAATCTCCTTGTAAACTTCTTTACTTCATAATAGAGATGGGCAAAGTCGTTCTATTTACTGAACTAGTTCTTTTGAGATAGTTCTTTTTATTGAACTAGTCATTCTTTTTATCTTAACAACCAAAAAAAAAGGTAGGTTCTCAAATACTTTTACAACAAAAAAAAAAGGTTCTCAAATACGAAATAAACCAATTCCAATAGCCAATAGTGGAATGGTAAAAGAACGGACTAGTTCATTTGAACTAGGTCGTTCGCGAACTAAGTCGTTCTTTTCATGAACTAGTTCACTTGAACTAAGTCGTTCTTTTCATGAACTAGTTCATTTGAACTAGGTCGTTCATGAACTATAGTTCTTTTACCCGAACTAGTTCAATGAACTAGTTCGTTCACGAACTACCCATCCCTACTTCATAACGATATTTCGATTGATCTTCCCGATCATTCTTCTTCAGGTTATAAATAATAAACAAATAATAAATAAAGGAGGAAATAAAAACTATTTCTCTCCGTTCAAATTCAAAATAAACATTGTTTATTTTGAATTTGTACTGAGAGAAATAGTTTTTATTTCCTTCTTTATTTATTATTTATAACGTGAAGAAAATGATCGGGAAGATAAATCGAAATATCGTTGTGAAGTGAAGTAGTTTACAAGGAGATTACCATGAAGATATGTTTTATTTATTTAATATCGTAACAGATAAATATAGGTACGAAGAAACATTTCGAAAATTTGCGCTTTATATTATTCATTTATTTATTTAAGTTTAGATAAATTTAGTTGAGAATTAGAATTATGCATTAAAATTGTTTCGAGAAAATCAAACATTTCACTTTACCAGATGTTTTTCAAAGTTCAAAAGGGAATAGTATGAATTTCCTGAAATTTAATATTTTACTCTTTATTTTTACAATTTCTACATATGCTTGCCTGAAATCTTCATTTATTTATAAATAACGTTTCTGTTTTCAAGTTCCGTCTTTGTTTAAAATTAGAAAATGTAATTTCCGTTTTCTGATGAAAAACTTAAATAATACTAATAAAAGATTCTTCGTATGAAATCAAATTTATTTTATTTCTTCCTGTTCATTCAACTTTCGTGAAGCCAAAGAGATACAGAGATACTAATCATTCAGGTTGCAATTTCGGTGAGTTTGCGAGCTGCTTTTGTAACGAAAACAACGTTTTGCTGCCTCTACTGGGCTACAGCTTAGGTCACAAACAACGGATCGAGCTCCAACATGCGTTGATACCAAAATCTTGGCAGGACTTACCAAAATTATCGAAGTTTTAAAACTTAACCAAATAAAAGTAACGAATAATTGCCCCCCCCCCAAAAAAAAAAAAATAATTATAAAGTAAATGTTAGATATCCAAATTCAAAGAAGTTCATGAACGAACTTAAAACGTACTTTTTTTTAACAATGTTGTTCTCTGAAATTTCTTTTCATTATTTCTTTCTTTCTTTCTTTCTTTCTTTTTTTTAAGTTCTCAAAACGGCACAAACAGAAAGTCTCTTTATTTTTTAATATTATATCTATCAAAAAAAAAAAAAAAAAAAATTGAAATTTTCTATTTCTAGAAAAAAAATACAGTGAAACCTCCGTTAACGGACACTCCGAATAGCGGACACCTCTAATTAGCGGACATTATTGCGGGTCCCAGTCCCTTAACATAGGACATTCCATGTTATCCACTCCGAATAGCGGACACTCTGAATAGCGAACAGTTATTTTAACTGTAATTTTTTTTTTTTTTTTTTTCGATTAACATTTCGACAAACGCATCATGGTTGTATTTACATCGGTGTCCCATACATTGATACATTGTATCGGTGTCCTATGATTCAATGCACGAATCTGAGGCCTTTTTTTTCACTGCAGTTGCTTTGTAAATATCAATCCCTCGTAAAGCTATCCTATAAACGTGTTGATTAAATTTAGTGCGAATTAAAATGGCGTCAAAAAGGAAGAGATTGGCACTGAAAGAAAAAATTGATGTTCTTGAAGTTGCTGAAAAAGAAAAGCTGAGTGTGCGTTGTCTTGCTGAACGTTTTAAAGTTGGAAAAACCCATATAATTGAACTTTTAAAGGACAAAGATGAGATTAGAAAAATGTGGATGGTGAATTCAAACGACAATTCGAAGAATTTGAAGTTTCGTAAAACTGAAACACGCAAAATCGACGAAATGGTGATAAAATGGTTCCGCTTTGCTCGTGCAAAGAACATTCCTATAAGCGGTGTTTTTCTTCAAGAAAAAGCCAGAGAAGTCGGTCAAAATGTAGGATTGGACATGTTTAAGGCATTAAATCGATGGAATTAATTAGAAATTAATTTTTTATATCTTTATTTAAGATAAAGTCTTAAATTTTATCATTATTTAAGTAAGACAAATGGATTAGTACTCGTTTAAAAAGAAATATAGTAAATAATTTGCAATTGTTCATATTCTCTCATACCGCAATGATAATTGTAGAAATTTAATTAAGATTGTACGTAATTTTTCATTAAATGACATGCTATAACGTAAAAAATAAAAAAAAGACAGTCCTCCCCAATAGCGGACACCTCCCAATAACGGACAAAACTTCCGGTCCCGTTATTCGGAGGTAACACTGTAATTCCAACACCAGAAAGGTTGGATAAAAATATTTAATGTTACAAAAATAAATAATAATATGAGATATAGACAAAAAAATCAAATCCTTTATAGTCTTTTCAATCAATTAAATTGGGAAAATTATAATTTTGAAAGAATTAGTCAGGTTAAAAATCAGTTAATAATAGATATTATTGATGGTAGTTTTAAATTTTAATATTATTAATCTTATTTTTTTTTTCTTTCACTTATCTGTATTTAGATTAAATTTTCAGTACCTATACCACAGATATTTCTCTTTTAGAAATACCTATTAGAACTGATACACATTAAAAAAAATTAAAAAAAAAAAAGAAACATTTCAAAAATTTGTGTTTTATATTATTTATTTGTTTATTTAAGTTTAGATAAATAATTTAGTTGAGAATTAGAATTATGCATTAAAATTGTTTCGAGAAAATCAAACATTTCACTTTACCATATGCTTTTCAAAGTTCAAAAGGGAATAAGTATGAATTTTTTGAAATTTAATATTTTGCTCTTTATTTTTACAATTTCTACATATGTTTGCCTGAAATCTTCATTTATTTATAAATAACGTTTCTGTTTTCAAGTTCCGTCTTTGTTTAAAATTAGAAAATGTAATTTCCGTTTTCTGATAAAAAAATAATAATAATAAAAAATTCTACCTAAGAAATCAAATTTGTTTTATTTCTTCCTGTCCATTCAACTTTCGTGAAGCCAAAGAGATACAAAGATGCTAATCATTCAGGTTGCAATTTCGGTAAGTTTGCGAACTGCTTTTGTAACGAAAACAATGTTTTGCCGCCTCTACTGGGCTACAGCTTAGATCATAAACAACGGATCGAGCTCCAACATGCGTTGATACCAAAATCTTGGCAGGACTTACCAAAATTATCGAAGTTTTGAAACGTAATCAAATAAAAGTAACGAGAATTTGCCCCCCCCCCCCAAAAAAAAAAAAAGAAAATATAAAGTAAATGTTAGATATCCAAATTCACAAGAAGTTAATGAACGAACTTAAAACGTACTTTTTTTTAACAATGTTGTTCTCTGAAATTTCTTTTCATTATTTCTGTCTTTCTTTCTTTTTTTTTTTTTTAAGTTCTCAAAACGACACAAACGGAAAGTCTCTTTTATTTTTTTAAATTACATCTGAAAAAAAATTGAAATTTTCTATTTCTAGAAAAACAAATAAATAATTAAATCTGCTTTATTTGCTTCAATCTAATTAAATTTTAATAACATCAAAGCATGTGGAATTACTGGATTAACTAATAGGATTAATATTTATTATTGGACATCATTGTTTCCACTATTATGCTTTTATAATTAAACTTAATTATTAACGTCTTTAATATTTTATCAGAATAATGAATAAAATAAAAATAAAAAATTAAACTGTTTTAACGTATAGGTAAAATCTAATTACACATAGAGACCATAATTGCACTTTTACACATATAATAAATTAACAATTAAAATTAAAACACGCGACGTTTCAAAGTTCCAGTATTCGAACTTTTTCGTCAGGCAAAGAAAACAAAAATAAATACAAAAAAAATAGTACCTCACGAAAAAGTTCTAAAACTGGAACTTTGAAACGTCGTCTTTAATTTTAATTGTTAACATATGAGTAAAGGTGCATTATGGTGTCTATGTTTAATTAAAATAAAAGAAACTTCAAAATTTTGTCGATATAACAATATTAATTTACGAATATTAATAATACAGTTTGCAATAAATAATTAATGCAATAAAGGTTAACCCCGATCAAAATAACCTCAACATATTATTTCTCAAAGGTGTTTTTGTGTCGGTACGCTATATCTCCCTTAATACTTCATCAAAATCAATGATTAAAAAAAAAGGGAAGAAAAATCTATAAAATGCAAAAATCTATAACGAATTTGTGCATTTTATAGATTTTTCTTCCCTTTTTATATTACATTAATGCACGTTAAACCTTCTTTATTATTAAAATCAATGATTGAGATTTCATTCTGAAGATTACGTTCACCGCTAATGACGAAAAAAAAAACAAATTGTTTAAAATTAATGTTTTTGTTAAAAAAATTATTTTAAAAACCTTTTTATAAAAATGTAGAAGGCGCCATCTATTGACAATCTGTTTAACTAACAACTTATTATTTCTCAAAGGTGTTTTTTTTTGTCGGTACGTCATATGATAACGTTTCTATCTGACAAAGCCAATATCTGTTTTTACTCTTCAAAATAAAATACCTTTCAGTAATAAATAATTTCATTTACTTATTTCAACATTATTATATTGCCATTCGGTGACTGAGCAAGATACCATGCGAATTCTTCGCACGGGTCAATAGTAATTTATAATTACTATTTATTAGAAAGCCAAGAATTAATTTGAATAGTTTTTAAGTTTGATTTGTTTTAAGTTTTTAAGTGAAATTTGAAAAAGAAGTTTCTTATTACGAAATATAGGATTTTTGCATTAAAAATGATTAATTAAATTATTAACTCATAAAAAAATTGCATTTACGAGTATTTAATATCAAAAACTTAAATTAATAATTATAAAAAATAAAGTGAATATAAAAAATAAGTAATTTGAATGTAACAAATAGAAGAGACAATGCGCAAATTAATATATAACGGATTAGTAACCGTTGTTAGACTGCATTGTTTCATTTGTAATGCTTTTCTTGTGGTAATTTTTCACCTTCTCGTGCCAATTTTTAGAGAAAAAGTAACCCCGCGCAGAAAATGTTTTCAAATACAACAGTGAATTCATCTCTTATCCTTAAATAGGTATTTCAAGTTTCAAGAAGATCCATCCAGTGGTTCTAAACTTATTAGGGTTGGGGAACAACAGTCTGACTAATTTGAGGAATCCCATTTTTCTGAGAAAGCAGTCAAATTAAGAAATAAGATTTATTATGCATATTTCAAAATAAAATTTCGATTACTTTAAAAAGATTGAAAAGGCGGGAAAACGGTTAATATTAAAAACAATTTATTCAGTGCACTTACCCGAATCTTAATCCGTAATTTGTTTAATGAGTTTTTAATCTAGTATCTTTATTCTTTGTTGTTGTTTTTTAAGTTAAAAATAATGTTTTGTTCAAACGAGAAATTTTAAACCAAGCTTTCGATCCTACAAGATAATCTTCAGCTAATGAATAGCGGAGATAGATGTTAATTTCGCCCACTACAGAAGAGCAAACGCGAGATAATGGATGATCCGTCATATGTACCAACTTCGTTAAGCGTCAGCACAACTTAATATTTTATTTTATTTATTTATTTATTTATTTATTTATTTATTTATTTATTGCTTTTTTTTTACTTTGATAATTATTGCAGACATTTAAATATCACGTGCTTTCAATTTTATTATTATTATTATTATTATTATTTTTCTGAATCAGATAAAAAAAAAACCTGTGACCGCGACGATCGAAAACAATGGTCAACAATTCAAATGTTCACTGTCGTGTGACATTGCATTCCCGATGTAACTGATTGTCTAAGTTACGTTTAAATAAGGGAAACCTTTAACTGTAGCGTCAATCTTCTTAAATGAACTGCACAAAATACAAATCACTTTTCAACTTCCGTTCTAACATTAGACAAGAAACTTCAATCGGTCAAATTCAAAACATTCGCCCCGTTTAAATACAGACAAGATTTATCTAGTCGAAGTTATTTTATTAGGTCTTTACCTAAACAGAATGAAGTATTTTAATGAAAATGAAATGCATTTCCGGAACACCATCTACATCCTGTGGTAATTTGAATTGTTCTCCGTTGAAGTGGATCGCTCTAACCGAAATGTTGTTCCCTGCGTCGGCAAAACCATTTATTATTCCGAGAAACTTAAGGAGACTCAATTAGTGGCCAGCGGCGGAGACCTTTCCATAATAATTCTGACTGTAATTCAGCGCTGCTAATTAAACCATCTGCCGCTGAGCGGCGCTTCAGTTCCGAATAGCTTACAATGGCGCTCGTAGAGCTCGCTTTCAAAAAAAAAAAGAAAAAAACATCAAAATGCGAAATGAAGAATGCTTCTAAAATAGCGCCGTTAATTTATGCTTTTCTCTTTAGAATTCAGCCGCTGTACTAAAGTTGTGTTTACATTCAAGAAATTCTTGTAGTTGTCAAATTTAACGATCTTTTCACGTTGTCTCATTTACAAAAATGTTATTTCAAGAGTGAAATTTCATTCGAAGCAAGAAGTTCTTGAAAGAAGTGAAGGCCTGTTTTCATATATTAATGTTGCTCTTAAAATTTCTTTTTATTTCTTTTATACTCATAAAAACTGTAAAAAAAGAAAAGCCTACATAGAATAAAAACAGTAGAAAGTAAATTCGTATTATTTATGCATCTACCAATTCCACATGCTTTGGTATGATTAAAATTAATTAGACCTACGAAATTAAATTACGTGGAACGTTCTCATTTTCTTTTCTGTGGAAATTTTATCACGTGATTCTTCGATATGAATTCTCAAGGGAAAAATTCAAATTTAAAAGCTTATCTTTTGTCCTGAAATATGCCTGCTAAGTGTCAAGATCATCCATCTATCGGTTCAGAATTTATTAAGGAACCAACAGTTTTTTTTCCTACTTTCATATTTTTTCAGATTGCTGAATTTAAAGTTATTAATTAATTTTTTGATTAAATAAAAAGAAAAATAAAGAATCAACACAAAACAATTTACTCGCGGAAATTAATAGTTTGGTTTAATTAGCCAATATAATAATAACAAGATTGAATCATTAAAAGATTAACCACTAAAAATACTCTCACATTCTTACTGAGCACGTCTTTAAATAACTTATTAGAGAATGGGCAGATCTGTCCCACCACTGTATAGCAATAGATTTATACATAAGAAAAGATCTCCAACAATAGAGCATTTTTTATTATTATGACTTGTCTCAATTTTTAATCCGTTTGGAGTTATATAATTCTAGATAAGACTTATCTAGTTGACATCTTAATTCACGGATGTATTGATTAATTATCTTTTAATACTTATTTTCAGTAACAGTAAGTATTATTTTCATTTATTTACATGTAAATAATTATTATTTACTTGAAATAAATGATAATATTAATTATTAATTAGGTATAATAATTATTAAAAGTTACTTAAATAATAAATCCGAGAATTACGATGTTAACTAGATAGTCACATCTAGCAGCATATAACTCCGAACGGACTAATAATTGAGACGAGTCGTAATAATAACATATGTTCTATTTAAGGAGATCTTTCTATAAGTAGACTATAAATCTTATCACCATATAGGGTTGGGGCAATTTCTCTTACATTTGTGTCCATTGTCCTTTATTAGCATTATTAATGCAAGTGGTCTTGGATTTACCAATATGGATTTGGTTGACAAAGTTTCAGAAAATTACAACCTATCCAGTTCCCTCAAAGAAACCCGTCCTCATTTTTGTCTTGTGTGGAAGGATGCACGTTTGCACAAAATACTACAAAAAAGGCGATTAAAATCCAAAGCGTTATCAATGAACGAAGCATCTTCGTATTACTGTACTTAGCAACCATGGAAAAGAAGGTTGTCAAAAATAATCCGACCGCATTCTTACATTTGACGCTCTGAATCTTATAGAGAAGCAACTGGAATATCCCAAAATATAGTAAAACGATTTAGTTGAAAGCCACGTAGTTTTACGGCGGTAATGATATCGCAATATTATTTAAATAGTAAATACGCCTATAAATGAAGACAAAATTATTCTTTATAAGCTTAAAAGAACATCATTCTTAACTTATTTTACAACATCTGACATTGAATCCAACTTAGGGAAGTTGGATTAAGTTATATTTCAGTTATTTGCATTTAAGATATAGTTAAGATTTTAAATATATTATTTTAAGTTATTTACAATTGTTTCCATAGGTCTTTAAGTATTTAAATCTTTCGCGAAACTCGTTAACGCAAGAAGTGTCTAGGAAGAGAACGAAAATTTATTAAAACCATAGGGGCGAAAAACAGAACATTTGTCACACTCATGGTAATCCAGAAATTAGGCAATTTATTTCGTTGCAGTATTAATGGCAAGCAACTACATTTTAAATGTTAATATAAACACGCATCCGTTTATAATTTAATTTGGGAGTTACGATGGCGTAATAATTGGTTAAACTTTATTTGTATTTATTTATTTATTGTTTTTTTTTTTTTACGTCTGTATTAGTAATATTTTGATTCGCGAGGAAACAGTTAATTGGCAGTCCATATATGTTGCGGTCTCAATACTGCACAGTTACATTGAAATTGAGTTCTATTTCAGTTATGTGAGTTCTATTATATGTTACCATATGAAGGCAAAAGTTGGTCCCAAGAGGTATAGCTCATTGGGAGGTATGACTCCAACGTTTCTGTGGCCAGTCCGGTGCTCGCCCGCCTGTATTCCCGGGAAAGAAACCCATTCTACAGAGGGCTGGGTAGACCCTAGTACCCGTTTGGAGGAGGATAGAGAGTGGAAAAAATGTCCGCCCTTCGCCGAGGCCGGGGGATCGAACCTACCTCCTCCAACCCACAGCCAAGCCCTCTACCACTTCGACTACCGGCCCACTACAGTATAAAACGTTAAATAAATGTCTCAGCGAAGTATAAATATTAACAATAAATCTGATTAATTGATTAATTGATAAACAACATTAATCCTCTCGATTAAAAACCCATGGGCAAGCGCCAAATGATAAAAGAGTATAAAATAATACACACTTACTTGTAACACCATGCATTGATAATCGGTTAATTTTCTATTTCGTGCAATATTTTGCATCTTGTCAAAATGTTTCTCCTTTTGAATTACATTGATTCAATTCGAAATATAAAAAGAAGATATGTTACAGTATTCTTTCCTGATATATCATCGTCTATTGCATTTTTTTTTCAATAACACATCACTGTCTATTTGTAACAATGCACCTTACATAATTCAAGCATATTAACCTGTAACTGAAGTCTGTGATAGAGCTAATATATTGTTTCTAAACAACCGTATAGTTATTGGATTAAATTGTATTACTGCCACTACGGATATCATTAATGTTATGTTAATAACCTCGTCTTGGAGAATAAATTTAAACAGGTTAAAAACATCATTGTTCATATCCGAATTTCAGATTTTTGCCGATGAAGTATTCCTGTC
>JAFIDM010010028.1:18345523-18362962 GCA_023159025.1 Thereuonema tuberculata | reverse complement strand
TATACGTTTATTTTGTTTTTATTTTGAAGATTTGAAGACTTTTCAAAGGAAGACATTGTTTTATATTATTAATATTATCGTCAATTGAGTTTTCAGAAGAAAAGCAAAAAAATGGAAGCTTTCTATGTGAGGTATTGTTTTGGAATCGATTATTCGAAATGTGAAATTGAAGACTCGAAGGTAAGCTCGATTGCCCTGTTTCATGGTGCCAGTTTTTCTATTCTGTTGGTGCTTCTTCAATGGTGGAATGCCTCTCATCCGTTCTGCTCCAGTTGCCTCACCGAATTGGGCGCCCGGTGCCATCTAGCAATCGCGGAATTCTGCCTATGGGCTTCTCTCATTCAACTTTTCTGTAAATTCACGCATTTCATTCTGGGGGAGCAGCAACGCCCTCCTACGGAGCTCGAAAATCAGCGAACGATTTGGCTGAGGGCCAAAATGAAATTCCCGGCGTTTGATTAGCCCAGCGTAGAAGCAGAAGTGGGGGTGGAGGGGAGGAGAGGGGGAAGGACGTTCTCCTACCCACCCGTCCTCCGTTAACGAGCGCATTGTATCTGTAATGCAAGTGTAGGCCCGTCCCCCTCCCATTGATGACAGAGTTAGATCCATTCATGCTCTCTCTTCCATTCATCCCCGCAGGAGCGCCTGCGCAAACGGATTGCGCACTGCGGCAGACCTAGCACATGCCCCGGCCTCAACTCTGATTCAAAAACCCTGTCACCAACCAAGCAGCGTAATCTAGTGTTTTGCAGTAGGTTTTTCGAAATAAAAATCAATTCTTATCATCCAACGCGAAAAAAAATATTGGAAAACTTTCATAAATCCATCAATTAGTGCTGTTAACTAAATAACATGTTTTCCTAAGTTTTCTTAAGCAAACTAAATATGAGCACTGTAATTGAGGCTCAGTTCTTTGTTTAATAAAAATTATTCTTTTGGAGAATAAGAATCAAGGAAATATCTTCCACATATCACAGAGATTTGAGTATTGTAAAGTGAATCTTAATAAAACAAATATGTGTATGAACATTTCTTATTAAAATATATAGTAAGTAGTTCACTGCATTGATTAACTAACTATCGGAAAATTTACAAAATGAATTCTCTACGAAAAATTATATATTGATATCCTGTTGCTGGTATGCGATTCATTCATTTTGAAATCAATTTTCTTTTATTTATTATTTCTTTTGGTACTCTCACTAATTTTAAATTTGGAAAATTCTCACTTTTTCAATTTGGTATTTAAATAAAAATATATATCAAAAACTTGTACAAGAAAAATTATCATTATTACGTTTCACATTCTCTTTATTAATATATTTCATTGTTACTTTATTGTTCTACTTCAGTATCTTTCAGTTTTACACTCACTATCTTTTCTTGTTATACTTCAATATCTCTTATTATTATATTTCAGTCTGTCTCTATGTTATACTTCAGTTTCTTTTATAATAATATTTCACATTCTCTGTCATTGCCCCATTTCACCATTATCTTTGCCATTATTGCATCAGTCTCTCATTGTTGTACGCAATGTAATCTGTTCTACATTATTTTCTTTTATTGTTATACTTTAGTTATCTCATTATACTACTTCACTTTCTCTTATTATTGTATAGCACTTTCTTTCATTATTGTATGTTACTTTCTCTCACTGTTATGTTTTAGTTCTTGTCCTTACTGTACTTCATTTCCTTTTGTAGTTACATTTAGTGCCTCTAATTGTTATATTTCACTTTTTCTGATTATTGTACTTCCTCTTTTTGTGCTACTTCAATCTCTTTTTTTTTTATCATTTGTAGCTCTTTTCACTTTTATACTTCCGTTGCTCTCAATTATTATACTTCAATTCCTTCGATTGTTAAATTAAACTATCACTGGTAAGCTTCAGACCGCTTCTTTTATACATTTCAAACCCTTTCATTGCATGTTCTCTTGTTATTTTACTTCAGTTCATCTCAATGTTAGACTTTGATCTTTTTCATTACTATTTTTTATTCTCTTTCACTGTTGAACTTCAGTAGTTCTCATTATTGTATTTCAATCTATTTGATATTACACTTTTTTTTGTGATTTTTTACTTTAGTTTCTTCTATTGTTATATTTTATTAAAATCTTTCATTATCAGTTTTTTTTCTTATTTTAAACTAAGCCATCCCCCTGTCTCCCCCTGGTAAGTATGAGATAATCCAAGAAGAATCGATTCCAAGCGGTTATGGCAAAAAGTGATATTTTATTCCTTTTTGAATGAACTCATTATTTGAAAGCGCGCGAACAACTACAATAAAAGTAGGATTGGATATTGGGGACTAGCAGTAGTCCAATGGTTAGCGTTCCTAACTGCGAGGACGAAGGTCCTCGGTTCGAATCCCATGCAAGGCGAAAAAAAATAAAAGAAAAAGAAAATTTTATAATCTGACTTTCTCAGCAAGGGAAACTAATAATTAACAATTGCGCCGGACAGACAGACAAAGAACTAAAAGATTTTAGTAATATAGATTAGTCCCTGTCATCATTAAACTTCAATCATTTACATTTTTACATTTGTTATTCTTTTTCCTTCAGGGGCGTGTTTAAGATTTCATACATTGTTACAAACATTTTCGTAAGAAATGGTTTACAGTAATTAGTTTTATCTTTTAATAACGTATTTTTCAGATCACACTATCTGAAATTTAAATTATGAATTCGTGATGGTATTGTAGAACGATATTTATAGCCTCTGAAATTGAACCCCATCAGAAGTTCCTACATTAAATAAGTATTTGGCTAAATGTTATATTTTAAGAATCAGAATTTTTTTTACAAAACTGTATTTATAATAAAAAACACAAACAAACTTACATTTTTCTATGACGAATTTCCAGAACTCTTTGTTGCCTTCTGTCTTCTCTTTTGGCTAGATATTTAAAGAAAGTAAAAAAATAAAAGTTTGATAAGAAAAGTAACACTTGCACAGATAAGAAGTATAACAATGCAATAAATAAATTTTGGAGTAGATAAATGTTTGAAAATCAAGTTTTACAACTTATAAAAGAAATTATAGAAAGAATTATAGAAAAATATAGAAAGAAATTTCACAATATTGTTAGCCTCTTAACAGTGAAATATAAGATGGAATGTATAGGTCTTCTAACAATATCTCATCCACGAAAACGTGCTAAAGATTATCTTATTCCCACAGAATAAAAAATAAGAATCGTCCCGCATATGTGATTCCAAATGTTCTAAAAAAAAACGATCAAAATAAATACACTGACACCAGTGCACTGTGTTGGTATTTGAAGTCTGGGCTCAATACCGTTCCCAATCAGGTTATGTTCTGAAAGAATCCTAGAGATATAGGTATGTACATACACTGGCAATGTCAACTGGCACCAGATTGGTTAGGACAATAAAATAATTCGGATAATCAAATGTAAGTGGGAATTGCCAAGTTTACACAAATCAAAGTGTCATTAGGCGTACAATTAAATTATTGTCCACAAGGTTAATACATAGTAGTACTATTTGTTTTGAAATGTGGAGTATTATAAATGGAATATAGGAAATGATTTTTAACTCCTTAAAGAAAAAATTAAAACAATTTATATAATTTACTGCATATATCTTCGAATAAATTTTCGGACACAAATACATTAAGCGGCAGGAGTAATATTATTAATATAAGAAGTTAAAGTGACTCGTGGCTCCCGACGTTTCATGACCAACGGGACTTCGTTGAGGTAAGGAGGTCAGTCCGACGCCCGCCCGCCTTTAACTCCCGGGAAAGAAACCCGGTACCATGGGTAGGCCCTAGGACCCATGGAGGAGAATGGAACGTGGAAAAATCCCCGGCCTCGGCGCCACCTCCAACCCGCAGCCAAGCGCCCTTACCCACTCGGCTACCGGGCCCACAGTCTAAGAAGTAGTGCAGTAAAGTAAATACTGCAATTTAAGAGAGGAGATGCTCGGATAATTGAGAGCTCATTAACTCTCTACTGTTTATATGATCGCGTCACAGAAATAGGTCATATATTTGTATATGATTTGCAAGATTTAAAAAGAGATTTCTGAATCAGGATCCACATGGATTAAATAAATAATCTTAATCCAAATCTTTCTTAATTCAAATAAACTTGAGAAAGTTTTTATTTTTCTTTAAGTCTGCTTTAGAAATAGGATAAAATATCATATTTTTGCTAAATATAACTTAGCGAAAAATTTTGGTACAGAAGACAATGTGAAATTGGAGAAAAGTTGAATTATCTCATCAATAAATCTAGAAAAAAAAATACAACTTTAAGTTCGTTTTGATTTTATTATTTACTATAGAATATTGCCGTTAGGATTTAAGGAGAAAAAAATGACTTCAATGTAGAGGACAGTTCCTAAGGAAACGTCCAATTTTCCTAAGATTATTTAGCTTAACAAAAGAACAGAAAAAAAAGGAGAATATGTCTAAATGGTGGGTTTAGATGAGAAAGATTATGTATTTCTTGGTAATTTGGATAAAAGAAATATCTTAACTCCTTAAAAAAAAAATCAAAGTTAAATTCCTAATAACTGGGAAGAGGAAAAGTTTAAATGATAAAAACTTTCTCAATGATGTATTATCCTATATATACAGCAGACTTGAAGAAAAATAATTTCTCAAGTTCATAATACATACATTCATAAGTTTTCCTCGTCCCTATTATTGGGAATTTAACTTTGATTTTCTTTAAGGAGTGTAGACATTTCTTTTATCCAAATTACGAAGAGATAAATATTCTTTCTCATCTAAACCAATCATTTAGACATATTCTCGTTTTTTCTGTTCGTTTGTTAAGAATCAAATAATGTTAGAAAAATTAGACAGTTGCTTAGGAACTATCCCCGTACTCTACATTGCAGTCATTTTTCTCCTTAAATCCTAACGGTAATATACTAATAAATATTTTTGTTATTGTTATTACAAAAAAGGATAATTCAGTACAGTCCCGTTAGGGATAAAATTCCTATCAAACGGGTTCTGGAAAGTATACATATATACAATATTATATTAATTTCAAAATTAAAACAGCAAGAATAATTAATACCAACTATCATAACTACAATGATAACAACGGTTATAACATAACCATTATAATAATACTTTATGAAATTTATATAATTAAATTTTAAATTAAATAAAGCAAAATATAAATTGCAATGATATTAACAATTTTTATTTAAACAATTTTCAAATTCAATAAATCAAAATAATAATATAATGATATCAACAAGTTATGTAAATAAATTCCAAACTAAATAAATCGAAATGTAAATAATAATGACATTAATAATAAACAGTCATTATGACTATAGATAACAATAGTATATCAACAATCATTGATAATATATTATGAAATTAACTGTAATATAAAATAATTTAAAAGTTAAAATAATTTTAATAAGTAAGAATATTCGTACATAACGGGTACGCTATAATATTGTAAATATTGCAATACATAAGATTTTAAATACCGGTATACTTATAAATAATTTAAATATTATCTTTTTTTCCTTCTTTTTTTTTTAATTATAAGTTTTCCTAAATGTTTTCAATAAACCATGTTTTTAACTTTCGTTTAAAAATTGAAATATTTTGATAAAATTCAAATATATGTTTATATTTTATATTATATATTTTATATTTTAAATATGTTTATATTTATATAATTTAGAGAACTTTCTATATTTTAATTTATATTTCTTAAACCATAATTATTATTTGTATATGGATTAATTAATTTAATATTACTTAAAGTTAAGTGTCCCACAACAGGCCTTGCAGGTCCTTGGGCTCACAGGAAGTAAGGCTCTGGCGTTTCATGACCAACGGGACTACGTTGTGGTCGGATGGTCAGCCCGACGCCCACCCGACTTTAACTCCCGGGAAAGAAACCCGGTACCCATTCGACAGAGGGCTGGATAGGCCCTAGGACCCGATTGGAGGAGAATGGAGCGTGGAATAATCTCCGGCCTCCGCCGAGGCCGGGGATCGAACCCATCACCTCCAACCTGCAGTTAAGCGTCCTTACCCACTCGGCTACCGGGCCCACTATTTAATATTACTTTCCGTTCTTAAATTATAATTTGAATAATAATAATAATAATAATAATAATAATAATAATAATAATAATAATAGAATCAAAATATATTTCAACCTCTTATTTTTTTTTTGAGGTTGATAAGATAATTCAACTTTTCTCTAATTTCCCCTTAATATTTTCTGTATCAAAATATTTTGCTAGGTTATATAGACTGTCTTTTTTCTTTTTGCTGTTTACAGAGAATTCCTAAATACTTTTCTAAACCACGCTATTTGATATCTATTTTTTAATCTCCTTATATTGTAAAGATTTTCTACTGAAAACGATTGACCAAAATAAATTAAATGGATATGAAATTGTTTCCCTCAAAAAAAGGTCCAGTTCAGATCGGTTTGAAACTTCTAGTTTCGATGCCTTAGTCAGAGCTGTCATTGATTCCCATAAAGCTCTTCACACTTTATTACAGCTTTTCTTTTATAGTTTCTTTGCTTTCACGAAGAGCGGAACCTGTAGACTATCTGGCCGAATAAATCGCAGCTCATGATTCACCACAATCTACTTAGGCACTTGGAAAAAGACAAAAACAGAAGAAAAAAGGAAAAGCACGTTTATTTCGGAATAACTAAAAAAAAACTTATAAAGTTTCTTTAGGCATTTTTTTTCCTACATCACAGACACATTAGTGCTCATATTTAAATAAAGTAGATTAAAAAAACAATCGCTCCTATCCGGAGAAACAATGTCCAGAGCCACTTTAATCGCTTACAAATCAAACATGAATATTCGTTTATAATTCTTTTAAATAGTATCTATGGTTTTTACACCCGAATACAAGGCTATATACTATAGGATATTTTGTAACCTTTCTTGCATCATAGAGAAAAAAATGAAATACAAAAATTAAGGGCGATTTCGAGATCAAGTTGACTCACAAACGGGATAACCTAGATTGCTGAAATTTTGGAAGTAGATGGAGATTCTTACAAGGAATAATTGATACACATCTGATCAACAGGTAAAGAACCGAGGTAAAATAATTGTTATTGAAGCGTAGAAATAACTTAAATTGTGTATCTTAGAAGCCTGATATTGCAATTGAAAGTAAGTGTTGCAAAATTGGATCCAAAGTTAAAAAAGCGCCATTATCTATAAACATAGAAATTATTCAAATTTGAAATTACTGTCGATACAAGTATTAGTGTGGGTCCGGTAGCTGAGTGGGTAAGGGCGCTTGGCCGCGGGTTGGAGGTGGCGGGCGGGGATTTTTCCACGGTCCATTATCCTCCAAACGGGTCCTAGGGCCTCTGTCAAATGGGTACCGGGTTTCTTTCCCGGGAGTTAAAGGCGGGCGGGCGTCGGGCTGACCTCCCGACCTCAACGTAGTCCCGTTAGTCATGAAACGTTGGGAGCCTTACCTCCCGCACCCCAAGGGCCTGCATAGGCCTGTCATGGGTCACTTTAACAAGTATTAGAGCCTGCTTCCGGGTATTTGAAAGCTGGTATGCCATATATTTTAAAACACTATAAAATACACTTTATCACTATAAAATACGTTAACTGATGCTTTTTTTAATGATGTTTTTTTAAACATGTCAATGCTTTTCTTTTTAAAAAAAAAGATGAAAATGAAAATTGATCGTATCCTTAAGAATAATCACCGAAGAGTCGCTTCAATTTGCCAGTAAAATAATGGTGCTATTTTAACTTGGAATGAAGTATTTTCTTTTTCACCATCAAAAAAAAAAAAAGGAAAATAAAAAATAAATAAATAACCATTTTTTCTTTTTCTTTTTATTGCTTAATTCACTGAGCATGCGCAATTATACTATTCAATTTGAATATTTTTTCTTCTCCGTCTGTTTGAATGATGCTAAAATGGCTAGACGGATTTTTTTAAAGTTGATTTATAGTTACTTGTGATCCACCTTTAAACACGAGGACTGTTATTTGGTCCCCTCTCCTTAAAATTGACCCTCCACCGCTCTCTCTTCCGCAACCGCTACATTTTCAGTTCCCAATATACGAAGGATTCCGCGCATAGCCCTAATTTAAAAATGTGTAAATTAACTAAAACAAATGATTTTTCAATGATTCCGCTATATCTACAATTTCGCTACTTTTACAAATGATTTTACAAGTGACAATATAAAGAAAAGATTCTATTGGTCAGGAAAGGTTTTCTTTACGTTGAACGAATCAAAGTAAATTTGGTCAAACTTCAAATTCTATCGAAATACAGATGGCGCCGAATGAAGAATGAGCTGACGGAGTACGACGAGTTCAAACAGAAGAAAAGATTTCTCTAAAGCGTGTGTCACAAGGAATATTCGGTCGACAGAAGTAAAAAAAAAAAACAAAAGACAATATCAGAATATACAGAATTTTTTTTTTCTTACCACTAAAAGGAAAAGAAAAAAAATGTAACAGCGGAAATAGAAGAAGAGACAGAACTGAAATCTAAACCTAAAGATGTTTGAAGGAAAATGTGGGGAGATAAGACGGAATCGAAAAAGAAGTAAATCAATATGCTTACGAATAAGAATGAAGACGGGAACAGAAGGATAAAAATAAAAGCTTTCATTCGTAAAAGAAACAAATCATTTGTATTTCAAAATAAAAAGAAAATAAACATTCAATTCCAATTTTATTAATTGTTCAAAATAGAAATGTAATATCGGACTCCCGCTTACGACTGGATGGATGTTATGCTAGTAAAAGCAAATAAATCGTAAAAAAAAACCAGCCGTCTTGTTATAAATTGAGTTTCGGTCCATAAAAAAATACTGAAAGTGATTACGAAAATATTTAATAAGAAAGGCCAGAATTGATTCGGTTTCAGAAAAATATGTATTTGAATGCACAGTGGTAGAACTATTGACTACAAAGATGTAATACACACTGTTACTAACATTTATCATTGAAGACACAAAGTTGGTGCAGTTTATAATAAGTTTTTCAAAAATTCCACCGTCAACATCAATGCACTTTCAACTCGTGGTTTGCGGCTCATCAGAGTGCGTGTTGACTTTCCTTTTTATGGACACTAACATCTATACATACTTTCGAATAATATAAGTACATTTGAATAGCTCTAGCTGGGAAACTGTTCGCAGTAGACACACGTTCATATATTTTTTTATTTCTTAGAAAGACTGTTACTGTGATCTCTTGAAATATTGGCCTATTCTCCTATATACACATATATGCATTAGAAATATTTATTTATTGCATATTTTAAATATTGCATTTACTGAAAACTTATATATTATATCTACGACTCTTACTATTAAGTTGTTTCAATTTAGTTCTTAATAGTTATTGTTTTCGTGAACTAAGATGACGGAAGCCTTCATTAGTGCCATTGTTTAGTAAAATACGTCTCTAAAAGAAAAAAAAGAACCGACATAAAAATTTTAAAAACGTAAATATGTCTTTTGCATTTTACTATTTTTTAAATTTTTATATATATTGTTTTCTTATTTCTTTTAATGTCGTAATTTTTCACACGTTAAAATTTAATTAAAATACGTCTTCTAATGAGTAGTCCCTCATGTAGAATAAGGACCTAGATTTTTGAGATTCTCTCTTCGAGGTCTAGCTTTCTACAAAATTTCAGAGTTAAAAGTGTCTTCGGCAGAACAAAATTCCCCATTCTGCGTTGAAGCTTAAAACATCGCTCAATATAAATTTCTTTAAGTTTCTGTTATATCTTCAGTATTTAATTCTATCTTTGAAGATAATCCTATGTATCTAAAAGCTAAATCATCATCATCATTTTCAACCATTTTCAATCCACTGCAGGATGAAAATATTTCCAAGTTTTTCCAGTTCTTTCAATCGAAAGCTTTTTTTCTTCCAGTGAAAATCAACAACACTTTTAATTTCATCCATCCATCTACCGTGTGGACGCTTTCTCGGCCTCCTTTCATTCCTCTTAATCCAGCATAGAATTCGTGTGGACCATCTATTATCATTATGCCTTGCTACATGGCCATCCCAATTCCATTTGAGCTACATAATAATATCAGACACTCTGGTTTGCTATCTCACCCATACATTTCTTTGAGGTCTCGTCGTGTGATTTCTAATGTACATCTTTCCTTGCTTCTTTGTCTTCAGTCTCTGAATTGCTTTCCTGGTCAACGTCCATGTCTCTCCTCCCTATATTAGAACTGGTAAAATACATTGGTTAAAACTTTTCTCTTTAAACATAGTGACATCGCTTCTTTCATTATTACAATACTTCGGACAAAGAAGTTCCATGCAATTTCGATTCTGTGATTAATTCTGCTACAATTTGTTGTCAAAAATATACTTAGCTCCTAACCTCTTTAATTCATAATTACCAACTTTAATTGGTTGCTTATTCATAACCCTATTAAACAAAATCTTTGTTTTCTTTGAGTTTTAATCCAACTTTTAAACTTTCATTGGGAAATTCTTGTATCATCAATTGCAATCCGAAGCATCTTTAGCTACGAGAACTACATCTTTCGAATACTAAGATGGCTGAAGTAGTCACCATTAATATTGTTTACTCTCATAATAATTCCTATTTAAAATCTCCCCTAATAATTCTTTACCTTCCTCGTTAGGTTTTTGTATCTCTTCATTAAAAATCTTCAACTTCATTGTCAGAATGACTAGTTGCTGGAGAATAAACTTTAATTATCTTAAACTGATATCTCTTTGATAGTTATAAAACAAGCTATGAATTACTGAACTCAAGTCTGAATTACTGTCAATTGACACAACATTATCTTTTAACATTATTTTTATTAATTATGAAGCCAACTCCATTGTTTCTTCCATTTTTTTGAACCAATGTAGGAGAACGAATGTCCAATCCTTGGTTTCAACAACTCTTCGATTTTTCTTTTGACTTCACTAAGTCCCACAGCATCCCATTTGATGTTGCTGAGCTCTTTCCTCAACTCCTGCAGTTTTCCTTCACTCGATAGCGTTCTACAGGGTGTCCGACAAGTCCCGCATCATAGGAGATATCATTTCTTTGTCAACAACAATTAAAACAAAATTATGTTCGACTAGTCCCGCATCATAGGTGACATTATAATTTTGTTGCATGTAGTTGTATGTAGCCAATGTCCTGTAACCCGTCCTGTAACCCGTTGATTCTTTGCATCCTCTGTACTGTTGACCGCTGCCATGGTCAGGGATCTTCCAACCCGGGAATGAGGGCATTGGTTTCTTGTTTCGATATACAGTACAAAACTTGGAGGTGTTGGCCATTGCTCACCACGCTGGCTAGTGCGTCTTGGTTGTAGCCCATCTCAGTTTGTTCATCGTTTTCCCATAGCAACTAACAGCTGAATCGCATCAAGGTAGACAATAGACAGTGGGCTATTGTTCCAATTTGTTCTTATAAGTCTTCAAAAGGAATTAAAGGATCCCAGTTAACACAAAGCCATTATGCAGACCTAAAAATTAACACACAAAAAAAAGCGAAATCGGTTGTACCTATTTTTAAGTGCACATAAACTTTTTAACCTTACTCCACTGTGTTGGCCTGTGTTCAATAATTCTGTTTTTATTGTATTTTTTTTTTTCAAAAGTAAAAAAAAAAATGTTTAAAATCATAATTTAAAAACTGATTTTTCAGTTATGATATCATTCTCTCATTCATTCATTTTTCGAATAAAGTAATTTACGTCGGAGTGTTGGTTTAATACAATAAGATATAATATTTAATTACATTAAACTAAGTTTTAATTATTTGAATGTTACTTTATAATAATATTCAAGGAGATTTATATATTAATGATTTTTTTTAACGTTAAAAACAACCTAACAAAAAATTACATACTAATAACATAATACTATAAATTGAATAGCCGTGCCGGCGTGGCCGAGCGGTCTAGACGGCGATCTGCCGTGTGGACTATATGCCGGACACCTGGATTCGAATCCCGGCGAGGGCATGGCTGTTTCTTTCTTCTTCTGTGTTTCGTCCGTTTCTCCCCGGAACTTATTCGTCCAGGTTTATTCCGGTCGAGATGAGAATCTCGTCCCCCCTTGTCTGTTCTAGTCTCCTCCTGATGTCGTCGGGACAGGCTAGCCGCTTGGTCCGTAGCGTGGTCCGAAACAAACAAAAAAACTATACGTTGAATAAGGAAAGTCAGACTCTTAAAATCAGTATGTATGTGTGCTTTCCCTCCAAAAACTTTTGAACAAGTGATTGAATCTTCTTGAAACTTAACAAGCAAATTTATGGAAAAGAAAAAATGTAACTTTTCTATTTCGGAAGTATTTTTTTTATCTTGCGCCAAACAAAATTCCATTGCCACGGACGTCCTCACGTGAAATATGAAGTCGTTTCGCTGATTGGTTCTGCAGTTACAGCCTTTCGAAATGTGAACATTAATTATGAACACCTTGTACTTACGGATTTAGTTGGTTTTCAGAAAATGAAAAATTTAATATTGTTTTTTAGATTATTTTTTGGTACTATTAATACGACTTCAAAAAATAAAAACGCAACAAGAAAGTAGACTTCAAGTTCTTGAAGAATTTCTTGCTTAAATTAGAGGAAAACTAAAACTGAAAAAAAAAAGGGATCTGATTTAATCGAGGCTTTAAATATGATTTTAAAAGCATCAATTAACAATTAATTATGTCTCCAATTCCATGCCATCACTTCGTCGAGTAATGAGATTTGAATTGCGTTTAAATCCAAGAAGCGATTAAGTAAAGGTTTAACAGTAAATAACGGTGATTGAGAGAGAACTAATGCAGGAAGAGAATTAAATATTAATAAGGAGCCAGAGAGATTCAATTGTCTTAAACGAATTCGACTGTCCTTGGTAAGAATTAGGAAAATTAAATAGTCAGATCGATGGATTAAAAATGGCGTCGAACACGGATTCAAGAAAAGGAGATTCGGGAATTTTCGATAAAATTAGATTCTGAATTTTTTTTTTCTTTCATTAAATACAAGATTATTAATCTCGTTTTAGGTAGTTGAGATTTCTACAATATTGAAAATACTGTGATGAGTTTTTATAACTATATTATAATTATTTTGTTTATTCTATTTTATCTTATTTACTTTTATATGTATTTTACTGTTCCAATCAATTATAATCTAATCACTTGTAAATTTCAAATTATGACCGTTAACCATCTTTTCTTGTTTGTTTACTTTTGAATTTTAACGGCTGAGGGTTCCCATAATTCCCTGTAATTTTAAATCTTCAGTTAATTTCAGTTATTAAATCCACCAATGAACTGAAAGCCCTCAGCCAATGGTCGATCATTGTTAATTCTCTATAAAAGTCCTTGCTCTCCCTGAATAAACAGAACACAGAGAATCCAGTTAGATCCAACTTTAGTCTAATCTACTTCTTTTTTCACGAGCCAGGACAACAACGAAAATCACCACAATACTTTAGTTTACATTATTCGTATATTTAATTAATATTGATCTACTCCATCTTCAGATCTATTTCAAGTAATAGTAGACTAATGATATGTATTTACGGTTCTTTGCACAAACTCCGTCGGAGTGTTTGGGTGAGTATTTCGAGCAAAACGTGTAATAAACACCATGGGTAGACTCGACTTCGTTTCCGAGATTCGGACTGAAATGTCGCTCCCCCGTTAACGTGCGAAGATGTAAAATGTCTGGCATAAAGGCGAGGTCCGTCATTGTTTTGTTTCCGTTTTTTACTGACAGGGGTTTATTAGTAGATACAACGGATGAAGTTATACGTAGAATGCCAATACTATGGCCTCCTCGACTTATCACCGTCAGATTTCTATCTGAGAGATCGTACGAAAACAAGAGTTTGGAGATGGAGATGGCAACAATTACTATAGGCTGTAACAGATGCTGCTGTTAGATTCACTATAACATTGCTCATGTTTGTTGAATGCAAGAGCGCGCCACAGCATGTTTCCAGCACATGAGTTCGACAGTTTGAACAGTAAATGTGAAAGGTGTAGTGATTTCAATGTAAGTGCAATAAATCGACTCAATAAATCAACAGATTATTAAATAGTAACCAGGTAGTTTTTACTCTGCGGTCTCGTACAAAGAAGTGTCCATATCTCGGGAACAACGCCTAAGCGACGTATGGTGCGTACTATATTTTTTGCTTAGAACATCCGAACACGCTAGCGAAATCAGTCAGTTTCGTGATGGAACACACTGTATATACATATTCCAAAAAATTAGCGCACACCGAAGCAGCAGTCGAAATGGAGTGACCCTTGGCATAGACAATGATAATGATGAACTTAAGTACTGCGTCGTATCGCCCTAGCGTAGATATATGCAACGGTTCGGCTTGGTATGAACCATAAGGACATCTAGCGCTTAGCTGTTTTTAGCTGCCGCTCCAGATCGCATCATACCCGTTGACTGCCGAAGCTGAGGTTCCAGCTGATCCCACAGAAGTTCAATGGCGGCAAGTCTGGAGATCTAAAGAGACAAGGGAGGCAGTCCAGGGAAATCCAAACTGTGTGTGGGTGGGCATTTTCTTGTTGGAAAAGGAACCTTTGCAGCCGCTCCGTGAAGGGAAGCACATGAGGCCGCAGAAATTCCAGAAAGTACTCCATCAATGTTCCCTGATCACTACTAGTGGAGAACGACAATCATACGAGACGGCTCCCCACACCATGATGCTATCAGTCTTGTCGCTCTACAATGATGTCCTGATTTGGGCGGTCCAATACTTTTCCATACTCCAGTACGGTGGTTATCCGTGTCCACAAAATAACTGGATTCTTCATGAAACACAATTCGTTGCTAGTACACAGCCGTCCATGACACCCACTCACTACAGCACTGTAAACGAAGCCGCCGATGATGGGGTATTAATGACAGACAGTGCAAAGGGCGCCGAAATCATGTGGATCAGTACAAGTCGCCTCGAAATCATGTGGAAATACACAAGAGTTGCTAGTGATGATGCTACATGTATTTGGACAGGGACACCCTAGAATCACGCATGTCGGACGATGACATGATTGTCTCTTCCGGTAGTCTGGATATACTGTATATTGGGTAAAATTTCTTGCTTTTAGTTAAAGAATGACTCACGATAAAAAAATTTAACTTCAGTCGAGTTCGTCTTCCGCTACAGAGTACCATTCTTTTACCAATACAATCTTTAGCTTTTCGTTCATGAAGTTTTATGAAACTTTTTCGCCTTTTTGTTGCAGTTTTGGCAAGGAAAAGTTTAGCGTTATAATAGTTAAGCCTCAACTACCTTTAATTTCGATACGTAATAGAAGTTAAAAGGCAAAGCCTGAACCAACAGAAAAGTTTCAACAATTAGTGTTATTCCTAAGTCATAGAAAGACTGATTTCTCTCGAAATTATTGAATCTACGACTTCACACAAAACCGATGGATTGAATTGGGATTCTATACAAAGGAATTAAATACAAACAGGAACCATTACAAAGTAGATGAAATCTGGTGAACAGCTTCATCAATGGAACTTTTACTAAAAAAGAAAGAAAAGTACCTGCTGATTTTCACGAACGGAAAATGCTGTCTTAAAAATTTCAACACCGATAACTCATTTTTTTGGAATCTGAATATGAAGTGCGTGTGTTTATCTTTTATGATTTTGCTGATGGAAAAGTGGAAGAACACGAAAGCAAGATAGTGGTCTGCTTGCTTCATTCCGATACCAAACTAAGATAAATATTTACCAGAAGAATGGATTGAGATTTCTAATTCCCCACTTAATCAAACAATGTAGAAGATGAAGAAATGTAGATTCTCGAATATCACGTAAACATTTGGCTTTCCTTTTCTGGAAATGACATCATCAAAGAAGTACTCAAAGATGGAATGCAAGCTTTGCAATTAGCTTAATTGGATCCGTCCCAATCCTACAATCCATCCAGTTCCTTTCTTTAATCACTGAGTTCCTGTTAATAATGTGGGCGATCTATTTCCTTCCTTTAGCCAAACTACAATACTACAAAATATCAATATTGACTCGCTTAGGATAACAAAATGAGTATAGTTGTATACAGGGTGTCCCAGGAGCAATATTTTGGAAGGTGATAGTATCGCCATATGAACGAGTGTCCTATTCCGAAAGGTTTCCCAGATAAAGCAATTTTGAAAGTTTACAGTTTCAAAATGATAACAATGAGATACTACTTACTGTTTCTAAAATTCATTTGTCAAGTTACACATTTCTTACAGTTTATAATAAAGTTATTCCACAGGCAACATCAATGCATTTCTCAACTCTTATGAGAACATGACGTGTTCATCATGACGTTCCTTTATACGTACAAAAGCATTCTTTATGTGAGTGAGCAATTTGTCTCGTGAACAACTCAGCATCTGTACACTTCATCCTATCTTGGTGCAGTGCTGTGAAAGAGAAGGAAAACAATGACCAGCAGGCGCAGTGACAATTGTGTGCCAAATTTCAATTATCTCGGAAACCATTCGGAATAGGATACTCGTTTATAGGAACTTTTTTGCTTAAGACGACCTATACTATCAGATCCCAAAATATTGACCTTTTCTTCTGGGACACCCTGTATAAAACGTCCCGACACAACGTTATGAAATATTGCGATAGATCTGAACTATTTCGTCTTAAAACAGAGTAGTTAAAATTGTAAGCCAGGATTTAATATAATAGTGAATGGAATATGAAAGATGTGTAATTAGATGTGCTTCATCTTAACAGTACGGTATTGTCTATTAAGTGGTTATATGAGATCTGGGTGACTTACACCCTCTTTCAGGAGATATTTATATTATTCCCAAGACTGCCGCTAATTTTTGCTATAGCAATCAATTTTCGATAAAATCCCGTCTAACCGCTCAAGAATCAACTCATTTACGTTACTCGATTTGCCTATTCTTTCTGCCCACCTATTTTTTTTAATAATATGCTCACTCAATATCCATAAAAGTGGTCTAATAAGAAAGTCCAATTGTAAACATCTTCATTAATTAAAACCAATCATCAGCAATTTTATGACTCAAAATAGTAGCCATTGTATCTTTACCAATGAGGAATATTGCATGAACAATGTTGCATTAGTTTTCCAATTTTCAGTAACTGAAAAAAATAAAAGATTAACGTGTGGAACATAATTATAGGAAATAAAGTAAAGACCACCACACAAAGATTACTAAATATAAAACATAGATTTAAAAATTTAAAATTACACAAATGTTTTCGAGGCGACCCTTTCTCAAGTTACAAAATCCAATGAAAGTTTAGGAAATGAAAATCCAGTTATCTAGGGGGCATCCATTGATTACGTGAGGTGTTTCTAAAAATTGGATACCCCCTCCCCTTGGTGAGATTTGTTAAGATGTGGTCCCGGGACAAATCTGAATTTGCTGAGCATTGTATGAATAAAAATCATTGTG
>JAFIDM010010028.1:18334720-18345423 GCA_023159025.1 Thereuonema tuberculata | reverse complement strand
CACAATGATTTTTATTCATACAATGCTCAGCAAATTCAGATTTGTCCTTTAATTTGTTTTTTATGTAATAATTATGTTCCAAAGCACGTCCTTTTATTGTTCTTTTAGTTTCTCCAAGATAGAATGCATCACAAATCATGCATTCTATTTTGTATATAGCTCCCATTTCCCCTTTTTTGTCACTGGCATTTATTTTATTACAAATAATAATAATAATAATCACAACAGACCAGACATCACACTTGTTGATAAGGTCAACAAACAGACCTATCTAATTGATATTGCAGTGCCTATCAGCAAGAACATGCAGAAAACTCACGCAGACAAGATCAGTAAATACACTGATCTAGCACACGAGCTCCAGAAGCAGTGGAAGCAGGATCGAGTACGTGTTGTACCCATCGTTCTGTCTGCCACTGGTCTGGTGCCTCACACATTGCACCACAGTCTCAGCACACTAGGACTTCACAGAAACACTTATGCACAACTGCAGAAGGCTGTGGTACTCAACACTACACGCATAGTTAGGAAATTTATGGACACAACCACACATCCCTAATTATTCTTGCACACATCTTTACACTTGGCAGTATGTGCTTTGGTCCTTGACCCGCCATATTGTTTTTGCTGGGGAAACCCAAGGTTTGAAACATACAAACATAATAATAATATAATAATATCCCCCCACTCGACAGATATCGTAGTATTGTGCCAGGTTGTTGACCTTCCTCACTTATAAAATTGGACTTATTAGACTGACTGGAATATATGAGAATAAGGGGGCGTCCATTAATTATGTGAGCTAAAATGGGGGAGGGATCCGGCAAATCTCATTTAAAGGGGGGGGGGGGTCAATGAAAATCTTACGTCAACTTTTTAATCAGAGAATATATATATTATAACAGATTTTTTGACTTTTTGAAATCTCACGTAAGATGTCCCGGGACCACATCTTAACAAATCTCACCAAGGGGAGGGGGTATTCAATTTTTAGAAACACCTCACGTAATTAATGGACGCCCCCTAAGCAGATAACTGGATTTTCATTTCCTAAACTTTCATTGGATTTTGTAACTTGAGAAAGGGTCACTGGCCGCTCGAAAACATTTGTGTAATTTTAAATTTTTAAATCTATGTTTTATATTTAGTAATCTTTGTGTGGTGGTCTTTAATTTATTTCCTATAATTATGTTCCACATGTTAATCTTTATTTTTTTCAGTTACCGAAAATTGGAAAACTAAATGTTAATGCAACATTCCTCATTGGTAAAGATACAATAGCTACTATTTTGAGTCATAAAATTGCTGATGATTGGTTTTAATTAATGAAGATGTTTAAAATTCCCAAAAAAACTTTTGGTGGGATAAGGACATTGAAAAGATTGTACAACAGAAAAAAGAAGCCTATTTGAGGTGGATGAGTTCAAAAAAGGAAGAGGATAGACAAATTTATAGAACTTTTAGAAATGACACTAAGAAATTAGTAATGAGAAAAAAAGAACATCCTGGGATAAAAAATGCAGAGAAATTGAGACATATATAGGAGGAAGACGATGTACAGAGGCATGGAAATTTTTAAGGAATATTAGAAAAGAAGGTAATAATTCATGGCAAGGAATATCGGTTGAGAAATGGGAAGAATATTATAAGACTTTGCTTACAGAAACTAGAAATGAATTTCAAGTAAAAAATACACATATTGATACCATACAACAACCTATACTATTAGAACCTGAGAGAGTTAAAACAGCAATTAAAAAATTAAAGAATCAAAGAGCAAGTGGTCCCGGTGGAATATCAGCAGAACTAATCAAAAATGGAACAGATAAATTGCTAAGATTAATTACACAATTATTCGAAAGATGTTTAAACGGAGAAGAAACACCAGAAGAGTGGAGAATTGGATATTTAACATCAATTTATAAGAAAGGAGACAGACAAAAATGTGAAAATTACCGTGGCATTACTGTAACAGCAACGTTTAGTAGACTGTATGGACGAATTTTAAAAGATTTTCTTGAAGAAGAAATAAGAATGAAAGAAAGTGAAGAACAAAGTGGATTTAGAGCAGGAAGATCATGTATGGATAATATATTTTGTCTTAAACAAATTATTGAAAAGGAAATGGCGGTGGGAAATCAAATTCATCTTCTGTTTATTGATCTAACGAAGGCATATGATAATGTTCCAATTGCAAAATTATGGAATGTATTAAAGGAAATAAACATAAATTTAAATATTATTAGAGCAATTCAAGAACTTTACAGACAATCAAAAACAAAGATTAAAGTAGGTCAAAGATTATCAAAAGGCTTTATAACAGATAAAGGACTCAGACAGGGATGTTGTATCTCCCCAACACTTTTTAAAATTTATGTTGAAGCAGCATTAAAAGTTTGGAAAGAAGACTGCAGAGGATTGGGACTTAATGTGAAAGGAACGTCAATGTTTACTCTGCAGTTCGCAGATGAGCAAGTCATAATTGCAAAGAGTAAAAATGATTTAGAGAGAATGACGATAACAATTAAGGAAGAATATGAGAAATGGGGACTATACATGAACGTTAGCAAGACCAAATATCTATGTATAGGAGGAAATGAGACGGACCTAAATCTAAATAATAACATGAAAATAGAAAGCTGTGAGCATTATAGGTATCTCGGAGTAGACATTAATAGAGAAGGCAGAGACTCACAAGAAATTAAAAACAGAATTTGTCAAGGAAGGAAGGCTATAAAACTTTTAAATTTTATTTGGTGGAGTGAAGAGATCTCTAGGAAAAGAAAGTATAATATATACAATTCTATTGTAAAGAGCATCTTGTTATATGGGGCAGAGGGATGGAGAATTATGGAGACAGAAAAAAAGAAATTAGCGGCAGTGGAAATGGATGCCTTAAGAAGATCATGTAGGATATCACGAATAGAAAGAACAAGAAATGAAAGAATCAAAGAAATGATGAAAATAAAAGGAAACATTTTGGACGATCTTCAAAGAAAACAATTAATTTGGTTTGGTCATGTTAAAAGAATGAGTGACGAAAGACTGCCCAAAATCGCTTTTGATTACAAAACTAATCAAAAAAGGAAACGAGGAAGACCACGAAAGGCTTGGATGGACGATATTAAAAAAGCAATGAGGATTAGAAGTCTGGAAGAGGAATGGACCCTTGACCGGAAGACCTGGAATGGACTTCTTGCAGATTCTTTCGGAAGGCGGCACCTGACACCATGAACCGAATTTATGTTTATATATATATATATATATATATAGATGTTTAAAATTGGATTTTATTAGTAGACCGCTTTTATAGATATTGAGTGAGCATATTATTTAAAAAAATACGTGGACAGACAGAATAGGTAAATCGAGTAACTTAAATGAGTTGATTCTTGAGCGGTTAGACGGGACTTTGTCGAAAATTTATTGCTGATAGAGCAAAAATTAGTGGCAGTCTTGGGAATAATATAAATATCTCCTGAAAGAGGATGTAAGTCACCCAGATCTCATATAACCACTTGTCTCATATAGACAATACTATACTGCTAAGATGAAGCACATCTAATTTCATTTCTTTCATATTCCATTCACTATTATATTAAATCCTGGCTTACAATTTTAACTACTCTGTTTTAAGACGAAATAGTTCAGATCTATCGCAATATTTCATAACGTTGTGTCGGGACGTTTTATACAGGGTGTCTCAGGAGAAAAGGTCAATATTTTGGGATGTGATAGTACAGGTCGTCTTAAGCAAAAAAGTTCCTATGAATGAGTATCCTATTCCGAATGGTTTCCGAGATAATTGAAATTTGGCACACAATTGTCACTGCGCCTGCTGGTCATTGTTTTCCTTCTCTTCCACAGCACTGCACTAAGATAGGATGAAGTGTACAGATGCTGAGTTGTTCACGAGAGACAAATTGCTCGCTCACATAATGAATGCTTTTGTGCGTATAAAGGAACGTCATGATGAACACGTCATGTTCTCACAAAAGTTGAGAAATGCATTGATGTTGTCTATGGAATTTTTGAAACTTTATTATAAACTGTAAGAAATGTGTAACTTGACAAATAAATACTAGAAACAGTAAGTAGCATCTCATTGTTATCATCCGTTTTGAAACTGTAAGCTTTCAAAATTGCTTTATCTGGGAAACCTTTCGGAATAGGATACTCGTTCGTATGTCGATACTATCACCTCCCAAAATATTGCTCCTGGGACACCCTGTATACAACTACATTCATCCTAAGTGAGTCAATGTTGATATTTTGTAGTATTGTAGTTTGGCTAAAGGAAGGAAATAGATCGCCCACATTATTAACAGGAACTCAGTGATTAAAGAAAGGAACTGGATGGATTGTAGGATTGGGACGGATCCAATTAAGCTAATTGCAAAGCTAGCATTCCATCTTTGAGTACTTCTTTGATGATGTCATTTCCAGAAAAGGAAAGCCAAATGTTTATATGATATTCGAGAATCTACATTTCTTCATCTTCTACATTGTTTGATTAAGTGGGGAATTAAAAACCTCAATCCATTCTTCTGGTAAATATTTATCTTAGTTTGGTATCGGAATGAAGCAAGCAGACCACTATCTTGCTTTCGTGTTCTTCCACTTTTCCATCAGTAAAATCATAAAAGATAAACACATGCACTTCAGATCCAGATTCCAAAAAATGAGTTATCGGTGTTGAAATTGTTAAGACAGCATTTTCCATTCGTGAAAATCAGCAGGTAATTTTCTTTCTTTTTTAGTAAAAGTTCCATTGATGAAGCTGTTCACCAGATTTCATCTACTTTATAATGGTTCCTGTTTGTATTTAATTCCTTTGTATAGAATCCCAATTCAATCCATCGGTTTTGTGTGAATAATTTCGAGAGAAATCAGTCTTTCTATGACTTAGGAATAACACTAATTGTTGAAACTTTGCTGTTGGTTCAGGCTTTGCCTTTTAACTTCTATTACGTATCGAAATGAAAGGTAGTTGAGGCTTAACTATTGTAAGGCTAAACTTTTCCTTGCCAAAACTGCAACAAAAAGGCGAAAATGTTTCACAAAATACACATACACTCTTTGACAAAAAAATTAGCGTACCCAGAACAAAATGATCCGGAATGACGAAACTCGATGTAAGGCACCGTCACAAGTAGCTGTGCCACTGATTGTAGTTGGGCTACGTTTTCCTTCTGAGAACTGCCACCAGGGCGATGGTATGACAGATGACCGCTGTATGCTTCATAATTAGTAAGGTTGCAGAGTGTAGGTCCCTGAGTTCAGAGCATGCCTCGACGACGCAGCCGACCAGATTTGAACAACTGACAGGGTTTGAAAAAGGGAAGTTGCACTGCGGCAGACAGGGTTTGCGTTCCGTCAAATTATCACCTGGACGGTTCCGATTGTATTATGCGACTATCAGAACAGTGGAGACATGAGGGAACATATATGCGGAAGGAAGTCATTATGAGAATTAGCCAGACTACCGGAAGAGACAATCATGTCATCGTCCGAAATGCGTGATTCTGGGGTGTCCCTGTCCAAATACATGTAGCATCATCATTAGCAACTCTTGTATATATCCACATGATTTCGAGGCGACTTGCACTGATCCACATGATTTAGGCGCCCTTTGCACTATCTGTCATTAATACTCCATCATCGGCGGCTTCGTTTGCAGTGCTGTAGTGAGTGGGTGTCATGGACGGCTGTGTACTGGCAACGAATTGTGTTTAATGAAGAATCCAGTTATTTTGTGGACACGGATATGTACTGGTATATGGAAAAGTATTGGACCGCCCAAATTCGGACATCATTGTAGAGCGACAGGACTGGTGGCTTCATGGTGTGGGGAGCCGTCTCGTATGATTGTCGTTCTCCACTAGTAGTGATCAGGAAATGTTGATGGAGTACTTTCTGGAATTTCCTCATGTGCTTCCCTTCATGGAGCGGCTGCAGCGGTTCCTTTTCCAACAAGAAAATGCCCACCCACACACAGTTTGGATTTCCCTGGACTGCCTCCCTTGTCTCTTTAGATCTCCAGATTTGCCGCCATTGAACTTCTGTGGGATCAGCTGGAACCTCAGCTTCGGCCGTCAACGGGTATGATGCGATCTGGAGCGGCAGCTAGAACAGCTAAGCGCTAGATGTCCTTATGGTTCATACCAAGCCGAACCGTTGCATATATCTACGCTAGGGCGATACGACGCAGTACTTAAGTTCATCATTATCATTGTCTATGCCAAGTGTCACTCCATTTCGACTGCTGCTTCGGTGTGCGCTAATTTTTTTGAATATGTATATACAGTGTGTTCCATCACGAAACTGACTGACTTCGCTAGCGTGTTCGGATGTTCTAAGCAAAAAATATAGTACACACCATACGTCGCTTAGGCGTTGTTCCCGAGATATGGACACTTCTTTGTACGAGACCGCAGAGTAAAAACTACCTGGTTACTATTTAATAATCTGTTGATTTATTGAGTAGATTTATTGCACTTATATTGAAATCACTACACCTTTCACATTTACTGTTCAAACTGTCGAACTCATGCGCTGGAAACATGCTGTGGCGCGCTCTTGCATTCAACAAACACGAGCAATGTTACAGTGAATCTAACAGCAGCATCTATTACAGCCTATAGTAATTGTTTCCGTCTCCATTCATGTACACTCTTGTTTTCGTACGATCTCTCAGATAGAAATGTGACGGTGATAAGTCGGGTGACCGAGGAGGCCATAGTATTGGCATTCTAAGTATAACTTCATCCGTTGTATCTACTAATAAACCCCTGTCAGTAAAAAACGGAAACAAAACAATGACGGATCTCGCCTTTATGCCAGACATTTTACATCTTCGCACGTTAACGGGGGAGCGACATTTCAGTCCGAATCTCGGAAACGAAGCCGAATCTACCCATGGTGTTTATTACACGTTTTGCTCTAAATACTCACCCAAACACTCCGACGGAGTTTGTGCAAAGAACCCTATATACATATCATTAGTCTACTATTACTTGAAATAGATCTGAAGATGGAGTAGATCAATATTAATTAAATATACGAATAATGTAAACTAAAGTATTGTGGTGATTTTCGTTGTTGTCCTGGCTCGTGAAAAAAGAAGTAGATTAGACTAAAGTTGGATCTAACTGGATTCTCTGTGTTCTGTTTATTCAGGGAGAGCAAGGACTTTTATAGAGAATTAACAATGATCGACCATTGGCTGAGGGCTTTCAGTTCATTGGTGGATTTAATAACTGAAATTAACTGAAGATTTAATATTACAGGGAATTATGGGAACCCTCAGCCGTTAAAATTCAAAAGTAAACAAACAAGAAAAGATGGTTAACGGTCATAATTTGAAATTTACAAGTGATTAGATTATAATTGATTGGAACAGTAAAATACATATAAAAGTAAATAAGATAAAATAGAATAAGCAAAATAATTATAATATAGTTATAAAAACTCATCACAGTATTTTCAATATTGTAGAAATCTCAACTACCTAAAACGAGATTAATAATCTTGTATTTAATGAAAGAAAAAAAAAATTCAGAATCTAATTTTATCGAAAATTCCGAATCTCCTTTTCTTGAATCCGTGTTCGACGCCATTTTGAATCCATCGATCTGACTATTTAATTTTCCTAATTCTTACCAAGGACAGTCGAATTCGTTTAAGACAATTGAATCTCTCTGGCTCCTTATTAATATTTAATTCTCTTCCTGCATTAGTTCTCTCTCAATCACCGTTATTTACTGTTAAACCTTTACTTAATCGCTTCTTGGATTTAAACGCAATTCAAATCTCATTACTCGACGAAGTGATGGCATGGAATTGGAGACGTAATTAATTGTTAATTGATGCTTTTAAAATCATATTTAAAGCCTCGATTAAATCAGATCCCTTTTTTTTTCAGTTTTAGTTTTCCTCTAATTTAAGCAAGAAATTCTTCAAGAACTTGAAGTCTACTTTCTTGTTGCATTTTTATTTTTTGAAGTCGTATTAATAGTACCAAAAAACAATCTAAAAAACAATATTAAATTTTTCATTTTCTGAAAACCAACTAAATCCGTAAGTATAAGGTGTTCATAATTAATGTTCACATTTCGAAAGGCTGTAACTGCAGAACCAATCAGCGAAACGACTTCATATTTCACGTGAGGACGTCCGTGGCGATGGAATTTTGTTTGGCGCAAGATAAAAAAAATACTTCCGAAATAGAAAAGTTACATTTTTTCTTTTCCATAAATTTGCTTGTTAAGTTTCAAGAAGATTCAATCACTTGTTCAAAAGTTTTTGGAGGGAAAGCACACATACATACTGATTTTAAGAGTCTGACTTTCCTTATTCAACGTATAGTTTTTTTGTTTGTTTCGGACCACGCTACGGACCAAGCGGCTAGCCTGTCCCAACGACATCAGGAGGAGACTAGAACAGACAAGGGGGACGAGATTCTCATCTCGACCAGAATAAACCTGGACGAATAAGTTCCTGGGAGAAACGGACGAAACACAGAAGAAGAAAGAAACAGCCATGACCTCGCCGGGATTCGAATCCAGGTGTCCGGCATGTAGGCCACACGGCAGATCGCCGTCTAGACCGCTCGGCCACGCCGGCACGGCTATTCAATTTATAGTTTTATGTTATTAGTATGTAATTTTTTGTTTGTTTGTTTTTAACGTTAAAAAAAATCATTAATATATAAATCTCCTTGAATATTATTATAAAGTAACATTCAAATAATTAAAACTTAGTTTTTTATGTGTGTGTTAATTTTTAGGGCTGTGTAATGGATTTGTGTTAACTGGGAGAAGATCCTTTAATTCCTTTTGAAGACTTACAGAAACAAACTGGGACAATAGCCTACTGTCCATTGTCTACCTTGACGCGATTCAGCTGTTAGTTGCTATGTGAAAACGATGAACAAACTGAGATGGGCTACAACCAAGACGCATTAGCGAGCGTGGTGAGCAATGGCCAACACCTCCAAGTTTTGTACTGTATATCGAAACAAGAAACCAAGGCCCTCATTCCCGGGATGGATGATCCCTGACCATGGCAGCGGTCAATAGTACAGAGGATGCAAAGAATCAACGGGTTACAGGACTAGGTTGCTATTCGTTGATGACATTGGCTACGTACAACTACAGGGTGTCCGACAAGTCTCGCATCTTAGGGGATATCATTTGTTTGTCAACAACAATTAAAACAAAATTATGATGTCACCTATGATGCGGGACTTGTCGGACATAATTTTGTTTTAATTGTTGTGTTAATTGTTGTTTTAATTGTTGTTGACAAACAAATGATATCTCCTATGATGCGGAACTTGTCGGACACCCTGTAGAACACTATCGAGTGAAGGAAAACTGCAGGAGTAGTTGAAGAGCTCAGCAACATCAAATGAGATGCTGTGGGACTTAGTGAAGTCAACGAAAAGAAGAAGAGTTGTCGGAACTAAGGAGTGGACATCTTATCCCCTACAGTGGTTCAAAATAAATGAAAGGAACAATGGAGTTGGCTTCATAATTAATAAACGGCTAAAAAACAATGTGATGTCCATTGGCAGTAATTCAGATAGAGTGGCAACGCTTGTTTTATAACTATCAAAAAGATATCAGTTTAAGATAATTCAAGTTTATTCTCCAGCAACTAATCATTCTGACGAGGAAGTTGAAGATTTTTATGAAGAGATACAAAAACCTAACGAGAAAGGTAAAGAATTATTAGGGGGGATTTCAAATTGGAATTATTATGGGAGTAAACAATATTAATGGTGACTACTTAAGCCATCTTAGTATTCGAAAGATGTAGTTCTCGTAGCAAAAGATGCTTCGGATTGCAGTTGATGATACAAGAATTTGCCAATGAAAGTTTAAAAGTTGGAATAAAGCTAACCTCAAAGAAAACAAAGATTTTTGTTTAATAGGTTTATGAATAAGCAACCAGTTAAAGTTGGTAATTCTGAATTAAAGGAATTAAAGAGGTTAGCAACAATAAGTATATTTTTGACAACAAATTATACCAGAATTAATCACAAAATTGAAATTGCATGGAATTTCTTTGTCCGAAGTATTGTAATAATGAAAGAAGCGATGTCACTATGCTTAAAGAGAAAAGTTTTAACCAATGTATTTCAACAGTTCTAATATACGGAGCAGAGACATGGACGTTGACCAGGAAAGCAATTCAGAGACTGAAGACAAAGAAGCTTGGAAAGATGTACGTTAGGAATCACACGACGAGACCGCAAAGAAATGTATGGGTGAGATAGCAAACCAGTGTCTGATATTATTATCAGTACGAAGTAGCTCAAATGGAATTGGGATGGCCATGTAGCAAGGCATAATGATAATAGATGGTCCACACGAATTCTATGCTGGATCTCCGAGGAATGAAAGGAGGCCGAGAAAGCGTTCAGAATGTAGAGTGGGTGGATTAAATTAAAAGTATTGTTGGTGTAGACTGGAAGAAAAAGACTGAAAGAATTGGAAAACTTGGAGAGACCTTCATCCTGCAGTGGATTGAAAATGGTTGAAAATGATGATGATGATTTAGCTTTTAGATACATAGGATTATCTTCAAAGATAGAATTAAATGCTGAAGATATAACAGAAACTTAAAGAAATTTATATTGAGCGATGTTTCAAGCTTCAACGCAGAATGGGGAATTTTGTTCTGCCGAAGACACTTTT
>JAFIDM010010028.1:18295702-18333722 GCA_023159025.1 Thereuonema tuberculata | reverse complement strand
TAATGAAGGTATGTCCTCCCAAGGTTTTTTTTTTTGGGGGGGGGGGTTGAACAGATAGGTTTCCTTGGGGTGTCTACTTAATTATATTAATCTTGGGCCCCCCCCCGAAAATATATTCTATATACGCCACTGTCTCCACCGTATTTGAAAAATTCTTCCCTGTTTTTTGTATGTAGACGAAATGAACACGTGAAGTTCTTCCACACAGGCGACTGCGCGCCATCCATTAACAAGTTATTTTTCTGTTTTGAAACTCGATAATAATTTAAATTATAACTTAATAATTACTAACGAAAGAAAATGATACTAATTTGGAATGAATTTCATTAGAACGTATTTAAACGATTTCGAGATCTATTGTGATGAATGAATTTGTTTGAAAGTAGGGGATAATCATGGCCCGTTGCACCATTGAAGTTCAGGAGCTGAACTACGTTCAAACTGCAAGATGAACGGCGATCATTCTTAAACCTATTGCGCCAACAACGTTTAGTGATGATCTCGGTTCAAAAGCGTCGTGAAGTTGATTACTCAACGATTACTACATTAGTAATATTCCGCATCGTTTTTTTTTACATTCTAAAATGTGTTATGTACGATTCAATTATATCAATTAAAAGAATTTTTTTTTCGTCTCTGTGTAAATAGGGACTCGGCAGAATTCAGTTTTTTAATTCCTGAACTCCATTTTCGTAATGAGATTGTTAACTGCTGAAACAAAGGACAACTGTTGAAAACAATCCAATGGGTTGATTTCCCGCAACGAAAGACGAATCTTTTAACCAATCAAGAATCAGCTTTGAACGCATGACGTACTTCGGCTGCTATGAACCAAGATCACAGAACCTCAGTTCAGTTGTGCCTGCTGTAGCTTGGTGCGACAAGGCTGAACTTCAATTTGAGGTTCAAGCTGAACTCGGTTGATGGAAACCGTAGTTAAACACTACTTTGATGCAACCGGGCATCAGTAATTATTTTGTCGACTTTTTCCCTCTGTTATCTTCTTTTCAAAAGGTAAATTACAAATTTAATGTAAACATCGAACAAACTGTTACTTGTGACGGACTGTGTGAAGACCCAGCTCAGTGAAGTACAACAAGATATAGTTAAAGTTAAAGTTGCGATCAGGCCCAGAGGACCGCGCAATGCAGCTCCAATGCAGCTTCAGTGTTCAGAAACCTACAGGACAAAGTTGAGGACGAGGGGTCGGCCCGTCGCTCGCCCGCCTTTAACTCCCGGGAAAGAAACCCGGTACCCATTCTATAGAGGGCTGGGTAGACCCTAGGGCCCGTTTGGAGGAGAAAGAAGCGTGGAAAAATTCCCGTCCTCCGCCGAGGCCGGGAACCGAACCCGCCACCTCCAACCCGCAGCCAAGCGCCCTTACCCACTCGGCTATCGGGCCCAAACAACAAGATATACCATGAACAAATGGACAAAACATCGACCCTTCAACTAACAAAACATCAAAAATAAATTAAGAATAAAAAGGGTCTAATAATTACTCCACCCTAGCATTACGCTTAGTTTGGTAAAGACTAATTCTAACAGAGGTTAAAATGTCGCAAGAAAAGTGACACAAGTCAAAAAAAGGTAGGGATAGTGACTAGTAAACCAATCACAGTGCTTCGCAACGGCTTCTGAGTCCCTTTACTTTAGAATAAACTGCGCCGAGATGGTCTATAAAATGCTCGCGCGAGTCTATTTGCGACCCCATGCTATCTTACCTACCCAAATTTGTATGGAGCAATCGTCATTCTTATCTCAAACCTTGTTAATACACTGAATTTCTAATAATGATTTAAAAAAACAAAACAAACTGAAGTTGATGATGGGATCGAACCCACGACCTTCGCATTATTAGCACGACGCTCTAACCAACTGAATTAACAGGCCACCTACAACATTCATCATTCAGGCCACCTACAACATTCATCATTCAGGCCACCTATAACATTCAACATTCAGGCCACCTACAACTGAGCTAACAGAAGCCGTTGCGAAGCATTGTGGGATATGTGTCCACAGACAAACAAACCGGGGATATAAGGCGTCTTTCAGAAGCCTGAAAATGAAATTTTCTTGTTTTATGTGGATTATGATGTTCGTAGCATATCGGTCTTCAATCAAGAAAACGGACACAAGTCAAATGGCAATAGTGCTTCGGGGAATTTCACAAATGTCGCAGAAAATCTCATCGTTTTTAAAAAACCTACAATTTTCAAATACTCCTCCTGAAAAGCTTCGTTTTTTGACTTGTGTCACTTTTCTTGCGAAGGTGCGATATAATCATCAAATTTAACGTGCGTCATGACAATGTATACAACAAGGAAACATAATACCGGATATACTGGGCGAATTCCACTGACGAGGGTTAAACAACCGGAAACAGTGCTTTCTGGATTCGCAGTATTAAATACAAAAAACAGCTCAGTAAATTTTTTAATATATACAAATTCTTCTTACCTTCTTAACTTATTGAAATGTTATAAAAAATACAAATTTTCGAAAGGAAAAATTACGTCCTTTCTTTTTCAAGTCATTGTCAACCAGTAATAAGGAGTGAATATGAATTAAAACTATTAAAATCACCATTTTGTACAATTCTATTATTAATACAACAAAGCCAATCGTTATATTTGTTAAGACCCCATATGACAACTAACAACTATTGTGCCAATTCTCGAACAATTTTTGATTGTTTCTTAGATATATTCATCAAATCACTCGCCAATTTCACAAACCTTTCATCGAAAATTATTCCATCATTCCTGTTTATATTACAGTATACGTCTCGATATCTCGAAGTCGAAGGGACGCTAAAAAAAATTCGAGATAGCGAGTTTTCGAGATAACAAGGTCGAGATTACATGGATATGTAATATCAAGGGGAAAAATAATTTTTCGACACATCAAGGTTTTCGAGATATCAAAGTTCGAGATATCGAGAGTACACTGTACTTTCTTTAGAATTTCTTACAGTTGAACTTTGTTTATTTTTGTATGTTTCTGTTTCCTTGTTGTATATATTGTCATGGCACAGGTTAAATTTGATTTTTAATGCATATTCCGTTTTACTAAGAGTCAAGGAAAAAATAAAATCTCATATTATGAGAACATATTATGAATTTCTCTTCATTCGATCTTCAACCTTTTTTGACTTCCTTCAAGCTTTTCCAAATAGCGAGGTTTCACTGATTTTTAATGGAATATCCAAATGAAATGTGAGGCTTCCAGTGTGTTTGTGCGTTCGGCACCTTAGTAACTTTTGAATCGCTAGATAGATCTTCTTGAAACTTGGTGGACATATTTAAGGACTATGGACGATGTCATTTATAAATTTGAAATCTTTTCCAAATGGGTATTTGTCGAGTAATTAATGTGAGAAGGAGACAAAAATTCCCAAAGAAAAGCATTGGAATATAAATGGATTTGTATCCTACTTCGGTTAATACCTCAATGTCTTAAAAAAATGAATAAATTTGTTTAGATGGTCCGTTCTTGATTCAAATTAATAATCTCATTGAACAGCTGAAGAAAATAATGCGAACTGATTTTTTTTTTTTTTTTTCAGAAAAATGGAACTTTTTTCTTCTATTTGTTTTTCAGTGGATATTATAGATATTATAATTCGAAAATAAATCTAGGGATTTTCGTTTTTGACGTTTTCACGAGTATTAAAAAATTAAAATAAAAAAATAAGAAATCACATTTTATGGAAAGTGGGCTTTAAGTTCTCGAACTTCTGGTTTTTAATTCTCATTTTGCAAGAAATTTTCGATGATAAGGTTGTTATTTATACCAAGACAAGATGCAAAGATGTCCAGACGTGCAATATTTACAGTATTTGAATTACCTGAACAGTACGACAAAACAATACTATATTTGACTATGGACGAACAAAACAATACAACATTTGAGTTTTTATGGAAATGAACTCGTAATGTTTACTGAAGATGGATTTAACTGTAATCTAAGATTAATCCTTAATAATTATAAAAGGGAGAATCATTAAGTTTGTCTGTCATTTTATCACGCCTCAACGGCTTCACCAATCTCAATGAAATTTTGCATGCAGGTAGTCTATGACACAGGGATGGATAAATCCTTCATCCCAGACTATCAAGTAGTTTCTGTGGGATACGATGCTACTGTATATCTATATGGCACCACAGCAGATCTGAATGAAAAGCTTCCCAAATCTGGGAACAGATGGCGCTACTGCAGTTTGGTGGACAATCAGTGCATTTAAAACATTCGCAAAAACTGGCGACAGATGGCGCTAGCGCTGTTTTAATAAGTGCGTTTATGAAGGTTCTTTGCAGGCGCGGATTACGATTAACTCACGATATATCTGATAATTCCATTGGGCGACCTACATGATGATAAATATACGGTTAATTAACACGCTATAATGGTCACGTGATGTTTTACCAACTGGGGAAGGTTGGAAGTGATAGTGCTGTGGAGAAGACCACAAAAGGCTAGAAGTCGTATATTCCCCGATCTCGATAGTAATTTGCTAAATAAATATGTAACTGTTGTTACGTTACATATGCAAGGCTTCCAGAGAGAAGCGACGGTAGCGGGTAGTTATCTTATATGGAAAAGTACTAATATATGCACACGTCATCACTCTCATTATAGTTGAGGAAAATAATAGCAAAATATCCTGAGAAGTTGGAGTTAGATATTAATATTTTATTTATAATAATAATGGTATCTTTGAAATTCAAGTAATTTATTTTTAAATGTTTTTAGCGAATATTTAATTTATAAGTACTCTGAAGGAAACGTGCTGTAAATGTCTTAAAGGAATACGCACCTCATGTATTATTAGGGATTAATAATATATTTTTATAAATTTAATATTACCGAACTGTTTGAGCTAAAATAATAATGTTTCGACGTTTTAGACTTAGGTTGAATTTTACTTCAGAAATGAAAGATTAAACGTAAAATGGGATATTTTTGATACATAAGAAGAAGACTAAATTAAACGTAATGTATTAATAACATAAAAGTATTTTGAGGGATTAGCTTCAAAAATATTAATATTTGGATTTTTATTAATTTTTTATAAGCCCAATTTCTTAAAAATTAGTTATATTCGTTGTTGTGGTTACAAATTTCAAAATGTAGGAAAAAAAATATATATCTTTTCTGAAGACGCAATTATGATTGTAATTTAAAAACTATAAATCTCTTTAAGCTAAAATTTTAGAGGTAGATGCGTGACTTTATAAAGAAGATCTTTATTGATTTTAGTAAAAATAAGACAAATAGGCAGAACTTGGGCTAAAAACTGTCCAAAAAATGCCAAAAAAATTATTTTTTTTAATAGATTACATTAAAAACTGGCATACCAATTATATATTGTTTTGTTTTTTATCTGTAAAAGGATTTCAATTTATTTCCGTATAAGCCAGGTAATTATAAAAGCAAAATCCCTTTTTTCTTATTTTTTGGTTTTTGTAGACTCATTAAAAGTTGCCGTTGTAGCGAACCGGAACTGCCTCCCACAAACCAATGACGAAATCTAATGAGAAAGTATTACTCACATCAGTATTTCTTTAAAAAAGCATAAACAAATTTATACGTAGCAAATCAAAAATATGAAGTATGAAGGTCTTCATTATGCGAATAAACTACCAATTTTTGCTAAAAATCTTTCAATTCATGGCAAAAAGACATTTTGAGTATTTTTTTTTTGATGAATCATTATTACAATGGTTGTGATATATAAAATCTTAAAATACAGGGTGAGTTGAAATGATTTGAATGAGTTCAAAAAATTCACGGTAAAAACTGTATTGAATATTTTAATAAATGAATTGTACATTTGGATACAGCAACTTTGGAAGTTTTTTTCCAGATCTCATAACTGTTGAATATGAGCACCTTTCGTCACACGACAAATGTCAACAAATGTCAACACGGTACTCAAAATTCCTCTCAAACGCGAAGTAGCACGGGTCTGTCGAGTTAAATGATGCGTCGTTAGACACATAACTTCTGCTATCTACCGTAATGTGGCGTTGTAGACAATATGGTTGCCACAGGAGAGGAGAAAGCGTTCTGTGTCTCGTCATGTTAAACTGAATAGCTGTTGCCACAGCTGGAGACCGACAGTGATGGATTCATTTTCCAGTAAGACGGGGCACCATCTCATTTTCACATTGCCACCACCTAAACGAACGATTACCGAACGGTGGATCGGCCGTGCGGGTTCTTGCGATCATCAGTTGATGACGTGGCCACCCTGTTTCCCGGATCTCACTCCTTGGGAAGACTTCATATGGGAGTATGTTAAAGAACTGTGGTTGTACCTCTCTTACCAATAGATCTGGGCGATTTGAAGATGCGCACCCGCGCTGCAGTTGCCACAATCGACAGATCCATGCTACTTCGCGTTTGGAAGGTATTAAACAGTTATGATGACAGTTATCGTGTGACGAAAGGTGCTCATTATTCAAAAGTTATGCGATCTGTAAAAAAAAAAAAAAAAAAAAAACTTCCGAAGTTCCTGTATCCAAATATAAAATTCCTTTATTAAAATATTCAATACAATTTTTACAATGAATTTTTGAAATCGTTCAAATCATTTTGACTCATCCGTTATATAAAAATAAGTTTCTGTTCGTCTGAAACTATGCATTCTAACACCTTCTGGCTTAAACTTTGCTTTAAAAAAAAAAAAAGCAACAACATTACAAAGGCAAATTTTGGAAGTCTTTACGGCGACTTCTTTAATCAAGCTAAAAATTAAGAATAAAAATGCCGAAAACAGAAAAATATGAACACGTAACAAAAACGAGATAAAGCACAACAATTTTAAAGGAAAATAAAATAATTATTACAAGAAATTATTACAATAATATAACTGCATGCTAAAACTCAATATATCGTTATGTATTATTTAAATGACGAATTGTCTATCTTCCCAAAGATGTAAAGATATTATCAATCGGGTGCAGTTATGCAATGTGGAACCAACTACCATTTTGCGGATTTCTATTGTAAGGCGTGCCTGAATGTGTGTAAAACTGCCGAGACCTGTAGCATTACTCTGAAAGAACAATGTAGAAGGTTTACAATGCAACAATTAGTTGTGGGATAATGTAAACGTAGAATTTTATTTTTAGGCTCCGTTAAAACAGCTCTAGACGAAAAATTATTTTTGGAATTTAAAAAACTATCCCCCGTGCACGGTTCGTTTGAAGAATGATTTTCGTAAAACATTTTCTCCTTGTTTTACGAAAATCATTCTTCAATCGAACCCGTGCACGGGGGATAGTTTTTTAAATTTTTTTTTAGTTTTTAAAGGAAACACTTGAGAAAGGGCCTTAACAATAAGGAAGGCCCGAAACGTAGTGGATTTTTAGGTAATTAAATTTTTTTAATTCTTATGATTAGGTGCTTATAGTAGTTGAGATAATTTAATAATTTCCCAAGCACGTAAAAAAATTTTTGTAAATTATTTTTGGAGTTGGTTCCGTAATTGCATCCAATAGTAAGACCTTGATTTCTGTTGATGCACTCCAAAAATCCGAATACATAGAGTTTCTATAAGTTTCCTCTTTTTCATCATGTTTTATCTGTTTCAAAAATATGTTTTCTTATATTTCTCTTTTTAGTAATATGTTGTTTTTTTTTTGGTGAAGTAATGTTTAATTAATATGTTTGTGACTCTTTATTGTACCTTTGGTTTATTCAAAAGGTGACAAATTTTGAATTTGCTTAGGACCTTACGAATGTCATGGGGGTACGTGCTACGTATTTACAATTTTTTTTTGGCCGTGTAATTAAAGTACAAGAAAGTGAAAAAGGGCTTTAGACCCCGATAGAATTACGACATCTTGATAATCTCTCTATATAGAAAGAAAAGTCCTGACTCACTAACTCATTCACTGACTCATCAACGTCCAGCCCAAACCCTTGGACCTAGAAAGCTGAAATGTTGCACAGAGGTTCACTTTATGATGTAGACAAAGAATAAGGCCTGATTTTTCGAAATTCCCACGGGATAGGGAATAAAGAGGATTTATATTTTCGCTTTAAAGTTGCCTTATCGATATACAGATGTGTGGCGCCAACCCGCAATACATCTGAGTTATCCGGAGAAGGTCTGGGAACGGGCTGGGAACTCGTACATTTTCCAATCTCGATCTTAATTTGTTAAATAAATAAAGTTTTTTTTTTTTTTATGCTATCTATGCAAGGGTTCCGGAGCGAAGCGACATGAACAATGATGTGGTGCCGGTACGCACCGAAGTGCGAGCTTCGTATCCGAAGCATCCGTGTTGCAGGGAGCGCTAGTGTTCCCAAGATGGCGAACCCTTAGCAGACTCCCGAGAATTTCAAGGGAAAGATACTGGGGTGGTTTCCCGTGGCTTTCCCCAGGACGCCATTAAGGAATGACGTCAGACCGAAGAGAAAGTGAAGAAGAGGCTGGACAACACAGGAAAGGAAATTGAAACAGCCATGCCACTGCCGGGATTCGAACCCAGGTACTGGCGCACTGGCCGCCACGGCAGCCCGCCGCCGAGACCGCACGGCCACGCCAGCACAGAGACATGAACAATATACAAGTTCATTTTCTGTATGTAATGCATTGCTAAAGACACAATACTCAGAAAATTTCAAATGAAACAGAATAAATTAATTTCTAGAGGCTTATCTGAAACGTTAATACATGCAGATAATCCTTAGCTTTTAAAAATCCATTAATATTTTCTAGATAATAAGCCGTCAATCACAGAACAATTGTCGAATATTTTTGTACTTTTATTAGAAAGAGGAAATTACTGAAAGCTACACAAAATTTATATTTCAAAATTACTTTTTATTTATAAATAAAATCAAAAAAACTGAAAATATTTTAATTTATACTGTTAATGCTAGCAGATAGGCACGTAAACGATGAGGAGGCAACAAATAGGACCGAGCTCCTGATCTATGTCGATCTCACACACAATTTTATAGCGAAGGATAGTGGGGCTGTTTCGTGTGTTATAAAATTCGTGTGTAATATTCAAACCATGTGTAGGGACATGGCTAAGGATCGATATATTCCTAATGAACCCATGTCCGGAAACGCCCCATTAAAGAGCGTTTCACGTGGATCCGAAAATCGGATGGTCGGGTCCACGAATCGGACGTATTCTCTTTCATATGGCCACGAAACTCTCTCCCACATCGTCTATACGACAATAATATTCAAATCGTTCGTATAGAAGACGTTTCGTGGCCATGTGAGAGAGAATGCGTCCGATTCGTGGACCCGACCATCCGATTTTCGGATCCATGTGAAACGACCTTAAGTCGCTAGGTGGTCCTAAAGTGAGCCTTTCCAAGAGATCATATTCTTTGTTACACCATAAGAAATGTTTTGCAGGAGAGCCAACACCTGTTCAGCAGGCGAGCTATTTTTGTTGAAACAATTGAAATAAACAAAAATAGTTCGCCTGCAAAACATTTCTTATGGTGTAGCAAAGAATATGATCTCTAGAAAAGGCTCACTTTAGGACCACCTATCGCTTTAATGGGGGGTTTGCGGACATGGGTTCACTAGGAATATATTGATTCTTAGCCTTGCCCCTACACGTGGTTTGAATATTACACCCGAATTTTACAACACCCTATATATATAAGAATAATTTTTTTCAAATGCCAAAAATGACAGGATAGTAAAAGACATCTACAAACGTGTCCTTGAATGATATTGGTTATTTAAACATTCCAGAGTTCCAGAGAAAAAAAAGAAGGAAAAAGAGAAAGACACGCGTCACCATCGGGTGTTCGGCAGTAACAGTGGTTGTCTACATTACGACAGTACTGAAATTTTACATGAATGAAAAACACTAATATAATAGAAAGTATTGAAACACATACAAAATTTGTTATTTAAGTCATTTTTTTTTTTTGCAAACAATAACTAAAATTTTTGCAACATTACTATTTTGCAAAAGATGTCAGATGTTATTTTAATACCCACATTGTAACACTTTTTTTAACCTTGATAACGACTATTAAAACGAAACCATTGTTTAACGTTTTTTTAACTAATCTGATATGCTTATTTCATTGTGGAATTTCATAATTACTAACAGGTAATATAAATATTAAAAGATAATAATCGTACAAGCTATTTCAATAAAATTCTCAAAAGTCTGTGAACCAACAACAATTTTGTTTTATTTGAATTATAGTCAGCTTTGTTAAATGTTTATAATGATACTAAAACTTATTCTAAACAATAAGGAGGTTTATAAGAACAACGCTTGATCAATAACACCGCCCTGCGAAAAAAAAAAAAATTTCTCCGGCAAAAGGTTGAAGAGCTGATTTACCCTAATTTAGGTGTGTTGAGTTCAAATATGTAAGCCGTTTTTGCCTATCACGTACAGTTTTTTTGCTATTTGAAATCCAAATTTTACACATTCCTGTAATTTCGATAGAAAACACCATAATAGAGAATATATGTAATTTTAATGGGACATGATCAAATTGCAACGAATATACAAAAAAGTAACATGTTCATTGCTAGAATGTATGAATCTCACTTCAAGAACACTATTGTTTGCTGCACTTTGATGTGAATGAACGCTGTGTAGATTTGCGTTTGTGTTCCTCAGTAGTGACAGAGGTACCGAAAGCAGGGACTACTTCTATCAAAACTATTCAATTACTGCTTCATAATTCCCAATTTAATATATAAAGGGGGCAATAACACACTTTGAGGCTCAATTAATGGACGATTTACAATGTTTTTTTCTCCAGACACGAACTGTTTCCTCTTGGGCCACTCAGACACTAACCAGTGACGATCCCTGTACCTGTCTGGTAACTGTATTGGTGGTTTTGGGACAGGAATATCGGGTCCATGTGGTACGGGGGTTATGTCAGATGGAAGGCAGGGATACATAATGTGCTTTTTGTTTTTCATATTGAATCCGGACACTTTACATACACAAAAATAACAGTCGTCAAAATGATTTGTTTGTTCCCGCCAAACCATTGGGATTCCGAATGGCATTGATGGCAACAACCCTTTATACATTGCCGCAGGTTTTCTACACACGTTTTACACACAATATGGGGTGCGAAATTCTTGTCCTGATCACGTAACTTCATGTTAAAATATACCAAATAGCTGAATTAGCATACACATGAGATGGATTTATGACAAATCTGTACGTGATACGAAACAACTGGTATTATTTTTTACATAAGGACACTAAATGTAACCTATATCACATACAATTACTTTTGCCGGAAAATCTTCGCAGGCCGGTGTAATCAGCACCAAGTGAAATTACAGATGATGAGAAAAAGCATTAATCTTTGTAATCCGCTAATGTATCTTCCGACCCTCGTTTTTTACAGTATTAATAAGGTATGTTGACAATTTTAAATACTTCAAAATAGAGCGAATTGTCAAACTTTTTATTTTTGTGAAAAAAAAAATATTTCTAATAAAAATTTTCAATCAGTTTTCTTCAGTCAGATAATTTTAGCTTCTGAAAGACGCCTTATATCCCAGGTTTGTCTGTCTGTGGACACATCCCACAATGCTTCGCAACGGCTTCTGTTAGCTCAGCTGTAGATGGCCTGAATATTGAATGTTGTATGTGGCCTGTTAGCTCAGTTGGTTAGAGCATCGTGCTAATAACGCGAAGGTCGTGGCTTCAATCCCCTCATCAACTTAAGTTTTTTTTTTTTTTTATTTTAATCATTATTAGGAATTCACTGTATTAACAAGGTTTGAGTTAAGAATGACGATTATTCCATATAAATAGGGGTGGGTAATAGCATGGGGTCGCAACAGACTCGCGCGAGCATTTTCTAGACCATCCCGGCGCAGTCTATTCTAAAGTAAAGGTGACTGAGAAGCCGTTGCGAAGCATTGTGATTGGTTTACTAATCACTATCCCTACCTTGCTTATTTTAAAAATTTGAATCGATCTAGTTTTTGTTATTTTTTTTTCATCTGAAGTAAAAAACAAATGAGAGTATTTCTGAATTTCTCATGGACCACTAACCCTTGCAAATTAAAGTTTTTTGTTCGGAATTGATGGTTCTGTGTCTGGGCTATTGAATCTTTCAATAACCTTCCCTCCGAACGAACGTGGAGTAAAAATAAAAGCAATCTCTATGTCACAGTCCCCGCGCTGAATAAAGATCCTCCCAGAATGCAAAGCAGGTTATAGATTGTCCTTTCCTGGGCGACCGCTAACATTGAAACAGAAGAGAAGCGACCTCTTCTCTTTCAATGTTAGCTGTCGGCCAGGAAAGCTCAATCTTTAAGCTGCGTTGCATTCTGGGAGGATCTTTATTCGGTGCGGGGACTTTAATTCCTGATAAAACTTGGCGATGGAAGAAATCGAGCTGCGTCAACAGAATTGATTCAACTTCATTACTGAAATATTATAATTAATTGAATTACATTTTGGTTTTGTTGACATCAGCCGTTCTTTATCTAAAAAAAATTATTTTTGCCTCGGTAATGACGCCATCTATATTTGTATTCTACGATTTAAATTAAAAATAAATTTTAATAATACTAGGTGTGTTGTTAATGATGTTGGAAGAAACTGTAAATTCTAAAATTTTTGGAATAAAAAGATTTACTTAATAAATTTACGCGCCTGATATTTCTACAAAATGATGACTACGAAGGCACCGAAAAGATTTCGCACCTCGAGCTTTCATCGAGGAATGACTGGAACGGCTGTTTCGTCCTCTTTAGGACTCATCAGTCGAAGCTTAAAGACAAACTCCACCGATGACAGGTTTAGAAGGTGTGAACATATAAGAATCCCATTCTCGCTCCTGGAAGTGGGACCCCACAAAAGTAAAACACAATCAAAAATATACAGTAATAGAAAAAATGTCAAATCCTTGGCCTGCGATCCGTTAGGCTCAAAAGGAATTGGTCTACAGCATAAAACAAAGTTTTTAAACTAACCAGTTTAAGTGATAAAGTAATAATAACAAAAAGATATACTATTAAAAAAAAAAAATATTTGGATAAAAAGATATCCAAAGTTGCTCATCTAAGGACACAATTTATATCAAACTCATAAGGTTTAAATTCTTGGAGGGTTAATTTTCTAGTGCTGCGCATAGAATATATCTTTTCTCATTATTCAATAATGGCAATAAGAGGATTTTATGGGTTTAAGAGGATTAAAAGTTTAGAATATCTGCTGTTTGTTTTCATTGTTTTAAAAATTGATTTTGTTTTATGATTCTTAGGAAGTTTAATTAAAATTTCAATTTGTGGAATTGGGGACAGAGTACTCTAACAAGGGAATGGTTATGTTGATCAGCTCGAAACATCCCTTGAAATTTTCATCATTTATTTAGGACCTTAAGTAGTTGACGTATACCAAATTTTAGCTGCTTTTTTGCACTGAAAGCAGCTAAAATTTGGTGTATGTCAACTACTTAAGTTCATAAATAAATAATAAAAATTCAGTGCTTTATTGCACTGAAAGGAGGTTAAAAAAAATGCTAAAGTTACAAGAAATAGTGATGTGACGTCAACACTCTTTGCAAGCCACGCATGACGTCACTCCTAATTTTCATTGTGTTGTGGATTTTAACAAATTATTACATTATTAATAGCAGTAGTAAGTTAGATATTTGCTTAACTTCAATGTTTATAAACATTTTAGTTCCACAATCTTACGATTTTGAAATGTTTTCTAAATTTACGAATTATTTTCCATTGTTATTGAAAACATTCCTTTATTTTTGCTAATTTCTTTAGGTTATTGTCATTATTTTTATTGGTAATTATATTTAACGTTAACGTTACGTTACAGTTAAACGTTACGTAAATTTCTCTTCCATTTTTTAATTTTAATATTTTTTTTAATTTTTTTTTCTATGTAAATAATATTCTCTTAAATTACAAATGTGGCCACACTATTCAGTTATTGCTCTTATTTTATAAACAGTAATTATAATAGTATCATTTTAAAATTAAGTATTTTGCTCTGCCGTGCCATCCTTCATGTCTAACTAGCGAGAGATAGAGTGACGTCATGCGTGGCTTGCAAAGAGTGATGACGTCACATCACTATTTCTTGTAACTTTAGCATTTATTTTAACCCCCTTTCAGTGCAAAAAAGCAGCTAAAATTTGGTATACGTCAACTACTTAAGGTCCTGAATAAATTATAAAAATTTCAAGGGATGTTTCGAGCTGACAAACCCAACCATTCTCTTGGAAGTACTAATAGACAATATAATCTAATTTGTTCATTGACAAAGAAGAGTATCAATTGGTTTTTCATTCTGAAGCTCCTTTAAGTCATTCATAAAAAGCTTAAATTAAAATAATAATGAAAATTGATAAGGTCAAAACTGAGGTCCAAAAACTGATTGAGAAAAGGTTAGAGTAACAGTGAAGAAAGAAGAATAGGAATTAAAGATTAAGATAATGATTGCATACAAAAAAAAAATCAAAGAAACTGATAATTAGGCAGGTTTTTTTTTGGGAGGGGGGTCAAATCCACAATCAAGTGGATAAGATTTTTCTTGATCGGAAAAAGTTTTTTTAGATAGGATAACTACATATGAGATTTCACTTGCTTTACAATAGTTTATAAGAAAACATACCAGTAAAACGTAACTAAACAAAACACAAATATTCACTGAGCTATTTTTGTTATTTGTACTGTTTCGAGGTTATCTGATCTTTCATTAGTCTGTTCCGCCCAGTAAATCTAGCTTAGTGAGATAACTTCATTCGTTCTGTATTATCCATCTATTGTTTTCGTTTAACGTTCTAAGCTAATTAGTTTTTGAGACAGCAGCATGACTGTACAGCTCTTTGACAATGCATTTGGGCAATTTTTGACTTTGAATGGAGTATAAAATCTATACTAAACGTTTCCTGTTTATTAACATACATCTAGTACTTAAATTTCAGTTTCTTAGGCTAAATTGTTTCATCACGTATCGACACATTGCATTTTGAAATCTTTTAAGAGTTCTATATTTTTTATTATTATTATTTTAACTTCAGAAGTAAAACGATATACCAAACCTGTACCATAGTTCTCTAAGTCGATATCAAAGTCATGGGTCAGTGAATAAAGCAAAAATAGTAGAAAATTTTATAGGAAACTTTCATTTGAAACGAAAACAAGTTTATTAAGCTTAGTAAATAAAGTAAGAAGCTGCGGATCCCTCTGATTTTCTGAGAACCTCTATTAGATGCCTAACTATGATACTAACGCAGTGGCGCACCCACGGGTGGGGAGCTAAGGGGGCTAGGGCCCCCCCTCCAACCAAAAAATAAAGAAAAACATAATAAAAAAAGAAACAAAATAAAGAAAGAACATTATTATTATTATATTATATTATGTATATTATTATTTTAGAAAAGGGATCTTTGAAACAATTTATGTTTAAGCAGGCCTACATTTGAATGGAATTTTTACAACAATCTTAGGCTCCCCCCCCCCCCTAATCTTGGATGCGCCACTGTACTGATGTACAATGTAATTTCTTGCGTGTAAGTTTTGTTATTATAAATATTCTGTCGTATTATATCACAGTAACAATTTTCCATAGGACCGTTCATTCTTGGATCGATTTCGTAGAGAAAAAAAGAAACCATCTCTTAAAAATCATTCTTAACCATCTACTTGTCCACAGATATCTGATTAACTACAGGCGTAAAACACATAAAAATTAAAAACTGTATGATAATAATTTTGAACATTTATATGATCTGCTTAATCTTATTATAATATCGAAAGAGCATGCTTCTAAGTTTCACCTGTTCCTTGTATTTATTGTTTGCATTTAATATTGACAAAATAAACCTACACAACGATAATTCGTAACATAAACACATGAGTTCATGGTTATCAGTTTTACGGCACTACTTCGCTGTAAAATAAAATTTCACTATCAAATTTTTGAAGTAGTATATTGCTATTAATATGAAATTGTGGAAGCTTTTTGCTATTAATACGAATTATGGATGCTTTTGCATGGGAGGTTAAATGTTATTTATTATATTTATTATTATCCAACTATTTAATCCATTTCTATTCACTAGTACTAGGAATTTCGTGCTATTTTCTATGTATTGTCATCATGCATTTATTTGGAACTACAGTTACCGTTTTGTTTGTTTTTCAGGTTAGTCTAAAGTGGCAATGTGTCCGATGCGTTATTGGTTGCTGCTGCTGTGCCTGCCGCTTATCCACAGTCGACTGCTGCACCCTGCCTGGCTTCCGAAGCGGGACCGGGAGACATCCTACGGTGCGGTGGCGCCCGCCTACGGCGCCTACGACGAAGTCGAGCCCTCGTGCGAGGAGCTCCGCGCCATTTGGCACCTGAGCAAGAGGGCCGTGCGCCACAGCATGATCACCAACGAAATCCCGACGCACGCCAACACGTTCGGCTACATGGTGAAGACGCCGCCCAACAACCTGTACACGCCCCCGCCCAGACCCAAGCACAAGCAGGCGTTCGGGAAGATCATAGTGGACCCCTCCATGAAGCACACCCGCGTCGCCTCGTACGGAGGTCCCACGAGTTTCGACACGGTGGCAGAAGTGCTGCGAAAGGAGGGGGCGTTCGCCGACAGGCCGTTCCGACACGTGGGCAAACTACCGCAGCCCGACACTATCACCCACCGCCCGAAGGGATTCGGTACCCTCAACAAACACAAGGTGCTGCCGTCAACCGCCCAGAGCACATATCCAGAGCCCTACATGTACGGCAGAAAAACCGAACCGCCACGTCTTCCAGTGGACCTCTACTCTCCTCCACCAACTCCTGCCAATTTGGATTCACCTCTTCGGAGCTTTGGAAAGTGGGGAAACGGCTTCCAGGAAGCGCCCTCTAGCCGACTTACCTCCAAACCTTTAATACCTGCTTATGACTCCTTCGAAACGGTACCAACAGGATTTGGAGCAGAAACGGTAAGTGACAACCTCTATCGATCCCAAAAACCTAACTAAATCCTACTTCAATCCAGGGATGTGTTCCTTGCTCGGTGTTTTAAATCAAATTTTTCATTGAGATAGATTCGTTTATTCATTGTTCTTTTGTTTATCAAAATCTAAGGTATATTAAATAAAGATTAATCAGTAGTAGATAAGCCATTTAATTAATATAGCTGCAAAGCCTGCAATAAGCCAATTTCCATGCTTCCACCAACTTTACATATGGTGTAGGCCTAACTAGATAACAATGAAACGATTCGAAGGTCGAATCACTTACGATTCATTAATAACCTTTGTGGTATTCTTCCTGTAATAAAGACAAAACTCGCACTCCTATTGCAAGGATATATTTATCAGTGCATTACACGTATATTCTAGCATTGTTCAATCATTACAGTAAAAAACGATATATAACAAAAGTACTTGTATATTTCTTTATATTATTGCTTGGAAGTTATTTCGAAAGTTCACAACGATAATTTTCATTTCGACTTTTCAAATGCCATCGTAGTTTTGAACTATTTCTTTCTGCGTATATATACATGCTGTAAGTAGTATTTTGCTGCGTCACTTTGTCAATACAGGAATATTTACAGAAAGTAAATATACATGTAAATAGAAGATAGATTAATAGAATTAATAGAATTATCACATTTTTGGCAATATCAGATGGAGACGGCTATTTTGTTTTTCTTTTAGTAACTGAAAAAATTTTGTGGGTATCTGAAAAAATTTTGCAAGTGCTACCCTAAATATAAAATCATAAATGTACAACGAAAATGCTCCTTATAAATTCCATATTTATTCACGACATTTTGTTTCTTTCAGCAAGAAACTTCTTCGGGTTAATTGAAGACAAGAAAATTTCATTTGTTTTTCCTCTAAAATTCGTTATTATACATTTAGAATTTAAGAATTAATAATACTTCTCTTATAACAATATATGGACTTAACGTTCGGTGATTACAACACGTTCCAACAGCTATGTAATTAACTTCTCTTACAACAATAATACTTCTCATACAATAATATATGTTTCAAATTAATACTTCTCATATAACAATGTATTTTCAAATTAATACTTCTCATATAACAATGTATTTTCAAATTAATACTTTTCATATAACAAAATATTTTCAAATTAATAATACCACTCATACAACAACATATGGAATTGTAATTTGCTTCAATTCATAATTTACATTATAATTTCTCTAAATTTACATTTTAATTTACATTATAATTTCTCTAAATTTACATTTTAAGAATCGTTGACAATTTTTATACAATTTACAATTCCTCTAAATTTACATTATAAGAAGAAATGTTCTTGTCCTCAATTAACCAGAAGACGTTCTTGCTGAAAGAAACGAAATATCGAGAATAAATACGGAATTGATAAGGAGAATTTTCGTTGTACGTCATGAATTGAATTGAATAGATTATCGTTTCTTGGAAACAAAATCGTAAATACTTTACTGTGATGAAATGTTCCATTTATGACAAAGATATACGATACAGTTTTTCAGCACTTACAATCAAGAACCTTTTCTTGTTTACTTTGCTGCAAACTAAATAAATACAAGTTTTTAGCCTAAGAAAATGATGATCATTAATTTACTTAATTTGTATATGATTTCCCTCTAATAACGTCTGAGCCTCAGGTTGGATCTTCTTGAAACTTGATTGCATATTTAAGAGATAGAGAAGATCCAGCATTTGTATTTTGAATCTTTTTCGTAGTCTGTGTCCTTTGCCAAAACATCAGCGCGAGAAAGCAATAAAAATTCTCGTAGAAAAGCTGTAAATCTGAATATTCCAATCGATGTCTTAAGCAATGGATCTTAACCCTTTTAGTTAATCCACAAATTTTTGCGGATTTGGATGTAATTGAAAATAATCCGACTTCAACAAGGAAGTAGACAATACAAAAAAAGAAAGAAAAATAATAAAGAAATTTTAAGTAGGTTTTAAGTTCTTTCAATGACTTCACATAATAAAACTCTTGTCTAACTTCTGCACGAGACAATTCCATCAGCGTCTGATTAAAATAGAAATTATAAAGAATTTAAAAAATTTCTCTATTATCTTCATTTAATGATACAATAATACAACAAAATAGATCTCAAATGTTGAGTTTTTTTTTTTTTTTTTAATTTCTAGAAAAAATACATGAAAACAATTGTTTGAAGCTGTTTTTTTCTAATTTGTTTTTGGAATCTTACTGATTAAAAATAAATTACTTTAGCGTTTGGAGATGCTTTTCTTAGCTTTTTGACATTCTTAGTAAATAAAAAGGAAGGGAGGGCTTGTCTGTAAGCTACTAGTCTTTGCAGCGAAGCTAATCCAAGAACGGTCACACCACTTGTAATTGTTCCCACAACAGAAGAGCGCTACCTAGCGGGATTATTGCAATTTTAATTCTTATAATATCTGCGACGTTAAATTTATCTTTAAAACTGGGCGCATTAGTTTAACCTTCTTTCCTAAGAGAAATTACGCTTATAAAATCGTTAGATCCTTACGCATTTAGTCCTTTAATAACTTTTAAAGTGATGACTGGTTCTTCCATGCAGATCTCCGGAGAAGAGAGAGTAATTATTTTAAATTTGAAAATTTCTTCGTGTGGTTTCCTAGAGAGAAATTTACGCTTGAATATGATAAAATTCCCGTAAGGTACCTTCATTTCTAAATATTGTTGTAATTGATAAATAAGTTTAATTTTCGTTGTGAATAATTCATGAACAATATATGATCAGTGATATATAACTGATAATGCAACATATCTAAGTAACAGAAATTATAGAACTACAATATTACAATTTAACTGAACAGGATCGTTGTAATAAAAACATTTGAGGCAAATAAAGTTTCATTTAATTAGGCATCATCTTTTGTTTGAAATTTAATTTTTATATCTTGTAAACCTCTGAAAACTCTAAACAAGGTACCATTTCCTTTCCTTTTCGTTTTATACTTTACTATTCCAGTTCTTGCTGTTTACAAACAATTATTACAATTAAAAGACACTTACTTCGTTCTCGCTGTTCCATCGATTGTTTGTCACAATCTTCAACTGCACGAGGCGCCTTGAAATTAACGTTGAATTTCAATGCAAAAACAACCCTCTTGTAGCTATTATTAAGATACTCTGGGGTATCAATCTCTTGTGATTCGAGTATTTCCTTAAGCTCGACATATTCATCCATTCAAATATGCTGCTGCCACTTATTCATGTCATTTCTTCATTCATCAGTAATCATTACGTCATTCCGCAAAAGATGAATGGTACTTGCACTTCCGGTGTACACAAACCAACCTGACATGTACTGAAATAGATAAATAAATAAATCTAACATCGTTAAACATCATCCTTTTCACCTTTAAAATAGCTCTACAATTTGGATTAAATAGCAAATAATTTCTTTGTGACATTATTATTATTAATAAATAATAAATTATTATTATATTAAATTAAAATTTAAGATAATTATATATTTAAGATAATTATTACTTTAAAAGCATTACCTTAAAAGCAAGTTGTTATTGTAATTATTTATATTTATATTAAATTGTAAAATATTAAAATTCAAAGTAATTACGGTACACATGTTTTGATCAGATAAATAAAAAAAACGCTTAACGTTCAAGTTTTCGCATTTAAAACTTGGAGATAAGATTATGTATTTTTTTTTATAAGTAATTTAGTAGCCAAAGTGTAGCTTACTTCCGTTTTGCTTACATTTCCGAAACAAGGTACAGTTGGCGTACCAATGCTTCGAATTCCAGCATAGAAACAATTTTTCAGAAAAGACAATGGATAATTTCATCATTGTTTCTACATAATTTGCTTCTATTTAAAAAGAAGACATCTATTTAAGAAGACTTTGGTGTTTTGTTGGCAGTAAGACGCACCTATAGACGAAGTTTTTAAAAAGAGGCCTCGATATTGACTGCAATTTATGTTCTACTAGACGGGTAGCGTCGCTTTGCTCCGAAACCCTTGCATGTACAGCATTAAAAAAAAAAACAAAAAAAAAACTTTATTTATTTAGCAAATTAATATGGAGATCGGAGAATACACGACTCCCAGCTCGTTGTGGGCTTCTCCGCTTAACTCAGTTGTATTGTGCGTTGGTACTCACACGGAGGTTGGTAAACACATTTACGTCAATGTTGCCGCAAAAACACTTCATTTTTGCATGTATCTTCCAAACGCAGAAACGTTTGTTAATGACTGATATTCTGTTCGATAGAACTTTCAAATACGAACATTTTCTCAACATAATGTTCTCTTCCAACTTTTATACTTTTCGTTTAAATTGCGAAAAAGTCAAAATTTGACCCTTTAAAAAGCGCCATCTTGGAAACCAAAAACTTTTTTTTCGAAAGATTTTTGTAGCATTTTGTTTGTCTTAAAAAGATCTACATTTTATTCATGTACATGACCAATCTATCTCTATAGCTTGGTCACAAAATTGAAAAAACGTAAAGTCTTATGACAATGACAGATAAAATAACGCTATTATATAATTCTGTGAATGGTTTCAGTTTGGTTATATAAACATGCCGCTTTATTTAAAAAAAACAAAAACAAAACAATATTCATATGTTTAGATCAATGTTAAATGACTCATATTGACATAGTGCATGATTTCATTCTATCAATATTAAGACTGATTTAATAATTTACTGCTAATTTATTTACACGATCTAACGGAAAGAAAACACATCTACGACATGTTAAGTCTCGTAACAATGGTCCAAGAAATCTGGGTCGAACCGTGGAAGAAATTTTGCTAAAATTAATTACAACTATTTTTATCTCCGATTTCACTTCAATATATAAAAACCCTAAAGGAAATATTGGAAAACACCGGTGGATTAGCGTGGTAGACATTCCGTCCAAATCATTTCATACATATTCGATTTCATATATCAGCAAAGAGATCCATTGCGCCTACTGACCAAGTGAGTTAACGAATAACATACTACTGCGCATGAGTTAAAAAGTGTGGTATTTGAACGGGCGTTGTCTTGTTTCAAGGAGATGATTTCCTATGGTTTCCTATGATCCTTACCAACAGCAGGACTTTGGGCCTTCGATAGTACAAATCCACAGTTTGAACATGGTTCAGTTGATGACATATGCATACGAGTTGAATTTTTGTCATGAAATTGTCAATTGGATTAATTTCCGGTGTGGCTCAGTGGTAGTAATGCATTGATCGATTCGGTGTTATGTTGCTGAAATCGACGAAAAGCAGTTTTATGTTCAGCTTGATGTCCTCGTTTAATTTATCAGCAAGCTTAGCCGTTTTCTTCTTGAAAATAGCTTCACGAGTTTTTCCACGGAAAATCCCAAAAGCTATTTATTCTAGCATATTACGTTCGAAATTATTTCCAGAATTATATGTTTTTGATTTTATTCGCGAATCAGTTACAAATTCATCAAATGACTAACCTTCATGTTGAGTACGCTGACTAAACGTTAAGTTTCAACAATTGGTTACGTTCAGGTGCAAACTTCTCGTCAAATTTTCGTAGCACTCATCATCCGGATCCTTACCTTTGACAACTGTGAAGGTTTGGTATAAATTCGTATCTATTAAGATATTAAGTCCTATTGCATTGACAAGAGTATGTCGTTGAACTTCTTTCTTTTTTGTCTCCAGACCAATCATTCCCGCATATGAGGTAACAAGAAGTTTCCAGTCTTTCCACCGATCAGCTGCGTGTACATCGAATGCGATGGAACATATTGATATGCAGCGTTGTTATCAGCCATTGAAATGTTTTCCAAATAAGATATTAGCACTCGACAACTACAGCTGCCATCATATAAATATATGCATTGATATATTCATAAACAACGTATTTAATAAAACATGAACAGTAGTACATGAAGTTTTCAATCAGTTCTTTAGAATCATCCGAATCACTAAACCTAACAATCTTTTTTGCTTTGTAACTAACTACCCACCAATGGTTTCCCCTGGCGTTTTGTCCGGGAAAGTGCAAAGCGTCATAAATATACGTATACATGGTCACGAGGTCTAAAATGGAAACACAATTTCTCTCCTATGTTAAACTGTTTAAATTTCAGAGAAAATATTGTAAAGAATAATTCATCGACTCTTTTTTTTCGACATTCTGAAATAAAGATCATTGGGATAAAAAACAGAAACATAATAATGTAGAATGTGGTTAGGAAATTGATTGACGAATATGAGAAATAGGACTTAAAAATAGAAAAAGTAACTTATCTGGCAATTGAAGACCAATCAGAAGAGATAAATTTGGAAGATAGTAAAGCGAAATTAAAAAACATGAAGAGTTTCTACGTTTGGGAATAAAAATATGGAAGTCAGGAAGAATGTATTTAGGGAAGAATTAATAAAGACAGAATCAATTCTGCCTTTATTAATTTTTCCTTAAATACATTCTTCCTGACTTCCATATAATTAAATAGCGTTTTATGGGATGAGAATTTCTGAAATGAATAAGAACAGAAAATTGTACAAGGAAAAAAAAAGGACTGAATAAAAATTGCATTCGACAAAATGGATTGTTTTGGCGGCGCAAAGCAATAATTTTAAAAAAGAAAGAACAAAATTCAGAAATAATTTTATAGGGAAAAAAAAGATTGAATAAAAAAATAAAAGAAAAAATGCAATAACAGATAAAAAGAAAAGGATAAAATGCAATAAAAGATTATACAGAGCACTTAAAATGTTAGGAATATGTGAAATGGATTAGATGAAATACTCACGAAGAAGATATTCTAATAGATTCCATCCGGAAAAAAAAGAAGAAAGGAAGACTGAATGAACAGAAGGAATATTTATGAAGATGAGAGACAGAGAAATGCGATAGAGAAAAATGGATTTGGGAACATAAACTGCTATGGCATTAAAAAAATAAAAATAATAGCTATTATAAAAAAAAAATAACTAAAATGAAAGATAATAGTAATGCTTCAAATAATTAAGATTATTATGAAATATTAAAAAAAAGAGATATAATTGTTAGAATTACAAACTAGTTTCCTATCAAATATATTGTTTGTTAATTAAGATAAATAATTCGAACATTATTTTTATTGATTAAATTATTTTTCGTGTCTAATTTTTTGTTCCATCTTTTTGATTTTAAATGTATTGATATTTTTTTAACCATCCAAGTAAGTGAGTCAGTCGAATTACTCTTACGGCGCAAGAACAAAGCGCTCTTCTTGTAATTTTATTCTTCCTTTATTCTATTATCTTTTTTCAACGCATTAAAGTTTGCTGTTTCTAAACTTGGATGTGCGGTGTAGTTTGTGTTCGATGAAGCTCATTTCCTCGGATGGTTTCATGTTCTACCAGCAGCACAAGCCGCAGCTGTGGGTGATAGGCTGAACCTCCATCGCCCAGAGCAGCAGCGCCACTTGTTGACAACAAGTTATTGACAGCATGTTCCTTCTATGCAGGCGTTTTTCAGATGCTCGCCTGTCCTTCAAAGCTATTGCTATTTCTGTACAAATCTGAGGGATTCTCCAGTGACTTACTTCCAACCCAAACATATCTAAAATTGTATTTATAAATAACTAAAAAAGCACTTTAAAAAACCCTGACCCGATACTAAAGGCGCTTATGTATTAGGTCGTTTATTTATTTCATCATTTCCTTTACGTACAATTAATTATACAATTAATTGATTAATAAGTTAGACAATAACAACCCCACTGAAAGTAGAACCTTTTTTTTCGTATATATATGAATCTATAAACGTTCCATATGTTTATAGTTTCTCCTAAAAATACAGTTCTAGTTACGTAAATAGTCCTATAACTATATACAGTATATATTTAACGGCATGCGCATTTTGCCTGGATTTTGGCCCTTGTTTCTTACTTGTAGACGTGATATATATATAAAAAGCATTAAGAGTCTTCCTTGAGTAAATTAAATTTACCACAAAGTGACAGCTTCTTGGAATAAATAGTTTCAGTTTTTCATTATCACAATATGCGTTTGGAATTGCAGGACTATTTATGTATAGTTTCCCATTCTTCAGAATGTGATAAATTTAATAAACTAAATGAAACATGGATGAGATATATAGATTAGAGTCAATAGCACAAATGCAATAATACGAATTTTAACCAAAGAGGTTTGATTTTTTTTAAAAGATTAAACTTATACTGTAAGACCCTTTTTCCGATTCGCTGAGGACTAGACAGAATAGATATCTACTGAAGTAAGAAAACATACAAGAACAAAATATAAATTGCTGTGCTACGAATGTAACATTTAAAGATAGTTATTAAACATTTAAAGGTAGACAGCAAAATTTACCAATAGTTTTAAACTTTTATACATAGCCGAATTGCTGCATGTTATCATGATGACAGTATTCATGATGACGTGTACTATTGGTTTGACCCGACGATTGTCATCTATGCGATCAATTTCTACAAAAGTCAACAGGAAGGTTTGATTCTTAATACAGTGGAAACTCCATTAACCGTCACTCTCTGTTATCCGTCATCGATCGCAAAACCTACTTCTCCGTAAAATAAGGGACATTGCCGCGAAAAAAAGTTCGAGCCTCGAAGAAACAGAAGATGACTGATTACAGCTTCAACATATAAACCTTATTATCTAGTAGGACTACTGTTTTATGTTTCTATTATTATTATTTATTTGGCGTTTGACGATATCTATTTGTTACCGATAGATTTTTCTTGGCATTAATTTATTGTTTGCATTTCGTCCCAAAGCAACATTGAAATTTCGTTACTGTACATGTTTATTGTGAAATTTCTGTTATCCGTCTATTCGGTTAACCGTCACAGTCCCGGTCCCGAAGGTGACGGTTAATCGAGTTTCCACTGTATTCATCTATCAATAAGGCATCAGGATTTAGAGTTAAGTAGTTTTCGCATTTCGACCGTTGTTTCTTACTTATAGATGCGGTATGTACAGGAAGCATTAGGAGTCTTTTTTGAGTAATTCAAATTTACTACAAATTTTCCTAGAATAAATAGTTTGAATTTTTCATTATTGTAATATGAGTTTGAAAATTGTTAAACCTCTCATAATATTTTTTTTTATATCAACTCCTTCTATTTTAAAGCGATACATAGTCACAATTCAAGGTTTAGAAATAAAAAAGGTTTATTAGAATTTAATTTCTTGGATTTCTGTTATAATCACGTCAAGGGATTTTTTTCCTAGTTAAATACATGTTCTTCTCTAGAAACAAGACATTGATTTGCTTACAGTTTTGGCTAATGCAAATGCAGAAATGAATTCAATAAAGTGCATTACTGCCAACTGCTGTATTAGATTTGCAATACTCTGAAGACATCCATCGCTCTATGAGATAACCTGCAAGGCTTCCAGTTGCTATGGTAACGGATGAATTTCCTGATTTTCGGTGAAGTTAGCCAAATATGAAATTTAAGTCAGATTTTTAAACTCCTGTAAAACTTACCTTTATAAAATTATGCAACGTTAATTTCTACAACTCAGTTTTTAGGAGTAATTAACGAATTGCTGTCAAGTAAATCTGATATTTCAACCATGTAAATGATATTTTTATAAATCATTTCAAAATGATAATAAAAATGTACATAATAGCATCACTGCATCTACACTGCCCAAGAGATGCTAACGAGAACATTTTAATTAATTAACAATATTAGTTAATCAATTCACGATTTGTTTTGTTATTTAATAGTACTGCTTTGCCACTCATGCACATTGAGGTTTGCTAGCTACTTTTTAACTGAAGAAGATATACAGTGTCCGGCTACTTTATTAGGTACACCGATCTAGTAACGTTTTGGGCCTCCTGTAGCCCTCAAAACAGTCTGAATTCGTCGAGGCGTGGATTCCACAAGATGCTGAAAACGTTGTTGAGGTATTTTGTATCATGCAGACATGAGTGTGTCACGCAGTTCATGAAGATTTGATGGAGATGTAGGCCAGGAGCGAACAGCCCATTCCAGCTCATCCCACAAATTTTCAATCGGGCTGAGATCCGGGGACTCAGCGGGCCACTGCAGCAAGGAAAAGTCATCGTCTTGTTCCTCAAACCATCCCATAATGATGCGGGCTTTGTGCACCGGCGCATTATCCTGCTGGAAGTAGTCATCTGCATGAGGATAAACTGTTAACATGTCCGGTTGCACTTTGTCAGCTACGATATTTAGGTACACCCTAGCGTCCTGACGTGCCTCGAGAGGAATTAATGGACCAATGTGTGCCAGGAAAACATCCCCCACACCATGACACTGCCCCCACCGGCTTGAAGAGTTCTTGTGAGACACGGCGGTCCAGACATTCATGCGCACAGCAGGGGTGTACTTAATAAAGTGGCCGGACAGTATATATGCACAGTAAGACATTTTATGAGTAAATCAAGATAGAAAATTACTTTTTTTTCCTAATTTTCTTATCACTGAAATCTAGCAGAAAATTGTGAGGTATGTAAAGATTTTGTGAGTAGATATACAGTTGAAAAAATTAGAATTGGAACAATGTTATCTGATTAAAAACATACAAACTTCTTATTTCGCTATGTACAGTCGTTTACTTACTATTTGTTTCTTTGGGTGCGTCTGTGTGTCCGGTAGCCAAGTGGTAAGGTGCTTGACTGAGGCCTTGAGGAGTCGGGTTCCATCCCCGGTGGAAGTCGTGGATTTCCACGCGGAATTCTCTTCCAGACGACTCCTGGTATCCACCTACTCCTCTACAGAATGAGTACCGGCTCTTTCTCAGGGGTTCAAAGCGGGCGGCGTCGGACTGAATCACCCAACCACCCTTTGATCAGGGAAGTGCTGGAAGTCTTTCCTCCCTCAAGGATCACTTAGGCTTGTAGTGAGATTCTTTTAACTTCACCTACATATATCATCGTTTCTCATTGGGTTCGCGGGAAAATTCTGCAACGACGTCCTTTTTATGGTTGGATGGTTGACAAATCGCTATAAAAATCTAACATCGTAAGGGATTAGCGAATCAAGAAATGCTCAGAATCCCTGCTCAGAATAAATGATTTGTGCATGCACATAGGAATATTGATAGACTATTCCTCCTCAAGTGATAATATAGAATTGTTTTTATCTTGTACAGTGAACTCCCCTTATCCGCGGACCTCTCCTGTTTCCATTTTTTTTTATTGTATAATAAAATACGAAATTAAAAAAAAAAAATTAAATCTAGAAGAAAGTAACAATAAGAGAGGCTAACAAAGTATATGAGGACAATTACAGACAGACAATGTAAAGAACGACCTTGTGGGCGAATCTTAGGCCGGCAGGTGACACTAAATTACGGGAAAGTCTTCCGGTAATAATAAAATTGAAAAATAAATAAATAATTTAAAATAAAATAATTCTTTATAATGTATCTACTGTTACTGCTTGTATTGCCATTTTAATGTAAATAAAACCTGTTAAAAGCATTTTTGCGTTGATTTTCGTCCTATTTCGGATTATTCGCGGAATTCGCTTATCCGTGGTTGCCGCGTCACCCAATTCCGCGGATAATCGGGAGTTCACTGTATTAAGTTTAATTTTGTTTGGCACTGTGGATTAAAGTGGATTATTTCACTTTGAAGTTAATTAATTGGAAATTAATTTAAATACTTAAAGCATATGATAAATTCATAGTATATATAACAAGGAAATGACACTGTAATTAATGTATAGATGTATGTAATTGTTTTCTTTGTAAATAAGTAATGTTTTCGACGAAGAATTGCAGAAAAGAAGTACATATTAAAGGAGGATATGAAAATTTTGATTTTTTTTTAAAATTTAATTTCTATACTTTTATGGTATCTACTGTTATGAATTAAAAAGCTCATTCACGTTTTCGGATTCCGTGGTCATATCTTCTTAATTTCTTGTTCTAATTCTGATTCTGGAACTCTCTATTTGTAAACGAAGCATTCTCGTTCAACTGTGGAACTTGCAGTTAACATTTTGCCAACTAGTAAGACACTGTACCAAGTGCAATTGCTTTTTAGACTGTCGTTATAAAACACTTCCGTTTCGACTAAATCAATCAACCCATTCCCAATAGCTAGATAATAAAGAAAGATTAGACCTTCCCATTCTGTGTTAGCAAGCATTTTTCTGGGCGGAGTTATTAGGCAGAGCGATTTGGTCGGCGACAGAACGGCTTCTCTGTAGGGTTTTTATGTTATGCGGAGAAATGACCAAGTTAAAGTAAGGTAATGTTTATAAAATTTATTAAAAATTCTTTAGTATTATTAAATAGTAATAAAGTGAATAAATTCTTTACTACATATACAGATTCTGTAATAGTTTGTTATTTAGCATATAAATACTATGTAGTTCGAGTATAAGTCGGCCTCGAAAGCTGAATCAAAGTTTCATGTAGGTCAACCATAAGATCGAGACAGAAAATAAAATGTGATCTTCCATTAGACTTAAAAGATAACAATTATAAGATCTATGACAATTTTATGATTAAACTAAGCTCAATGATAAAAAATATGAAGAGTCGCTAATGAAAATAAGACTCACCTAAATTCAGTGATGAAAAAAATGACCGAACATAATGAACTAATAAGTGAGGCGGAAATCAGTTTGGACGATTTTGTAGCTCTAAGTTCAAATCGTCCTGTAAATGTTAAAAATACAACTAAAAATCTGAAAATTTCAAATAAGTTTAAATACGAATGAATCAATTATTCAAAAAAAAAAAACTATAAATCGAAACTATCAAATTTATAGTTTTTATTTTTTTTTAAATTCAACTATTGGGAAAGTAACGGAAATGTTGAATTCAGGAAATAGATTTTTACTTTATTTATTCATTGAATCAGAAACGGGAACTTTTTTTTAAGCTATAATAATTTAGTAGATTTGAAATGCTTTCCAAAAATTAGCCGGTTTTGAGCTTAAATGTAATTAAATCAGTTATCATATTAAATTCAAGAATAAGAGAATATGATTCATTCTTATTTAAACTGTCATAGTTTAAATTTTCAGATTTTTAGTAGCATTTCTAACACTTACAGAACGATTTGAACTTAGACCTACAAGCCGTCCAAACTGACTTCCGCCTCTCCTAAGATGAATACACACTGAAATGAATGAAACTGTTTCTCTTTCGAGTTCTGTAATTGTTTTGAACCTAACGACTGCCTCAATTCGTTCCGACTTCGTCTAACGCTTGGATTTTCAAGGGATAAAGTTTACTAAAGGGATTCTTGACTCTAAACGTGTTAGGCACCTCAATCGCTGTTCGACCCAACACGTTTAGTTTCTGCCATGTCACACGGACCACCAAAACTTAATTGGATTTTGTGGTCCAACTCAAAACTTAATTGATTTGGAGCGAACAAACAAGTTTATGTATAATTTCAATTAGATAAGCTTTAAGTTAAATCAATAAAAGGAAAAAAAATTGACACAGAAAAATATACGCTATGTATTTGTTTTTGCATAGCAAAACAGTCAATCAATTATTTGCAATTTCAAATAGTATAGAATATAAGAATAAAAATAACTTACTTTACTAAACTATATGAAAATGTGGAATTTGTTAATAATATCAATACAAAGACCAGATTTCTGTTTCTACAAAGATTCGACCAATTTACCCTGGCGGCATCAGCGCCATTAACGGAAATTTAAGTAACTAATTTAGAAAAACTAAAACGCAATATTACACAACTTCGCTCTCTTTAATTTCATCAGATAATTTAAATCTTTATTTATTGTTAAGGCCACGTGGCTGGCGATGTCGCTATAAACACTGGGCTCTCACCTCTGAGTCCCGGGCTCGGTTCTCATGCGGGTTTCGTTGATGGTGGCGATCCGCGCTGGGCAGTTTTTCCCGGGGTTCTCCCGTTTCCCCTGCATTTCTCACACCATCCTTTCTCAGTCTTTCTCTCCGTCTGTCCTTCTTTCCGTGGGATAGTACAAAAGATCTTTCAGGTCGACGTGCTCGGCAGTCATGCCACCCACTTTCACTTAATCTAATCTAATCTATTGTTAATATAATTTCAGCTCTTTAATTAGTATTGATTAGTTTTAATATTAGTCTTAATATTATAATAATTAATTTATTAATTAGTATTTTTTATATATTAATTTAACATTCTGAAGGTTTTTTTTTTCTTTTTAATACGTATTTTATAAGTTTTTAATTTTTTTTACATTTTTTTTAACTATATTTTTCAGTTCAAATTTTTTTAATTTTAAATTATAAAAACAGTATATATTTGATGACATTTATCAAATCAAACTCAAAACTTTCTAATGCTAAAGGATTTCATTTGAATTGTCATAAGATAACTTACATGAATAATAATAAAATATTATAGAGCTTGTTAAAAGTTATTATAAATAGCATATAGCTAAACTCCGAACGAAAGTAAATATATAAAAATATACTAGTAATCTCAGAAGCAAAATGCGTAGTTTATAATAACTTATGATAATTGATTTCTGCGGATTCTATTCAAATCTGTTTATAATCAGATATTGTTTTCATCACAATCTATTTTGTTATACAGTAGTTAAAGAAAATAAATAAATTACAGATGTACTTTTCTATTCTCGAATACTATATTGGTTTATGATTTTGTGCTGTGCAATAAATTGTCAACGGCGCTGCACGCATATCATTCTTAACAGTCAGCCAATGAATCACTTGAGGATAGGCGGGGCTTCGTAGTTACAAAATATCCCACCAGGCTGCTGCTTGGCTTGTGGGATAACCCGTGTAGATATAGAGGAAATGTTATGTTCTATATTAAAGAAGGATATTCCAAGCGTTTTTGAAGAATTATGACAATAATAAACTGCACAGTTCTGAATCATTCCGTCTTCAAATATCAAAAATCGACGATTTGTTGAGTAATCCACTCTAAGTTATATGTTTGTTTATCCCACAAGATCTCGCAGCATATCATACGTGACGTCGCGGTAGTAAACCTCATGTGGTCCAATTGGTTTTGAATTTATACTTAAAAATATCTGCTGCATTAACACTTCGTATTCGACCTCTAACGTCAATCGATATCTTCTGTAAAAAGTACTTTGAACACATAAAATTACTGAAATATAATATTTATCGACTGAGCATGCGCAGTCTTACTGTTCCACTTGAATATGTTTTCTTGGTTTGTTAATCTGTCTGTATCTATACGGTTACGATCAAACGCCTGGATGGATTTCCATAAAATTCGGTACATTGCTTATTTATTATCCAACTTGAACGTTTTGGTCCGCATCCCCTTCCCCATTATCAAAACGGGTCCCTCACCTCTGCCTGCTGAGTGTGTACTTAGTATATGTATTAGTAACTGTAAAATGTATTATAAAATACGCAGTTCCCTGTAAAAGGGATGTGCGTGACCTCGAACGCTGAGGACCGCACGAAAATGTGCTTAGAATATAAATCGCTCATCACAAAAACAGTGGTGTGAGTCATTCCCATGCAAAACTCAGCTGTTGTCTGCTTACGCACTTTGAAGACTGAATAGCTGTGCAACACTTATCAGGTCAGTAGGAAAAGTTTGTTGTTCAGATAGCGTAATTATTTTAGCAGAGGGAAATATAGCAATAAAGTCACGACATTGAAATATGTGTGTTTTTGATCCTATTATATCGATATTTTGTTTCTTCGCATTACCAAAGTTCCTCTCTTGGACCTTCAATAGGTGATCATTCAAATGTCTCGTGGTAAGACGTGCAGTTTTGCATGAGAATGACTCATACCACTGTTTTTGGCATGAGCGATTTATATTCTAGGCACATTTTCGTGCGGATCCCAGCGTTCGAGATCACGCACTTCCCTTGTAAGTCATACAAATTTCAGATTTGTTTAAATGAAAATTATGTACGTATTTACAAAGCAATGACCCCTGAAATCTTATTTTTCTGTTTGTTCCCTGCTCAGAAAAATAATGTATTTGTTAAGGGTCAATTGTAGTGTTACAGTAACCCAGCATTGAATTTCTATGCTCGATAGATATAAATGGTTCTTCTTATATTTTGACGATGTCTTTCAAACAAAGCATATGTCTTTCAAACAAAGCTCATATGACATCCTAACCTTTAAAGATTTCATCTTCTTGAAAATCTTGACATAACGAATTATTGATTATTGAATAACAAAACACTGCAAGAAAGCTGGCGTGCCAACTTTGGAATACCGACATATTAAGAGCGCATAGAAGTTGTCAGGAAAAGGCAGTTATTAGTTCAAAATAATCAGCTAAGCTGATAGTTTGTTCTGTAACTCCTTATGTGTTGATCCGATTTTACCAAAATGAAGAGAAATCTTCATAAGTACCGAGACTATCTACGAAAGTTTCAGCTGTTTAGGAAAATAAATATTTTTAAAATAACTACGGCAGCTGTTATTTTATATGAGTATGTATGTATGTTTGTAGGGAAATGCTTTAAACGCACTTCCTGTTCAGGTAGGATTCCTTATGGATTTATCAGAATTTCTCTCTTAATCTAAACAAGATTTCAGAAACTTTTAATTTTATTCAAGTCCAATTCTCCCCCGAATACTAATATGCGATCTACTAATTCATCTTATTCCCAGATATCTGAGTTTATATTTTTTAAAGAGTTCGATTCTTTCTTTTCCGAAACATGGACATCTTAAGATGAAATGTTTTAGAGACTCCACTTCATTTTTATCGCAATTTTTCTGTTCTTTTATTTAACACCAGTGATCCCGTTTAGCTTTGAAATAGAGGAGCTGCGCATGCGCCATATTATGAAATATTCAATTAATCCTTTCTGACTTAGAGTAGAAAAGGTATGAGCTATTCTTTGAATGTATTAATTTTTAAAACCTATTGGATGAAGAAATAACTTTCTTTTTAAAATAGAATGTATCAAGGACTTCTTTCTTCCAGGGATACACCCGAGTGATTTAGCGGGAATACAGCAGATATCCCCTATGGAATGTTGTGACGTAATCAACTTTCGCTTTGAACTGTAGCAGTTAGTAAAATGGAAAAACTCGATTACTATAGTCCGTTCACTAGATCTGTGCAGGCACGTGATCACAGCAAACCAATCATTATCATTTCCTTTCTTCCCTAGGGTTATTGCTTGGTCGCTTCTGGAATGTAATTGTGGTGTAATGTCCCACAATTACATTACACGTATTCGTCCTCACGCTATAATGTTTTATATTTATTATTTTTGTTGGTTTTCATAATATTATTTTTTTTTTAATTTATTTATTTTCGATTTTATAAAAAGTCTATTTTTTAGGCATGTCCAATTGTATTTTTTAGCTTTATTTGATTAACATTGATTAAAATTATCAGCAGCCGCCATGTTCAAAACCAGTAAATGGAAGTACGTGGAGTAACTAATGCTCAGTCGTTCACCATATATGGAGCTGTCACGTGTCTCCACAGATATAGTGAACAGACTATAGATGATCAATTTTTCATTAAACCAGTCACATAGCAAGTTGAGTAATAATTATCAACCAATCCCAAAAGTCAGCAAGATCAGACAAAAATTTAGGGCTTTCAGTCTTTTAAAAAAATAGGCCTTTTTGTTTTAAGCAATGAGTCAGCTTTAATCCAGCAAGACATATAAATAAACTCAAACATCTTCAAATATAAATACTGATATTTCGTTTTAGTTTCTAAAACTTTTTCAAGGTTTAGCTTGTAGAGCAAAACAAATTAAAAATAAAATAACATAACTCTACAAGCTAAACCTTGAAAAAGTTTTAGAAATTAAAACGAAATATCGGTATCTACAGTGAAGATGTTTGAGTTTATTATTTATATATCTTGTTGGATTAAAGAAGATAACGGTTTTTGATGTATGTCTTTTGAATGAGTCAGCTTCTAATGCATCAGGTTTTACGGGATTTTATGAGGTTCACAGAAATAGATATTCTATCTTAAGATATTCTATACAAATCCAGACTGTTAAAAAAAGAATACAAATACGTTCCTTGATTTTGCAATAGGCCTCCATTTTTTTTTTTTTTGCTGTAAACTTCCATTTTGTTTAGCCCAATCGAATTGAAGGTCAAACAATGGGCAAAATTAAATGTGCACTGCGTCATTTCATTACCAAATAACAGACCTTGGAATCTTCCCTAATTTCATTTAACGAAGATACAATTAACTTAATGATATTTTCCGGCCTGAAATTACTTGTCAGCTAAGATTGACAATTCGCTGAAGAAGAAAGAGACTCTGTCACAATAGCCCTTAGCGTAAACAATAGATTCAGAGGGTTATTGTCACCGAGCGAAGCTTTTAAAAAATTAAACAGCTTTTAAAAAGTAAAAGGCTTTGAATAAAGGCTCTGAATTTGAAGTTACTGAAGTACCAATAGATTATATGTGTACATACCATAAATCTTCTTAAGTTCTCCTCTTTTAGAAATTGTATTACTATTAATCTTCAATATTTCCACATAAAAATAAACGTATAAAACAATACATTTATTAACTAAGCAAATTTTCGAAGAGATAAAACTTCTCTTCTTTCTCAATCATACAAATAATAATAACAAACGTTATGAAAACAAAATAGATGAGGAAGACTTGACATTCACATTAACATATTGTATCAACAATTACTTATAATACTTAATTATGTTAACATGCCAATTCTTCAAATTTCACTGTATTATTACAACTTGAAGATAAATTCATTAATTCCTTAGCCATGTCAACTATAAATTTATTTACTTCTATTTCTTCATTCATTAATATTTTTGTCTTTGGTGTTTCTAATATATAAGCTTTCTACTTGTATACTTCTTCTATACGTCTTCTTTATCACAATATTTCAAATTATCTTCTCGACTATTCTTCTTCAGGTAATACAAAATAAAATGTATAAAGGGAATACATTATTCCTCTTTTCACAATTTTTTAAAAACAGACAATGAATTTCACCAAATTCTTATTAATAATTTTAATGTATAATACAAATGCATCAATGACATTTCTCTAATTGTTAAAAACTTTTGTATTTTATATTTGATAAAGAAGTATAGAAGAAGTATACAAGAAGATATTTGTCTTTAATGTCGTTAAGATAAGTATATATTAATATAAGCATTCTATTATTTTTCCTTATTTTATTGTCTTTTTCTAAGCGCAGAATTAAGACTTCATTATTTTTACAGTGCGTTTTTTATACACAATGGAAGTTTTATAAATTTTCAGTCTTCACTACAATATATCTTAAAACCTCCTGAATTCATAGTAAAACTTATTAATACTAATAGAAGCCACTGCTTTATTTTGAGTACCATTAGCTTAGACATTCGAAGTTTCAGACATTTTATGTGGAAAAGATTAATAGTAATACCAATAGATTGTTCGCAAACATTCCTTTATTACTTGGTGTGGCTCTTAGGCCAGTGGTTTCAAACTGTAGAGCGCGACGAAGGGGAACGGACGTATTGAGGAATCCTCCTCGCTTTACGATGGTTCGCTTAACGATATTTTGATTTTACGACGGTGCGCATTCAGTAGCCACTAAACTGAATTTTAAACCGATCCTGGGCTAGCGATATGCCGTGCGATATTTCACATTAGTGGTGGGTAGCTGTGCAACATATCACTACTGTACAGTACATATACTTTACGCTATATCATCCATACATAAAAGTAAACTTCTTTTTTTATTTATTTTATTCAGTATTATATATGTATTAATAGGATAACCTTGTATTCATTTATTTACTTTTCAAATACTGATAATCGCAGTCATAAGTTACATTAATTATTTATTTTTTAATTTACATATTCAGTGACAGAGGTTATTTATTTACTTTTTATAGCATTTATCATACAACAAACCTTGCATTACTATATAGCATTATAAAAAAAAATATATTTAATTAGCAAGTTAATATTGAGATCGGAGAATATAAGACTTCCCAGCCCGTTGTGGCCTTCTTCGCTTATCTCAGGTGTATTGCGCGTTGCCACTCACACATTTTTGCAAGTTTATCGAACGTTTGTGAATGTCTAATATATATCGTTCGATAGAACTTTCAAATACCAAAACATTTTCTCAATATAGTGTTCTCTTCCAACTTTTATACATTTCGTTTAAATTGAGAAAAAGTCGAAATTTGACCCTTTAAAAGGCGACACCTAGGAAACCAAAAACTTTTTTCGAAAGATTTTATTAGCATTTTGTTTGTCTTAAAAAGATCTACATTTTATCCATTTGCATGACCAATCTATCTCTTACAGTTTAGTCACAAAATTGGAAAAACTTAGTCTTACGACAGAACGACGGACTGAATAACGTTTTTATATCATATAACATTCATATTCGACGTATGATATTTTGTGTTTTCGATAGATTTATCGGAACTTAATCCACATCGTAAAGGGACAACGCATCTGTAATTATTCAAGGAATATTCTCTTTAATATACGATTTTCTTGTAATTAATTAATTCCTATTTTAACTGTTTACATTGTTTCTTTTTTTAATAATTAATCTACGTAAATAAAAAAAACAAAACATTAACATTCATTTACGATATAAACGCAATTCTCATCATTGACTATATTTGTTGTGGAATGCTAAAAGCTCTCAAGATAATTAAAAAAATATAATGAATAATTCTAGCAATCGCTTTTACATGTATTGAAAGCGCCGTACCACTTTCGAATAATGAAATGGCGTTCCCAATGCCTCAGGGAATTGTGGCTTACTGAAACTGAAACTTTTGATCCCACATTCAAGACTGTTAATTTCGTGGATGTAAAAACATGGAGCTTTTTTAATATTTAGTCAAAAATTCTGCCTTTATCAACGAAATTCGGAAAATCATTTGACGACATTCCATCTAAATCACAATGTAATTCCTATGGTTACCGTGAACTAGATATTTTCCAAATTCAACAAGGACTCGTTACAAAACTGAATCGCAATTTGATTTTCATATATTTCCTGAAAAACAAATGCAAAAATAATATTAGTAATAATTTTGAATGTGTATTTCGTAATTGTAGCATTTTTGCAGCGCTTTATCAAAAAGATAAT